>CM054145.1:24635646-24643146 GCA_028751875.1 Rapana venosa
GAGCGTGGTGTGTGTTTTGTGAAAACCTGAATCAGGTCAGAGAGAGAGAGAGAGAGAGGAGGGGGGGGGGGGGCGAGGGAAACACAGGGAGCGAGAGGAAGAGAGCGAGAGAGGTGGGGCAAGGGAGAGAGAGAGGGAGAGAGAGGGAGGGATAGAGAGAGAGAGTTTCTATATAATATTTGTTCTGTCTAGAAACATGCTGAAATGACACACGCGCTCTCTTTCAAGGTAAAAAATTACAGAGAGAGGTGATACACACAAACATGTGTAGTTCTTCCGACTGTTTTCATCTTCGCTGAAGAAAAAAGGTCATAGACATTGCTGCAAATGTCTACGATTATTGCTATACAGTTCTTGTTCACGCGTACAGGAAAGAGGAAGGAACGAATGGAAATATCAGTTTGCTTCCAAAGCTGTATTGATTTGACCTCAATTATACACGTAGAAACTGGGTCAGAGAGAGAGAGAGAGAGAGAGAGAGAGAGAGAGAGAGAGAGAGAGAGAGAGAGAGAGAGAGAGAGAGAGAGAAGAGGAGAGAGAGAGAGAGGAGAGAGAGAGAGAGAGAGAGAGAGAGAGAGAGAGAGAGAGAGAGAGAGAGAGAGGTGTTGTGTGTGTGTGTGTGTGTGTGTGTGTGTGTGTGTGTTCTAGAATAGAGTTTCCAGAAGAAAGGAACTGTATTTACACTGAATAGGTCTGTGATATTTCCAAAGGAAAACAATGCAAAGAAAGAGAAGAAGAGGGGAAGGAGGAGGAGGAGGAGGATGAAGAAGAAGAAGTACAACACACCACAACAACAGTAACAGCAACAGCGATGATGATGATGATGATGATGATGATGATGATAATGGTAATGATAACAACAATAAAAAAGATAATATAAAAATGACAATAAGAACAATAATAAATAACAACAATAACCACCACCAATGATAACAGCAATACTAACAATACTAAATGCTACTTCTACTTATAATGATGGTAATACAAGCACCGTCAAGCTACAAAAACAAGAACACCAACGAACAACAACAACAACAACAACAAAAAACAACAACAACAACAACAAACAACACAACACAACACAAAATCATCACCATCACCACACAGCCACCCAAAACAACCCCCTCCCCCTTTCAATCATTCAAACCACAACACAGCAAAATTCATCTGAAAGAACCTATCTTTCTAGGTCATCCAACTCCCCCCCCTCTCCTCCATCTCCACAGCACTGTCCGCCAAAGTCAGTGTCCGTGTACTTTCAAGTTCAATCAGTGCTGATCCCATTGTCATCTGCTTCGCCCTTTCCCCCCCATCTCGACTTCCCGCTGACTTCAGTGACAACCAAAGGCTTTCAGCGCCGTGTGCTGATGACTAGCCTCAACCTTTCCTTTGTTGGGCACTAAGCAGCCATCAGTGGCGATCAGACATCTGATAACGCAGGCTCCAGGGGAGAAAAAATAACAAGCCACAGAGGGCAGAGTATCTCCAGGGATCACAGACACAGTACTTTGGAGGAGGCTAAGCCAAAGGTTCAAATCTGGTCAATCTGGTTGAAACCTAGCATTGTTTTCCTTCTAGTTTAAAAAAAGTCTTCCATGAAGGTCTAGAATGTTTGTAGTTTATTATCATTATCATCATCGTCATCCTCCTGCTCCTAAATTCCTTGACCACGATGGCCGTTTGGGGGACACGAGGGACACATGGTTTGGGGGACATGAGGGACAGATGGTTTGGGGGACATGGGGGATACATGGTTTGGGGGACATGAGGGACACATGGTTTGGGGGACATGAGGGACACATGGTTTGGGGGACATGAGGGACACATCGTTTGGGGGACATGAGGGACACATCGTTTGGGGGACATGGGGGACACATCGTTTGGGGATATGAGGGACACATCGTTTGGGGGACATGGGGGACACATGGTTTGGGGACATGAGGGACACATCGTTTGGGGGACATGGGGGACACATGGTTTGGGGGGACATGGGGGACACATGGTTTGGGGGACATGGGGGACACATGGTTTGGGGACATGGGGGACACAATGGTGGGCAGCTCTCACCCCTCCGCATGCAATGTAGAAACAGGGCGATGATTGGAAAAGAAGGCCACAGTTTAGAAATAAGAATTGAGCCAAAGAAAACAATATTGTAGTGCAAAATATTGAACATCAGATGCTCTCGACAAACACAAAACACGTCACAGCACATCGTTGCACTGTACTGTACTGCAATGTACTGCACTGCACTGTACTGCACTGCAATGTCCTGCACTGCATTGTAATGCACTGCACTGCACAGAACTGTACTGCAGTGTACAGCACAGAACCTCACTACACTAAATTACACAGTGCTGTGCAGCGTCACAGCACAGTACCGCACTACACTACACTACACTTCACTACACTGCAGTGCACTGCACTACACTACAATACACTGCACTCACTGCACTACACTGCAGTGCACTAGACTACATTACAAAGCAGACCAGTGCAGTACAGTTAATTAAGGCATTGCCTTGTACCGTATTGTATTGTTATGTATTGTACTGTGTTGTGTTGGATTATATTGTGTTGCGTTGAGTTGTATTGTTTTGTATTGCAATGTATTGCATTATGTTGTGTTGTATTGTACTGTATTGTATTCCAATGTATTGCATTATGTTGTGTTGTATTGTATTGCATTGTTTACCACTTTCAGTCTTGGCAGATTTTTCCGCCTGAAATTGGGGTTTTGTTCACAGGGAGAGCGCGTCAGCACAAGACAAGCGCTACCCATTTTGAAAAAAAAGTCTGTATGTGCATTTTTGTCTACAGAGTTTTGCTAGAGACGGCTCACTTGTTACCGTGGGCTTTGTTACATGCGCTACACATGCACTGCACACGACACATCGACTCAATGTCTGCCCAGAGACTAGCGCCAAGCTGAACTGGCCACTTTTCGCTTTCTGCACAGGTGGGTCACTTCTAAACCACCCGAATAAAAGGTATGATATACAGAACCATAAAATCACAATACAATGCAATACAACAAAATACAAAACAATACAATACAATACCACACAACCCCCCCAAAAATCAAGTGATTCATTTTATAACCGCACAACGTCATGTCCTTATTTTCAACCTTTTGCAGAGGTCATTGACTTTTCTCTCTCTCTCCACCCCCCCCCGCCCCACCAACACCCCTTCCCCCACCCCCACCCTCCCTCCTGCCTTCCCCCTTCGCCCATCCAAAAGACACGAACACTGACTTAACGTAGACCACAGGGCCAACAAGCTCCAAACTACGCCCTGCCCTTAGCCTACGAGTTCACCATCACCGCGCCTCACTCCATCTGTCCCCAACCATCTCCATCTCACTCACCGGTCCAGTCTCTTGCAAACTAGCTAAGTTCAACGCTTTCAAAGACGTCTTTTTCTGTATTGGTCATCGTGTCTTCTATCCGTCAAATGGTCACACTATCAGTCATTCAGCTATTTAGACCAAACCAAAAATTATAGTGAGATGGAGAATAGTTTGAAGGGTTTTTTTTTTTAGTCAGTTTTATTGAGAGAGAGAGAGAGAGAGAGAGAGAGAGAGAGAGAGAGAGAGAGAGAGAGAGAGAGAGAGGAGAGAGAGAGAGGGAGATAGAGAGAGAGAGAGATAGATAGATAGATAGATAGATGAGAGAGAGAGAGAGTAGAGATGATGATGAGGAGAGAGAGATGAGGATGGAGAGAGAGAGAGAGAGAGGATGGCAGAGAGAGTGAGAGAGAGAGAGAGAGGAGAGAGCGGATCGAGAGCTATTCTAGACTTGGATAATTGAACTTAAGTGATTGATTATTTTGTTGACGGAATTCGAGTGATGAAAAAGAGTATCAAAGCTCTGCTTTCATAACAGAGAAGAGCAGAATGTGTTTGATGAAGTACTAGGCATGGAGAGAGAAAGAGGAGACGAGACAGATGATACACACACACACACACACCCACACACACACACACACACACACACACACACACACACACACACACACACACACACACACACACACACACACACACACACACACACACACACACACAATATATATATTACATCACACTCAGACACACACAGACAACACAGACACAACACACACACACACACAACACACACACGCACGCACGACACACACAGACGGACGGACAGACAAACAGACAGAAGAGAAACAGAAATAGACAGAGGCACAAAGACAGAGGCAGAGACAGGTAGACAGACATAAGGGAGAGACAGGTAAACATACAGAGAGAAAGACAGGGACACAGGCAGAGAGTGACACAAGGAGAGACAGGTAAACATGCAGAGAGAAAGACAGGGACACAGGCAGAGAGTGACACAAGGAGAGACAGGTAAACATACAGAGAGAAAGACAGGGACACAGGCAGAGAGGGACGACAAGGAGAGACAAGGCAGAGAGACGGACAGAGACAGACAGACCAGAAAAAAAGGAAAAGCTTTTCATCCATCATGGACACTGAGGATATGATGACAAATGGTTGACATTCACATGACGAAACACATGTAGACAGGACTAGGTAATACTCACACATTTACCAAGCCGTGACTAAGAATAGGATGATGACGACAGTGAGGACGACAGCGAGGACGATGACATTCATGACGACAAGGATCTCAGTGGTCAGCCGCGGAGGAGTGAGGGAGGGCGACAGCAATCATCGCTCATCTCATCACCCTCAGAGCAACCGTCTTCGAGTCTGGAACAAGAAAGGTGGTGTTGGTGTTACTCTCTGTCGCTCTCTGCCTCCACTGTCTTTGTGTCCAAGTCCATCCAGACATGTGTGTTACTGTTGGGCGTTCCCCTGCTTAACAAGCTGGGGGTCCCTCAGAATATGCACTCTGTCTCATTCATCACAAGGAAGAATCACGGCGAGACTGTGAGAAGACACTGGAGGAGAAGTTTGCTTCATTGATGTCAAGAGGACTCTACACTCACACATCCTTTTCTGAACCCCCCCCCCCCTCCACCTTAAACAATTATATTTGTAGCCAAGTAAAACATGTTTGTAAAAACTGGCAATTTCACTAGTATGTTCGATGACTTTTGAAGTTGGAAATTAAAGCCAGTTTTGTATACACCCTCCAGCCTCCCTTCCCCGCAGAAACTATGCCATCACTGATTTTTCATTGCTCGCCCAAGTGACTTTTGAAAAACAAACATTTGTTGAAGCAGGACCTCAGATCCGATCTCCAAGACCGAAAAAGTGTGACAGAGCCAGACACAGCAAACCACAGCAGGCCGCGGCTAACCATGGCTGTGCAGAAGAAGGCAGGCGAGAGCTTCTGTTCTCACTGACGGGGAGTCTGCAGCTGGATATTATCTGTACACACTCAAGCCGCTTCATTGCAAAATAAACCCTTTTAATGTCTCTTTATTTTGCTTTAGACTTCCCAGAAAGTCATCAAAGCGCTGTATTGAAGAGCTATTTTCATATTCCTCCATTTACATACCCGAGGCACCTTAAGCTAAGTACCAAAGCCAACATTAGCATGTTGTTATGCTTTTAGTGCCAAAGCCTACATGAGCATGTTGTTATTGTTTAGTTGTTGATGTAGACGAAGTGCTAAGGCCCACATGAACGTGTTGTTATGCTTTCAGTTGTTGATGAAAAGGCAGTGCCAAAGCCTACAGTGGCATGTTGTTATGCTTTCAGTTGTTGATGTAAAGGCAGTGCCAAAGCCTACAGTGGCATGTTGTTATTTTTTAGTTGTTGATGAAAAGGCAGTGCCAAAGCCTACAGTGGCATGTTGTTATGCTTTCAGTTGTTGATGTAAAGGCAGTGCCAAAGCCTACAGTGGCATGTTGTTATTTTTTAGTTGTTGATGTAGACGAAGTGCTAAGGCCCACATGCACATGTTGTTATGCTTTCAGTTGTTGATGTAAAGGCAGTGCCAAAGCCTACAATGGCATGTTGTTATGTTTTGGGATGTGATGGTGAGACATGTTCAGCGGGGGCAGGGAGAGGAAGGGGCAGAGGACCAGCGTGGCGGGATGACAACAGGAGCGCTGGCAGACCCGGGGCCACAGCAGACAGAGGCATATGATGCTGTCAAGCCCTCACAGTGTCACACGGTGCTACAGTCAATGATCTGACCCCCTATTCCTGTGTGTGTGTGTGTGTGCGTGCGCGCGCGCGCGCTTGCCTGCGCGCGTGCCTGCAGTGTGTGTGTGTGTACGCGCGTGCGTGCGTGCGTGTGCTTGTGTGTGTGTTGTGTGTGTTGTGTGTGTGTATGAGGTGTGTGTGTATGTGTGTGTGTGTGTGCGCGCGCGCGTACGTGCGTGTGTGCATGCGTACGTGCGTACATGCTTGTGTGCGTGCGTATTGTGTACCCCAGACCAAATATTTCATCACATTAAACTGACTGCACGTCTGTGCTCACATTTAAAAAAAAATTTCAAAGCATATGTCATATTATATTTCATCAAAACCAACTGACTTTAATTAAGCACTTTTGATTAAATCAATATTTCAAAACGCATATCATGTATATATTTCATCAAATACAACTGACTTTAAGCGCTTTTGATTAAATCAGTATTTCATGCATATCCTGTATATCTTTCATCAAACACAAGTGGTTTGAAGCACTTTTGATTAAATCAGTATTTCAAAACGCATATCACGTACATCTTTCATCATACAAAACTGACCTGAAGCGCCTTTGATTAAATCAATCTTTCAAAGAACATTTCGTGTATTTCATCTTACAAACCCGACTCTGAACGATTTTGCTCCAGATAACAATGATTTCAAAACCCTGACTGGATTGAAATGAGTAACAGCAATCTGAAACGGGGCCCGCTCATTCACAAGCCAAACTAACATGTGATTGGGTTGTCTGATACCCTTGTTGACAAACGCCAAATGCTTGAGATGAAATTGTTCTGATTTTGTTTCTGTTATTCTCTTTTGTCGACTGCAAGCCGACACATCGTGTTCAACTTCAAGGAAGTAACTCCATGTCAGGAACGCTAAACGCTGAGCACTCTATAACCCTGTGCGATGACGTTTGAAAAACCGCCAAACAAAACAAAAACAAAGCAAGGCAAGATTACTTTGTACTACTTCTGGCGTGTTTAAATTACAGATAAATGCGTTTTTATGCAAGGGGAAAATCTAGGGTATCTATTTTACAAGAGTCAGTTTACACACACACACACACACACACACACACACACACACACAACACACACACACACACACACACACACACACACACACACACACACACACACACACACACACACACACACACACATTTAACACTTACAGACACAAAAACATTTACACACAACACACACTTACAACTTACACTTACACACACACACACACACACACACACAAACACACAACACACACACACACACAACACACTTACACACACACACACTTAACACCACACACACACACACACACACACACACACACACACACACACACACACACACACACAC
>CM054145.1:24648146-24658146 GCA_028751875.1 Rapana venosa
TATAGACAGTCACACCATAAACAGTCACACCTATAGACAGTCACACCCATAAACCAGCAACACCTATAGACAATCACACCCATAAAGTCACACCTATAGACATCCACACACACAAACAGTCACACCGGTAGACAGCCACACCTATAAACAGTCACACCCATAAAACAGTAACACCTATAGGCAATCACACCCATAAACAGTCACACACATAGAGGCAGTCACACTCAAAAACAGTCACGCCCATAGACGGTCACACCCATAAACAGTCACACCTACAGACAGTCACACCAACAAACAGTCACACCTGTAGACAGTCACACCCACAAGCAGTCACATCTACAGAAGTAACACCCACAAGCAGTCACATCTATAGGCAGTCACACCAATAAACAGTCACACCCATAAACAGTCACACATATAGAAGTCACACCCATAAATAATAATAGTAGTAGTAGTAGTAGTAGTAGTAGTAGTAGTAGTAGGTACTACTACTACTACTACTACTACTACTACTACTACTACTACTACTACTACTACTACTACTAATGTATGGAATTTATATAGCGCTGAACCTTGTAAAGCAACAAATCAAAGCGTTCAGATGATTTTTTTTTTGCGTGTGTATGCGGTTTTTTAAATTTTGTCATCTGTTCCCACCGGCACACAATGGCCTACTCTTTCGAACAGTGGAACAGGATTTAACGTGTGCGCAAGATGTTCTGCATGCGTTCGAACACGGGGCCTCGGTTTATAGTCTCATCCGAAGGACTTTAAACTTTAAACCCATAAACAGTCACACCTATAGACAGTCACAGCCATAAACAGTCACATCTATAGACAGCCACACCCATAAACAGTCACACCTAAGGAGCCACACCCATTAACAGTCACACCCATAATCAATCACACCTATAGGCAGTCACACCAATAAACAGTCACACCTATAGGCAGTCACACCAATAAACAGTCACACCTACAGACAGTCACACCCATAAACAGTCACACCTATAGACAGTCACACCAATAAACAGTCCCACCTATAGACAGTCACACCATAAACAGTCCCACCTATAGACAGTCACACCAATAAACAGTCACACCCAAAACAGCCGCGCCTATAGACATTCACACCCACAAACAGTCACACATATATAAAGTCACACTCATAACAGTCACACCCATAAACAGTCGCACCTATAGACATTCACACCCATAAACAGTCACACCCACAAACAGTCACACACATAAACACTCACACACACACAGAAGTCACACCCATAGACAGTCACACCAATAAACAATCACACCCATAAACAGTCACACCTATAGAAGTCACACCCGCAAACAGCCACACGCACCTTAGGCCCTTGCTCCCACCCCCACTTCCAACCAAAGCATTACTTTAAAAAACGAGAAAAATAACATAGTAGAAACGACGCTTTTTAAAGATTTCAAAACCTATCTTCAGACCAGTTCATTTCAATCTGATTAAGACAGAAAATATCCTGTCAATAATAATAATGATAATAGTAATAATAATAGTAATATATGGTATTTATATAGCGCTGAATCTTGTACAGCAAAAGAAATCAAATCGCAAATCAATACTAGCGTACCTCTGCTTATTTTACATCATCCATACCATCCAGCAACCACTGTGAGACTGCAAGTACAAATGCACCTCTTTTCAAGTACCTCGCCATATAGGCAGCCGTACTTCGACTTCAGGGGATTTTTCTCCATTAAAGGAGAGTCCGTGTTGTTACATTAAGAGCTTGTCATGGCTACAGATAATCTCAACGTTTTAATGTAGGCCATGGCAATTAACTGACAGGAAAAAAACTGACACAGCTTTTGGCAGGGGCCAAAGTCATTTGTTAATGTTTAATGTTGCCAAAACACAAACAGAGCACAGACATGTCGGTTTCTGAATTAAATTGTTTTAATCTGGGTATTGTGTGATTTAGAAACCCAACGTGAATTTGAATATTTTTTCTTCTAATCACGGAGGATTCAGCAAAGACAATTTGAACATTTATTTTTTCTTGTAATAACAGTAGATTCTCTCTCTCTCTCTCTCTCTCTCTCTCTCTCTCTCTCTCTCTCTCTCTCTCTCTCTCTCTCTCTCTCTCTCTCTCTCTCTCTCTCTCTCTCTCTCTCTCTGCGCGCGCGCGCGTGCGCATGAGTGTGTGTACGTGTGTTTGTGTATAATTATGTATGCATTTGTTTGTCTGCGTGCGCGCGCGCGCGTGTGTGAGTATGTATGTGTTTGCATGAGTCAGTGTGTGTGTGTGTGTGTGTGTGTGTGTGCATGCGTGTATGCGCACCCACGCGTGTATATGCGTGTGAGTGAGTGCACATGCATACGCGTGTGCGCGAATGACTGTGATTTACTGAAGTGTTTGTGTGCAGGATAAAAACCTAGTCCTTTAATATGAAAGCGGGCTATTAGTTTATAACACACAATCCTATTTTGAACGCTACATTTTTTTTAGCATAAAAGTGAATCTATAGTGGAGAAATGTTGAAAGCGATAGCGTGATTCTTACGACCCTTTTGCAACAAACAATTGATAGGAAAAGTCAACAAGATAGGGGGAAGCAGCCTACTATCTGGGATCTTTCTGAAACTGTGGGGTGCATGCAAGGCTGCCTGGGATCAGTACCATTGGCAGCTTCCTAGGGAAAGTCCCCTTTAACAGCCCCCTCAGCAGAGACTCGAACCTTCCTTTTCCCCTCAGGTCTGGAGTACAACGCTCTAACCACTAAGGTGCTCCACACAGTTCAGAGAATCCTTAACAACCGCATTCCTTTACCCCTTAGAAAACACTTGTTGTTGTTGTTGCTGCTGCTGCTGCTGCTGCTGTTTCATTTTCTGTAGCGTTTCGGTCTTACTGTTCAAACACCGCTCTTTTCAATTTCTTCGTCCCAGCCATACCCAGATTTGATTTGTCTCATCCTCACGATCAGAAGTCCAAAAGGAGCCCATCAATGTCAGCCCATCGTGCGGCCACCAGCCATAGGGGCCCTGCACTACTGCTGGGTCACTTTGGTGGTGTTCAGTGGTGCCTGTTCTGAGCTAGCTAGACAGCGTCACTCCAACGACCGTCCCCCGTGAACCTCCAACCCCGAGGGCTTTGACACAAACTCACCACAGGCACAGAAGTGAATGAGGATGCTGAATTTGAGGTCAGCATGAGACCAGAGCAAGAAGGATCACCGAAACAGAGACAGTTATTTTCTACTGCATGATGATCAACAGTGATGAGGAGGGGGGTTGTCATGCTGCTGCTCTAGAAGTGCACGTGCTTGGAGACGACTTGACAGGGCTGTACTCCACACTTCTGATCATAGGAATTGCACCTGGGTGTCAACCAGGCCCGAGAAAAGCAGGCACTCGTAGTGTTGATCAGGTAATTTGTGCAACACTCTTACATTTGCATCTGTAAAGTGGATGAAGCTTCACTGTGTGGTCCCAGTCTTCCCACTGAGCCCATAGCACACTCACTGTGGGTAAGAGCCGACCGAAGTCCGGAAAAATCCCTGTGACTAATGGGATTTCACACCGCGCCCTCCCAGACCGTGGGGGGACGGGATAGCCTAGTGGTTAGAACATTGCGCTCGCAATCTGACGACCCGGGTTCGATTCCCGTTCAAGGGGAATATTTTCCACTGGAGTTAACATCAGTGCAGACTCCACTCTCCCAAAAGTCCTTCGGATGAGACTATAAACCGAGGCCCCGTGTGCGAACGCACGCAGAACATCTTGCGCACACGTTAAATCCTGTTCCGCTTTTCGGAAGAGTAGGCCATTGTGTGCCGGTGAGAACAGATGACATAATTTACAAAACTACATACATACGGGGACTAGATGTAAAAAAACACATAAGTGCTTATTCCATTATCCTCGATATAAAAGAATTAAAAAAAAAAACAACCAAGGCGCTAACCACTACGCCGGTAATACGATAAATGTTCTTTACACTCTAAATAGCTTTGCCTGGAAAAACTAGCCGTATTCTGCGACGTGAAAATGCAACGCGGTATTATGAAGGTGTCATGTAGAACACTTAATGCACTGGTCACATTTAGAGGATGTGATGATGGCCCTGGAATGGTAAATATTCTCAGCAGGGTGTAGTATGGCTGCCTAATGTTACAGACGTTTGCTGGTTGGGGAAAGATTTTAGTGTTTTTTTGGGGGGAAGGGTATGTAGGCGGCGGGTGGGGTGGGGGAATGAAGGTTAGAGAGATAATAAGAGGGACAGAAAGTGTGGAAATATTTGACAACTTTCGTATCATGATTTAAGCTTCTGCGGTAAGTGAGTGGGTGAGTGAATAAGTGTGTGTGTGTGTGTGTGTGTGTGTGTGTGTGTGTGTGTGTGTGTGTGTGTGTGTGTGTGTGTGTGTGTGTAGTTCTCTCTCTCTCTCTCTCTCTCTCTCTCTCTCCCCTCTCTCTCTCTCTCTCTCTCTCTTCTGGAGAGGCACAGACAACGACTTAACAAACTGAAAATAGAAATAGAATGGAGATTTTGTGATCTTTTGATAGCTCACTTTTTTTTTCTAGAGAAAGACAAGCACAGGGGCTTTAATAAATATAATACTATCAATAATTGTTTTCTCTCTGTGTGCACACGCACATAAGGCTTATACATTAAATCTTGCCAAATACAAAAACTGAAGCGTAGATAATTTGAGTGTGTTCTGCACTAACAAATGATTGAGCTGAACAAGCCTCTGTTACATTTTAGACAATGGCTTTTTATAAGAGAAACCTCTCTTGACGTAAACATTCCTGTGAAAGCTGACTATTAGGAGGATGAGATGAATGACAATTAAAAAGAAAAATCTCCAAATACTTGATATACTCTTTGGAAGTTGCACAATCCCGTAGGTTTATGTTTATCCCATATGGCGACAAGATATGAAAGGTTTACGTCTGTTATCTCACTACCATCATAGTCGGATGTGCTGGGCCTGATCTGTCAGGCGCTTAACGGCAGCGCAACGCATTTTCGCTCTTATGGCAGACAGCTACAGTTGCTGTCTGAGCGTTCGACGAAGAAGACTACCATCATACACCACATGTTCTTGCTTGTTTCTGGTGTGTAAGGTTTTCAAGGGACTAACATTGTCGTTGCTTTTTGCAGCGAGGTGACAAAAAGATTTGCTGTATAAAGTGACAAAATGTTCTCCCCCCTCCCACAACATTTTGAAGGAATCTGCCAGTCACACGCCAAAAGCACCAAACTACGTGAAGCATTTCCAGAGGTCTTGCAGTACATCCTATGTGGCTGGATCACCTCACACTCTAGACATAGTGTCACGGCATGCCCAAAGCTAAATGACTACCTGTGTGTTTAGTGGGTCCAAGTTTCTAGGGAGATCATTAATTTTGTCATGAAGCTTGTCAATCGCAAGTGGATTGGTTTCGTTCAAACTGAGACCCAGACGAACCAAGTCTATGCACAGGTAACAGGGCAGTTTAATACTCTTTTCAAGCTGTTGCGGGTATGCTATTGCCAAGGTTTTTACAAAGCAGATAACATACACTTTTCGTAGCATTACTCTGCATTATACTGGAACAAAAACCTTCGAGTTTTTCTTTCTACAAATCACATTAATGAGCTAGCAGACAACCAGAATTTGCCGCTTTCTTTTTTGAGAGCCTGGACAAAGCACCAACAAGGTAAGGCACAGAAACGAGCGCAGAGAATACTAAGTTGATGGCTAGCCAAAATTCCACCACTTGTACTGACATGACTGTGTTTCCGTGGGTAAAACCCAGAAGCTGTTCAAGAGTTCTCTTTCTTGGGATCCATCATCAGCATTGGGGATCCAACCCAGAAAGCCACTCCAGGACAGCAGCAGCAGCAGCAGCAGCAGCAGGAACAGCAGCAGCAGCAGCAGCAGCAGCAGCAACAAGAACAAGAACAAGAACAACAGCAACAGCACTGTCCACCCAGACTGAAGCCTGTACGGAAGGACAACACAATATAAACTACTAGCTTGTTGTTGCTATGCTGATTATGTTCATCATGTTATAGTCTATTTTGTTCCATGCTTATTGAATAAAAAGAGCCTTATTTAAACCAAGGCCAGGAACGATCCCAGGAAACACACAAAAAGCATCTGCATGCACTGCCGTATGTCATGAAGACTTCCTGTATGGCCGTCAGACAGGGACAGGGACAGTAGCTGTAGAGAGAAGCCTGCAAGCTGTAAGACACTACACACGAGATGTACTGACCATACCACCGCCACCACCAAGTGCATCATATCATCAGACAGTCTATCATTCCAAACAAAGATCTACTGACTGCCTTCAGTCACGAGAAGACAAGACAGTGACCGGACCAGGTGACAAGATCCACTGGTCTGGCTGACACTGGTCTGTGGAGAAGGGTCAAAGGAGGGAGACGAATACACAGACATCTGAAGAGGGCAGAAGGACAGCATTGCGGAATAAACAGATAAAGACAAGCAGAGTCCCAGGATTTTACACAACCATGACAGACGCTGTAGCTGAGTGGTTAAGACCATCTGACGTCAATCCCTGGGTCCATGAAGTCCTGGGTTCGAATCTTGGTGGCTGCGGAAATGTTTACAATTTTCCAGGTTAACTTCATGTGCAGGACTGCCAGTGCCTTAATTCCCTTCGTGTATAAAAGTTATACCCATGCAGAAGATGAAATATATACGTTAAGGATCCCGTAATTAATGTCAGTGTTCGGTGAGTTACAGGAACACAAACATACCCAGCATGCAACCTGTACAAAGAAATGAACTGCTCTTTAAGTCAGAGTGTGTCGGCTGAGGCCAGCAGGCAGAGCTGCTGTAAATTTACAAACAGGGGAGAAGACCAGGCACTATGCAATCCCCCCAATGAGTATGGGAACACAGAGAAGAGAACAGAGAGAAGACACTACAGCTGATGTGAAAGAGAAATATGGCAAGCCAATCTGCAGAGGTATGTCTAAGTGAATCCCAACAAAGCAGAGGAGGAAGGAAGAGGAGGAGGAGGAGGAGGAGGAGGAGAATAAGAAAAGAGGAGGAGGAGGAGGAGAGGAGGAGGAGGCTATTATGTTGTTTCCACAGAAGCGAAACTGGTAAACAACAGGAATTTGGAACAGGAAAACTGTAGTGTGTGTGTGAGTGTATTGTGTGTGTGTGTGTGTGTGTGTGTGTGTGTTGTGTGTGGTGTGTGTGTGTGTGTGTGTGTGTGTGTGTGTGAGTGTGTGCGGGCGCGGTGCATGCGTGAGTGCGTGCGTGTGTGTGCATGTGTGTGTGTGTGTGTCCGTATGAGTCTGTCTGTGTGTTTATCTCTTTCTCAGTCTCTTTCTCATTTTCAGTGGATAGACAAGGGGCAGGGTGGATTTCACATGGGATGAAATGATCAAACGAGGTGTGATTATTTGTGGTGCTGAAAGCTCTGGCAAATGGACTGCAGACATTTGAAGGCAGTTACCTGTCTCCATTTCTGTTTTCCTTTTCTAATGGCAGCAGCTGATGTCTTGTTCTTGACATAGCGTGTCATGGTGACTCTGACTCTTGTCTGCGTGTGTGTGTCTGTCCCTCTCTCTCTCTTCTTTCTGTCTGTCTTTGTCTCTCCCTTCGGATGAGACCATAAACGGAGGCCCCGTGTGTGAACACGGGCAGAACCTCCTGCTCACACGTTAAAAACCCGTTCTGCCTTCAGGAGAGTTGGCAATGTCGTGACGGTAGGAAGGGGTGACAAAACGTAAACATTCGCATACACACGAGAGTGGTGTATAGACATCATGTCAGCGTTGGAGGCGGAATACAGCTACCTTCCCGGGGGTAAACGATCGTGTAGGCAAAATGTCACCATTGATGAGCACTGGAGCTGTAGTCTGGGAAGGAAGACAGTTGTATAGAATATTGCACACATTGTGACAGCTGAAGAAGACAACAACCCACACTCGAAATTACACTCCAAATAAAGTAAAAAGAACCCCCCCTCCCAACAACGCGTGGTAAGCATGCAGTCTCTTTGAGGTAAACTCAATTTGTCACAAGCCTCCACTTTACACCAGGACACGTTTTGGGTTGTTGTGTTGTGTTGTGTTGTTCTTTTTATGTCTAGGGATCGTTTATCTGTGGCGGAAAAGGCTGTAGCACTTCTCCACACAAAGGCGCAGGCAGAATGTCAAGTAATTAGCGGAGAAGACTGGCTGCCGAGTTTCACATGATTTCCCCGCCGCCACCCTTTTGAGACTGCTTCTTCCACAGTGCTGCACGATCAGTGCTTGCCTGCTTGCTTGCTCGGCTGCCGGCCATGCCTCTTCCGGTATCAGACTCCGCTGTCTGTTTCTGGGTCCAGTGTTGTGTTCACGGTTTGCTCCTGCTCTGTGTAGTTGGTCTGCAAGCTGATAGGGCTTTGTTTACCCTGACATTTTGAGGGCAAGCAACGTTGTGTGTGTGTGTGTGTGTGTGTGTGTGTTTCTGTCTGATTGTTTCAGGTTTTCTCTCATCTTTCACACGCACGTGCATGAGATTATATAAAATATAAAGAAAAAGTCATTCCCCAAAAAACCCTCCCACCGCCAACCCAAAAATACACACCACAAAACCAAAGAAAACAAAAATACAATACAAAACAAAAAGCCAGCAGGAAAAGACCAAGCCTAGTCTCCCCCTCCCATCCCAGCCTCTCTCTGCGTCCATCTAGCTGCGGTACGCCTGTTATTGAGGTAATGGCCAGGATCATAGCATTCTTCACAGCTGTTGGAATCCATTTTTGACTTCATTGACCACTTCTGCCCACTTCTGACACGAGCATCTGGATGAAAAGAATATTTTTAAAAAAATCCACATTTAGAAATAGAACCTCTTGAAAAATACCGATAACGTTAGTTGACACCGGGAGAAGACATTTTTGTTTCGCGCAGATGATTGATTCATTTGTCAGCTGTCATTACTTTTAAGTGGATTGAACAAAGCGCCGAGGCCACGATGAAATGATCATGTTCATGGCACAGCTACTTGCTGTGTAATTATATCCTATCACATCTTTGATACCACTAAGTTAACCACAGCTACTACTGCTACGCCAGATTCTGCGACTGCTACTGCCATTGTACTACTATAACTGTTGATGATGCCAATGCCGATGCTGAAGCAGACGTATCATCATCATCATCATCATCATCATCATCATCATCATCATCATCATCATCATCATCATGCAGCAGCAGCAGCAGCAGCAGCAGCAGCAGCAGCAGCAGCAGCAGCAGCAGCAGCAGCAGCAGCAGCAGCAGCAGCAGCAGCAGCAGCAGCAGAAGAAGAAGAAGAAGAAGAAGAAGAAGAAGAAGAAGAAGAAGAAGAAGAAGAAGAATAAGGCAAGCATGCAAACACACACACCTACACCTACACACACTCACACGCGCGCGCGTGAGCGCACACACACATTTATTGATAGATAGATGGATAGATAGATAGATTGATATATGGCTAGGTAGACAGACAGACAGATAGATGGATAGATAGATGGAAAGATAGGTAGATAGATAGATAAATAGATAAACAGAAAGATAGATACATAAATGGATACACAGATATATAGAAAGATAAGTAGATAGATAGATAATGTAGATAGAAAGACAGACAGACAGACAGACAGACAGACAGAGAGAGAGAGAGAGAGAGAGAGAGAGAGATGGATAGATAGATAGAGATAGAGATAGAGAGAGAGAGATACATGCATACATGCATAGATAGATACATAGGTAGATACATAGATACATACATACATTTATACAGAGATAGGTAGATAGATAAATAGATAAAATAGCACCTTCTCTGTTTCCCCGAAATGTTAATCATCAACAAAAACCCAACCCCACACATGTTCAGTTTACCATTCTTCTAGATGAACCACTTCAGCTTTTTTTTTCTTTCTCCAATGAATATTTGACCATCCTTTCTATACAAAAGCAGCACAAAAAAGAAGAACAAAAGTAAACTTGGCATTGTTTTCC
>CM054145.1:24670646-24683146 GCA_028751875.1 Rapana venosa
ACATCACTGGAATGCACTCATCTGCACTTACCTCTTCTTTTAGGCATAGGCAAGAACTGATTCTGAACATCTGCGTTTTGGCAAAGGTAGTATGATCCTAAATGACAGAAGGAAAGTATTCGGGGACAGAGAGAGACTGCGAGAGACAGAAACAAACACGAGAGGAGAGAGAGAGAGAGAGAGAGAGGAGAGAGAGAGAGAGAGAGAGAGAGAGAGAGAGAGAGAGAGAGAGAGAGAGAGAGAGGTGGGCTGATGCTGATGGTGATGCTGATGATAATGATGATGATGATGATTGTGATGATGATGATGATGATGATAATAATGATAAAGATAAATGACCAGTATCGATACATCATTTTTTGTTTTTTTAGGTTCTCCATGAGGGATTAAGAGTAACGTCAGCGACAGGACAGAAGACAGACAGACAGACAGACAGACAGGACAGACAGACAGACAGAGAAACCGAGTCTGAAAAATGTCCACTTTTATTCTTGATTTTAAGAAGCTAAAGAACATATTTGATAGATAAATTTTTTAGAATTGAAGACTGAATATAATTTTACCAAATTAATTAAAATTCAGTTGATGTTTCCTAACACAATCTCCCTCTCTCATTCTCTCTCTCACACACACACACACACACACACACACACACACACACACACACACACACACACACACACACACACACACACACACACACACACACACACACACACACACACACACACACACACACACACACACACACACACACACACACCACACACACACACACGCCGCGCAGCGCGCACCACGCACGCACGCACGCACGCACACACACAAACACAAATACACACACACACAAACACACACACCGAGTGTTGTATTCTACGTGTTTCTATTGCCTCAATGACCTCATTGACCTGATTTTCTTTGACAGTTTCCTAGATGCTGTGACAGACGACACTGATATATGGCCTTCTTTCTGTCCTTCAGTGAGAGGGATTTAGCCCCCCCCCTCCTCTCTCTCACTCTCTCTCTCTCTCTCTCTCCTCTCTCCTCTCTCTCTCTCTCTCTCTCTCTCTCTCTCTCTCTCTCTCTCTCTCTCTCTCTCTCTCTCTCTTTCTCTCTGACGCCAATGCCAGAAGAAAACTCAGACCCCTAGTTGGCAGTGACGGCCATTATTCCAGATTAGGATTTCAGGCCTGACAGACCATTGCCATTTTGTGAACAGTGACGACAACACTCCATTAGCTGCAAGAAGGCCAAAGCTCTGTAAGATGCCCCTCTTCCCCAGGGAAAAATCAACAGGGAAAACAGCGCTCAGTGTGGTAGCGGTACGAGGCCTTTGAGAGGCCATGTCTAGGGAGGACCGTTTGTCGTCTGTTTAGCATCAGTTTGTGAATTTCTGTATAGCTTTATGTGTTTGTCTATTCATATTTTTCTTGTTTTTATTTGTGTCAATTCATTTGCTCGTCTGAAAAGTTGTCTGTGATAAGTCTCTGCTAAAAATACCTAGCCCCTCTGTTGATCTGAACTTTGATAGCATCTGGTTTAGTTTTTGCTGATTGTGAGTATTTCTAACATTTGTAGAATAACCATTCCTTTATTATTTTTCAAAATAAAACAACTCTTTGGTTGTAGCATTCAAGAAAATGGAGTAACACATGGATTAGAATCAAATCATGTGTTTCCCCCCCTGAAGTTAATGTTGGAATTGTCTTCACTTCCCAGACGAGATTACACACCGAGATTCTGTGTACGAAGCACACAGAGCATCTTGTGCCAGCCCATCCCCCACTTTGCAGAGCAGTAGGTCAGCTTTGATCCAGAAGCATGGCTGAGGCAAACATACCCAGCATGCACCCAACTCCTGCAGAGGAAGGCTCTCAAGGTCCAACTTGTCCACAACACACAGACTGCAAATTGAGTGCAGTGATCCAACGACTCCTCAAGCAGTTACGGGAGAAATTAAGACAAAAGAAAATTTCAGCTGTGGCCTGTTGTTCCATTGCTGTTCCTTTATAGTCTGTTGTTCCTTTGCTGTTCCATTGCTGTTCCATTGTCGTTCCATTGCTGTTCCATCATGGACTGTTGTTCCATTGCTGTTCCATTATGAACTGTTGTTTCATTGCTGTTCCATCATGGACTGTTTTTCCATTGCTGCTCCATCATGGACTGTTGTTCCATTGCTGTTCCATTATGAACTGTTGTTCCATTGCTGTTCCATCATGGACTGTTTTTCCAGTGCTGTTCCATCATGGACTGTTGTTCCATTGCTGTTCCTTCATGGGCTGGGTGACTGGGGAAGGAGCAATGCAGACAAGGAAGCAAACCTGATGCTGAAGCCTGATGTTCACACCGCCCTGTCCATTAACTCTGCCCGGCCTGATGCTGACAGCTAGGATAGGATTAGCAGGCGACAATATCTTTTCGTCATGTCTTTTTTCTTTTCTAAATTTGCTAATGTTTTTGTGCGTTTGGTTTGTCATTTTGTTGTTTTTTTGGTTTCCATTTTTACCCAAGCAAAGCTGGTTAGTTCAGTAGAATTTGTTGTTATTGTTAGGCGTTCCCTAGCTTGACACTCAAGGATTCATGCAAAGTATGGACTGTGAATCAGTCATCATACCCGGGAATCATTGTAAGACCACAAGGTACGCTATATGATAGAGTTTGCGCGTAGGACTGTTCTCAAGTATGTGGCCGTATAGGCAGCTGTACTCTGACTTCAGAGGATTTTTAAACTTGTTATGCTAAAAGCTTTTCATGGATGAAGACAAACACAACAAAACATTTCATAGCATAACAATATTTGGACACACGCCTTGACACTTTGCTTGCATTAAGTATGATAATGGACACAACTTTGGGCCTCGGGCTACGATGCCATGGCCTTTGTTTAGACAGCATTCTGCCTGCAAGCACTTGCCAATGTTAGGCCGCTGTGGGGCCACCAGCAAGAGGCGGCTTTCATGTATACTACCGTGCCTTCAGTGGCCTCATGTTCTCGACATCTGCACCAACAAGACGACTTTAAAGAGTATCATAGTAGAGACAGAGAGACGTTTCCCAGAAAGCAACCCCTGAAGCCCTGACAAACGATGCCGTGCGCTGAAGGCAGCATTTGTCAGGGCCTCGGGAGTTGCTGTCTGGGAAACTGAACAACAAGAGAGAAATGATTACAGAGAAATCAAGAAATAAAGAAAAAGAAAGAATGAATGATAGGAACTAAGGAAGAATGAATGAAAATCAGGATAAAAGAAGGAAGGGAGTGAAATTTGCCCATAGTTATCCCTACATATCTATTTCTCTATTTCTGTGTGCCTGTCTGTCTGTCTGAAGCTACACCTCTCTCTCTCCTCTCTTTCTCCTCCTCCTCTCTCTCAATCACCTCTCTTTCCATCCATTCCTCTCTTTCTCTCTCCTCCTCTCTTTCTCTCTCCCCCTCTCTTTCTTTCTCTCTCCTCTTTCTCTTCGTCTCTATCTCTCTCCCCCTTTCTCTCTCTCTCTCGTCTCTCTCTCTCTCTCTCTCTCTCTCTCTCTCTCTCTCTCTCTCTCTCTCTCTCTCTCTCTCTCTCTCTCCCTCTCTTTCTCTCTCTCTCATAATCCCCGAAGAAATATCAGGCCCTAAATGGGATGTGATGGTTATAATGCCAGATGCCATTTTCAACATCATCAGACAAATCGCATGAAGACATGATTCCATTAACTGCAAGACGACTGAATCTCTACCAAAGCTTGGAATTCTGCACACAGGCAGCTGCAAAACACTCCACTGATCAATGGCTGTCCTCTCTGCTTTTTGTCACCTTCAGGAAGTTGAGTGGCAGTAGATTCGGTTATTTGTGGATTATGGAAAAACTTGCTGTCTGGCTTCTTCCTGGTTTTTTTGGTTGGTTGGTTGTTTCTCTCTGATATCTGTCTGTCTGTCTGTCTGTCTATCCATCCATCCATCCATCCATCAATCCATCCATCCATCCATCCCTTTCCGTCTCTATCTCTTTCTTTCTCCCTACCCCCCCCTTCCTCTCTCTGTCTCTGTCTCTCTCCTTCCGTCTCCTCTCTTTCTCTCCGCCTCCCTCCCTTTCTCTCTCACCAATGGGTCAGAGAAGATCCTGTAGTCATTTTAAAACAATTTGCCATCACCAGGAGTACACAAGGCCAAATCTTTTCTAAAGGAGCCGACAGACTGGCCTCTCCAACTGTATGGCCGGGACGGTCAGGGCCAGACGGATCTCAGATGGACCGTCTCCCCCAGAGAACGTATGTATCAAGCAGCATGCGGCGTCAGGCTCAACCCCACAGTTCTATCTCAAACGGAGCACATGCATCCTCCAGCCAATCAACGCTCAGTTTGGAGTTTGAGGCCACGTTGTGTGCGTGAGTCGAGTGTGTGTGTGTGTGTGTGAGTGAGTGTGTGTGTGTGTGTGAGTGAGTGTGTGTGTGTGTGTGTGTGTGTGTGTGTGTGTGTGTGTGTGTGTGTGCCTTGTGAATGTGATTGAAGCCTTGGGGCACGCAGTGACCATTACCCTATAAATAAACACATCTTTCAAACATTTCGAGCGGCAGTTTTTCTCTTTCACACTCTGAAAGGTCGGAACGAACAGGTTAAAACGGTCCGTCCGAACCGCAATGTTGAAAAGGATCTTATGTCAGCTGCTTAACTAACATATATACAGACGACACAGAGAACTGACACAGTCACTGAAAGGATCACAGAGAAAGCAGAAAGGGGGATGCAGAGGAGGAGGAGAAGGGGAGGAGGAGGAGGAAGAGGAGGAGGAGGAGGAGGAGAAGGGGGAGGATGAATAACACAGATCCAGATTCCAACTGTGGTCGTGCTCTGACCGAAATATGTGAACATCTGAGTAGAGATATTAGTAATACACTAGCCTGTTTAAATATTCCAAGCTGTTATATACATATTTTAGAAGCTTCACTTACGTGCATGGTGACATTTCTGGTAAAGAAGACTACTTCTAAGTGCTATCGATTAGGAGTCTAGGCATAGTGGTTTGATTTTTACTTTGACATTTTCATTGCCTATGGATTACATAGATCTGTACATACACTCACACATGAAAGCACATACAAGCCCATGTATAAACACACACACACACACACACACGCATGCATGCATACGTACTTGCATCCACGCATATAAACACACGTAAGAATAAAAATATGCATACACGCACAAAGACACGCATGTGTGTGCATGCGCATCTATATACACATGCTTATGCTGATATCAATACACACACACATAAGAATGCACGCACACATGAACACAAACACGTTCGGACACGAATACACACACACATACACATACATAAATACACACACACACTACAAACACACATGCACACACTACAACAACACACACACACAACACACACGCGCGCGCGCGTGAGAACGCAATGCAATGCCCCACACATGTGCGTTCGCGCGCGCGCCACACACACACACACACACACACTCTTTACACACACACACATACACACACACAACCTAAAAAGAGACAGGGAAAGATCAGATCTTTTCTACTCTTTTAATCCTAAATTTGTATAGGTTTGATACAAAAATATTACAGCTACATTTAAAGTTCAGATGTAGATTTATTTCCTTCGTTAATTTTGTTTTATCTATTTATTTATTTATTCTTGTATTTCGAAAATAATGGAATAATCTCTCATGTGCTTTTTTATTATTATTATTTTTTTTTACATCTAGAGCCCGTTTTGTATGCATTTGTAAATGTTGTCATCCGTTCTTACCGGCACACAATGGCCTACTCTTGGGAAAAGCGGAACGGGTTTTATCGTGTGCGCAAGATGTTGTGCGTGCGTTGAAGAGCACTGCCACCAATGTCAAGCTGCAAAACTGATAAAGAAAACAAATTGAGACTAACACAGTTTCTCTCAACTGAGTAAGCTATAAGCACGGGGTGCTTTTAATTAGGACAAGAAAATGTTTGGTTTTTCGGCTACAAGGATACATTGATTTTGATTATGCTAGCCGTCAAATAAAACAAAGAAAAGGTTAAAAGTAAATGTGTTAATTTGTAGTTGAACTCGGCACAGAAAACTTCAAAGTGGTAAGGATTTGTTTGTTTGTTTCTGTTTTAAACCTGGGGATGAATTCTTGTACATAAACTGTACAAATCATTTCAGGAAAACTTAATGTAAAAGATCAGTAAGTAGAACTGTATGTGTACAATCATTTACAGCGGCAATCTTCTTTATAAAACTATTTTTTCTCGCACCCTTCAAATATGGAATTGTTCCGAAGTGTGGTTTTCTGTTAGAAAGTCCTGAACACGTCAATCAAGAATAGACCCGCCCTCCTCTTTCTCCCTTTGTGTCTCTGTCTGTCTGTCTCTCTTTCCCTCCCTCTTTTTTTCCCACCCTCTCTTCTCTCTCTCTCTCTCTCTCTCTCCTCTTCTCTCTCTCTCT
Organism: Rapana venosa; assembly: GCA_028751875.1. NCBI lineage: Eukaryota > Metazoa > Mollusca > Gastropoda > Neogastropoda > Muricidae > Rapana > Rapana venosa. The sequence continues at coordinate 24,677,084 of CM054145.1, forward strand.
CTCTCTCTCTCTCTCCTCTCTCTCTCTCTCTCTCTCTCTCTGTGTCCTATATTCTCTTTCTCATTTTCTCTCACTCTATTCTTGGCCTAGTCTCTCACTGTTTCCGTTTCTCTGTCTTGTTATCTGTCTTATTTTCTTTCTTTGCGTCTCTCTCTGTGTCTCTGTCTCTCCATCTGTTTCTCTTTCCCCCTGTACACACACACCACACACACACACACACCGCACGCACACGCGCGCACACACACACACACCAGACAGACATTCCCTATCTCAAAACTTGAACTTCTCCCCCCCCCCCCCCCCCCACCCTACACGAAACCTGGTAACATAAAAACACGGTCAAGGTCAAACAGAAAAAAAAAACTATGGCATGGCAATGTACACATTACCCCCTCCGCCCTCCCCCATCAGATCATTTCCAATCTCACGGTGCGGTCTTTCCATAAATGAGCACAAACATTAAGAAACAATACACTAAAACCTCCTGTAAAACTCATACAAGGAGAACACGAACCCATCATGTCACACTGCACAAGTTTCTTCCCAGACGGTGTCCGAAGACACTGACCCCCCCCCCCCCCACCCCGAAATGATCCCTCCACGAGTCACCAGCTTCATCCCCTTAAAGGAAAAGGACATCCCCCCCAAAAAAAAAAAGAAAAAAAAAGGCTGACGCTTGGTCTGGTGCAGGGGCAAGTGACCTCAGTCAGCCCTGGTTGCCGTGGTGCAGACCACGAGGCTATTCTGTGCCATGCCCCGTGTGGCCTTCCAGACCTGCATCCCTGTGGACCCAGTCCCCGTCTGCTCTGTCTCCTTCCCCACACTACACACTCTCACAGTGTCCCTGCTGGGGGCGGCTACCCACCAGTACCACGCAGACTGTTGACTGGTCACAAGGTGGAACGAAAGACAAAACCCCAGTAGTTGAGTGTCCTGTGTATGAAACTGTTCGGTGTGGCAGTGGCGGGGTTGTCTGTGGTTAGTGATGACGCTGAACAAGTTGGCGCTGACAGTTACTGAAGTAAGGGGTGCCCAAAGGTTAAGGTAGGGTAGAAAGAGGAGCAGTGAAGGAGGGAGAGAGAGAGAGAGAGGAGAGAGAGAGAGAGAGAGAGAGAGAGAGAGAGAGAGAGAGAGAGAGAATAATGATAACAACATTTTATTGCCCTTAAGCTGATAAGCTCATACAGCAACAAAGCGTCACATCAGCAGGATGCAATTACATGACACGGAAACCAGGGTATTGATCTTCATAATGTACATCCATACACGAAACCCTTTACTGTCTAGATTTGTTTCATCTAAATGATGGAGGACAGTTTTTCCGAAGTGTTTATTTCTGTGGCTGTCTCTCAGTCTTTTCTGGACAGATCTGTCAGTCAGAGTAGCAACGAATCGTGTGACAATCTGTGTGTCAAATCCACCAACAATATTATCAATCCTCGGTTGATAGTCCACATCAGGCTGCACAACACACACATCGGCACCACAGTCAGACACCTGGGGATTCCATATCAACCGATAATAGCAACACAACTGATGCTATCTTGTTGCTATTGTGTATGTGTACAGTTGGCACGTCTAGTTCATGTGTATCTGCACATACTGCACTTGGCTGTTCTACACCACTGTCAGGCAGACATTAGGCACTGAGGACGCAGTCACTGTCACACACAACACCTGCCTGCTTCTCTTCATGCTTTCTGGAACGCTCGTGGTCGCGGCGAATTTGGGAGAAAGGTTTTTCTCTGTACTATTGTACTTGCATGTTACGATTCATTGTAGGATATGAGAGAGAGACATGCACACGCATGCGCGCACACACACATACAGAGAGAGAGAGAGAGAGAGAGAGAGGAGAGAGAGAGAGAGAGAGAGAGGGGACAGAGAGAGAGAGAGAGACAGAGCGAGCAAGAGAGAAAGTGACAGACAGATATTCCGGCTCTTGTTGCAATAATGTAATCATTATATAGATCATTGCCTCTTTACTGGAAAGGTGTAGGAGCAAACACACAAGGATGCAAGTTTCAAGTGAACACAATCACAGAAAAATAAGCATGGCTGAATACTGAAGACACCAAAGCTGACAGCAATTTAGATGCCTTTTTATTTGAAGACGAATGACATTATTTTCTAACGGCTTGTTCGTGCTAAGAAGCCATACTTAACAAAAATCGAAATTGGCTTACGAATACGAACACGTTAGTATCTCAAATCACGAGAAATTCAACAAACCTAGCATGCATCTTTCTGCTCCTCAAAAAGTTTAGGTAGAAGTCAATCAAATCAACAACTGCTGAGCGCTGGGACAGTACACTATCCCCGTTTGACAAACCGAAAGACCAAAACTTTGTTTTTAGCAATTAAGAAAACAGAAAAACTTTGACAATACCTAGTGTATTTTTTGCGGTTTTCTTCAACATCGAAACATACATAATAAACTTTATGAGCTCATCCATTGTCCTCTTTATCTACAGTTAAGCCGAACACAGATTCATGCAACAACAGCATTTACATATACATAGCGAACCGACCATTTGGCGTTAGCCCACACAAGTTTTAAAGCTCGCTTCATGCACACAGATGAGTTCTTTCACCATTAACTGCATCTTTAAAACTTTGCTATAACTCAGAGCAACACTAAAAAGAGACGTAGCTGTAAACGGGTACATGCCTCTTTAGGGACAGGGAAGGTAAAGCAGCGAGGGCGAGGAGATGGGCGCCACCCTCAATATGCTGGCCCCTAGAGAAGTGAGGTCTCTGACGCCTCGCTCCCCTACGACCTTATAGGTTATGGGACACCCTTTAGCTTTTTTTTTGTTAAGAAAGGAGACAGGCGCGCATATGCACAGACTGTCATAATACAAAGGGGGGAAAAGGGAAAGAGAGAGAGAGAGAGAGGAGAGAGAGAGAGAGAGGGGAGAGAGGAGAGAGAGAGAAGAGAGAGGGGAGAGAGAGAAAAGAACACTGAACACTGAAAGTAATTTATTGCCATTAACAATACATCTTTTTGGCAAGGAGCACAGTATGAACACAATTTAAACAATATGCTTTTTGCAACAAAGAAATAATGAAAACCGAAAGAGGAAAAGGAATCTCCAATAACTACAAACCAACCGAAGCATTAATTTTTTTATGCATTGATTGTTATCACAACCATGCGCGCGCGCGCGCGCGCACAACACACACACACACACACACCCCACACACACACACACACACGCACACACACACACACACACCCCCCCTAACCCCCCCCCCCCCCCCACCACACACACACACACACAAGTGTCATGTTCCCCGCAAATCAGCAACAGTGTGGGACAAATCGACCACCCCACCCTCACATTTTAAAAAATGCAATTTAGCCAAATATGGAAAACAAATAGTGTTACATTGAAAAGTATATCATTAACAGCAGTTTTCTTTCTTCTGCTAGCAGGAAGAGAGAGAGAGAGAGAGAGAGAGAGAAGAGAGAGAGAGAGAAGAGAGAGGAAAAGAGAGAGAGAGAGAGAGAGACAGACAGACAGACAGACAGACAGACAGACAGACAGAGTCAGAGAGAAACCGAGAGCGAGAGAGAGAAGAGAGAGACTGGGGATAGAAAGATTGTGCTTATTTTTGTAAATCTATTAACGGAAACACGTATATTTCATCTTTTACCCGAAAGTAATAAATTCCGTTGGGGGTTTCCCCCACCCTCCCCTCCCCCCATTTTCCCCCCCCCCCCCCCTCCCCCTTGGGTACAAATCCGTGTCTTTGTTTTTTGTCCTTCCTACTTTTCTCCTTCTTTTGCAGGACGAAAAAGGGCAATTTTATCATGTCTGTGTACCCCTCCCTTATTGCTTGGTTTCCTTCATGCTTGGGGGCGGAATACCCTGGTGTTAAAGCAGTGTGATCTGAGTCACTCAGGCCGGGGTTCCAGCTCCACCGAGGTGTGGTTTGGGGGAAATTCCCCCCCCCCCCCCCCCACCCCTGCATTAACATAGGTACTGATTCGCTTCCCTGACATTTTTTGGATGAGAGCGCCCCCTGTGTATACAGCACGCAGAACGTCTTGCCACACGTTAACACTTCACTAGAGGATAGGCCACCTCCCCTGGGCATGGATGATACAAACTACCCCGCATGCACCCTGATGTCAACTTGTCGAAAAAACCTAAAAAATTTGGCAGTGTGCTAAAGACTTCCATGAAGTCTATATTAAAACATCTTGGATGCAGAATATTCACATGATGCAACTTTTTTGTTTTTGCTCCTTTTATTTATTTTTTTTGTCCCCTCTTTTGGGCCGGGGAAAGGGAAAGCAGCGAGGGAAGGGGATGGGCGGGGGGCCGCCCCCAATATGCTGGCCCCCAAGAAGTGAGGTCTCTGACGCTTTGCTCCCCTACGACCCCATAGGTTTTTGGGAACATCTTCTACTATCTTCTATCTATCTATCTATCTATCATCTATCTATCTATCACTATTTATCTATCTATCATCTATCTTTTCTACTACTATTATCTATCTATCTATCTATTATCTACTATCTATCTATTATTCTACTATCTATATACTATCTTCTATCTATCTATCTATCTATAAATTGGGGGGGGGGGGTGGGGTTGTCTATATGTTTCATTCAAGATTTTTTCAGCTAAATCGTCAAAATCGTTACAGAAAAAAGATTTTCGTTTACTTCAGGTAACAACTTTTTTCAGCTGTTTTTTTCTTCTGTCTTCTCTCTTTCGTCTCTCCGCCGTGTTGTTTGTCTCTGTCTCTATCTGTCCTTTCCTCTGGTGTTTGTTAATGTATCTGTCTGTATGCTTTTTCTCTTGCTTTAACACTAAGGAAGAGAGAGAGAAGAGAGAGAGAGAGAGAGAGAAAGAGAGGAAAAGAGAGAGAGAGAGAGAGAGAGAGAGAGAGAGAGAAGAGATTCGTGGTTTGAGGAGTAGGGTTAGTGTTTTTATTTTGTTTTATTTCATTTCTTTTATTTCATTCTTTTTGAGGATAAGGGAATAAGCAGTGACGTGTCTTGTTTGTTTGTTTGTTTTTGCTTTTTGCATCCAATCACCGTGTGCATGTGGTTTTGTCTGTTTCATTATCCGTTCCTACCAGCACAAAAAGCCAAATCTGCAAGAAGGCGGAACGGGTTTTAACATATTATGTTCAAAATGTTTTGCACGTGCGAGCAAGCGCGTGTGTATGAGTGTACGTACGTGAGTGCATGCGCGTATATGTGTGCATTATGCGGTGTGCGTGTGTGTAATGTGCGCGTGGGCATGCGCGCGCGTGTGTGTATACGTGTGCACATGTGTGTATATGTGTTTGTGAATGTGTGTGTGCACGCATGTGTATTTATGAGACAACGCTATAAACAGCTTATAGACAGAACAAGAAAGAAACCAAGAACCAAAACAAAAGCCTCAACTGCACAAGTCCAAGCAGATAGCTGGTCAAACAGGCAGACCAGCTAATCCCCTGTAAACAAACATGCCCCTCCTTCCCCCAGCAAAACAAAAACCCAACCCTGGGTTTGAAGCGAAATTAGCCACACACATAGGAGCAAACAAAGAGCGACAGGGTCAGCAGAGTTAGGAGACAGCATCTGGAAAGAAGAACCCTGACAAAAAGCAAGCAAGGAAACAAGCAAACAAACTATCAACAGCTTAGAAAAGCCGAGTCCTTGTTCTCACGTGTCCACATTACCTTGTGCCAGCTGCTTTCTGTTACACTTTCTTCCCACATGTTGTTGTTGTTGTTGTTGTTGTTGTTGTTTTTCCTTTTAAAAATAGATCTTTATTCCGAGAACATGAATATTATACATACATACATACACAAATTGAGAGTAACAACAAGCAAAGAGCTTATGGCATGCTGGAAACAATATATTTGACTCATTAAGTTTGGCAGCTAACGAGCGCAAGTAAATGTTGTTGTGCGTTCCATAGCTTAACATGGTGGAAGCTACTCAGAGTACATATTAAGAAACACCTAACTAATGTTTTTCGTCAGTGGCACTTTGTTAAGGGATACCTTCTGCAGGTGTTTTTCCGAGGAAATGTTCTGTTAATGTTGGTTATC
>CM054145.1:24685646-24698146 GCA_028751875.1 Rapana venosa
TGTGTCTGTCTGTCTGACTGTGTCTGTCTGTCTGACTGTGTCTGTCTGTCTGTGTCTGTCTGTCTGACTGTGTCTGTCTTTCTGACTGACTCTCTGTCTGTCTGACTGTGTCTGTCTTTCTGACTGACTCTCTGTCTGTCTGACTGTGTCTGTCTGTCTGTCTGACTGTGTCTGTCTGTCTGACTGTGTCTGTCTGTCTGACTGTGTCTGTCTGACTCTCTCTGTCTGTCTGTGTCTGTCTGTCTGACTGTGTCTGTCTGTTTGTCTGACTGTGTCTGTCTGACTGTGTCTGTCTGTCTGACTGTGTCTGTCTGTCTGTCTGACTGTGTCTGTCTGACTCTCTCTATCTGTCTGTGTCTGTCTGTCTGACTGTGTCTGTCTGTCTGACTGTGTCTGTCTGACTCTCTCTGTCTGTCTGTGTCTGTCTGTCTGACTGTGTCTGTCTGTCTGTTTGTCTGACTGTGTCTGTCTGTCTGTCTGACTCTCTCTGTCTGTCTGACTCTCTCTGTCTGTCTGACTGTGTCTGTCTGTCTGACTGACTCTCTCTGTCTGTCTGACTGTGTCTGTCTGACTGTGTCTGTCTGTCTGTTTGTCTGACTGTGTCTGTCTGTCTGTCTGACTCTCTCTCTGTCTGACTCTCTCTGTCTGTCTGACTGTGTCTGTCTGACTGTGTCTGTCTGTCTGTTTGTCTGACTGTGTCTGTCTGTCTGTCTGACTCTCTCTCTGTCTGACTCTCTCTGTCTGTCTGTCTGTGTCTGTCTGTCTGACTGTCTGTCTATCTGACTGTGTCTGTCTGACTGTGTATGTCTGTCTGTGTCTGTCCGTCTGACTGTGTCTGTCTGTCTGTCTGACTGTGTCTGTCTGTCTGACTGTGTCTGTCTGTCTGTGTCTGTCTGTCTGACTGTGTCTGTCTGTCTGACTGACTCTCTGTCTGTCTGACTGTGTCTGTCTGTCTGTCTGTGTCTGTCTGTCTGACTGTGTCTGTCTGTCTGACTGTGTCTGTCTGACTCTCTCTGTCTGTCTGTGTCTGTCTGTCTGACTGTGTCTGTCTGTCTGTTTGTCTGACTGTGTCTGTCTGTCTGTCTGACTCTCTCTGTCTGTCTGACTCTCTCTGTCTGTCTGACTGTGTCTGTCTGACTGTGTCTGTCTGTCTGTTTGTCTGACTGTGTCTGTCTGTCTGTCTGACTCTCTCTCTGTCTGACTCTCTCTGTCTGTCTGACTGTGTCTGTCTGATTGTGTCTGTCTGTCTGTTTGTCTGACTGTGTCTGTCTGTCTGTCTGACTCTCTCTCTGTCTGACTCTCTCTGTCTGTCTGTCTGTGTCTGTCTGTCTGACTGTCTGTCTATCTGACTGTGTCTGTCTGACTGTGTATGTCTGTCTGTGTCTGTCCGTCTGACTGTGTCTGTCTGTCTGTCTGACTGTGTCTGTCTGTCTGACTGTGTCTGTCTGTCTGTGTCTGTCTGTCTGACTGTGTCTGTCTGTCTGACTCTCTGTCTGTCTGACTGTGTCTGTCTGTCTGTCTGTGTCTGTCTGTCTGACTGTGTCTGTCTGTCTGACTGTGTCTGTCTGACTCTCTCTGTCTGTCTGTGTCTGTCTGTCTGACTGTGTCTGTCTGTCTGTTTGTCTGACTGTGTCTGTCTGTCTGTCTGACTCTCTATGTCTGTCTGACTCTCTCTGTCTGTCTGACTGTGTCTGTCTGTCTGACTGACTCTCTCTGTCTGTCTGACTGTGTCTGTCTGTCTGACTGTGTCTGTCTGTCTGTGTCTGTCTGTCTGACTGTGTATGTCTGTCTGTCTGTCTGTCTGACTGTGTCTGTCTGTCTGTGTCTGTCTGTCTGTCTGACTGTGTATGTCTGTCTGTCTGTCTGACTGTGTCTGTCTGACTCTGTCTGTCTGTCTGTCTGTCTGACTCTGTCTGTCTGTCTATCCGTCTGACTCTGTCTGTCTGTTTCTGTCTGACTGTTTGACTGTCTGTCTGTCTGACTCTGTCTGTCTGTCTGACTGTTTGACTGTCTGTCTGTCTGACTCTGTCTGTCTGTCTGTCTCTCTGACTGTTTGACTGTCTGTCTGACTCTGTCTGTCTGTCTGACTCTGTCTGTCTGTCTGACTCTGCTGTCCGTCTGACTGTTTGTCTGTCTGTCTGACTCTGTCTGTCTGTCTGTCTGTCTGTCTGACTCTGTCTGTCTGTCTGTCTGACTCTGTCTGTCTGACTCTGTCTGTCTGTCTGTCTGACTCTGTCTGTCTGTCTGACTCTGTCTGTCTGTCTCTGTCTGTCTGACTCTGTCTGTCTGTCTGTCTGACTCTGCTGTCTGTCTGACTCTGCTGTCTGTCTGACTGTCTGTCTGTCTGACTCTCTCTGTCTGACTCTGTCTGACTCTGTCTCTGTCTGTCTGTCTCTGCTGTCTGTTTGACTGACTCTCTCTGTCTGTCTGACTCTGTCTGACTCTGTCTGTCTGTCTCTGTCTGTCTGTCTCTGCTGTCTGTCTGTCTGACTGTCTGTCTGTCTATCTGACTGTTTGACTGTCTGTCTGACTCTGTCTGTCTGTCTGACTCTGTCTGACTCTCTCTGTCTGTCTGACTCTGCTGTCTGTCTGTCTGACACTGTCTGACTCTCTCTGTCTGTCTGACTCTGTCTGACTCTGCTGTCTGTCTGTCTGACTCTGTCTGTCTGACTGTCTGACTCTGTCTGTCTGACTCTGTCTGACTCTCTCTGTCTGTCTGACTCTGCTGTCTGTCTGTCTGACTCTGTCTGTCTGTCTGTCTGACTCTGCTGTCTGTCTGTCTGACTCTGTCTGTCTGTCTGTCTGACTCTGCTGTCTGTCTGTCTGACTCTGCTGTCTGTCTGTCTCTGTCTGTCTGTCTGTCTGACTCTGCTGTCTGTCTGACTCTGCTGTCTGTCTGTCTGACTCTGTCTGTCTGTCTGTCTGACTCTGTCTGTTTGTCTCTGTCTGTCTGTCTCTGCTGTCTGTCTGTCTGACTGACTCTGTCTGTCTGCCTCTGTCTGACTCTGTCTGTCTGTTCTCGTCTGTCTGTCTCTGCTGTCTGTCTGTCGGTCTGACTCTGTCTGTCTGTCTGACTGTTTGACTGTCTGTCTGACTCTGTCTGTCTGTCTGACTCTCTCTGTCTGTCTGACTCTGCTGTCTGTCTGTCTGACTCTGTCTGACTCTGTCTGTCTGTCTGTCTGACTCTGCTGTCTGTCTGTCTGACTCTGCTGTCTGTCTGTCTCTGTCTGTCTGTCTGTCTGACTCTGCTGTCTGTCTGACTCTGCTGTCTGTCTGTCTGACTCTGTCTGTCTGTCTGTCTGACTCTGTCTGTTTGTCTCTGTCTGTCTGTCTCTGCTGTCTGTCTGTCTGACTGACTCTGTCTGTCTGCCTCTGTCTGACTCTGTCTGTCTGTCTCTGTCTGTCTGTCTCTGCTGTCTGTCTGTCGGTCTGACTCTGTCTGTCTGTCTGACTGTTTGACTGTCTGTCTGACTCTGTCTGTCTGTCTGACTCTCTCTGTCTGTCTGACTCTGCTGTCTGTCTGTCTGACTCTGTCTGACTCTGTCTGTCTGTCTGACTCTCTCTGTCTGTCTGACTCTGCTGTCTGTCTGTCTGACTCTGTCTGACTCTGTCTGTCTGACTCTGCTGTCTGTCTGTCTGACTCTGTCTGTCTGCCTGACTCTGCTGTCTGTCTGTCTGACTCTGTCTGTCTGTCTGACTCTGCTGTCTGTCTGTCTGACTCTGCTGTCTGTCTGACTCTCTCTGTCTGTCTGTCTGACTCTGCTGTCTGTCTGTCTGACTCTGTCTGTCTGTCTGACTCTGCTGTCTGTCTGTCTGACTCTGCTGTCTGTCTGTCTGACTCTGTCTGTCTGTCTGTCCGTCTATCTATCTGTCTGACTCTGTCTGCCAGTCTGACTCTATCTGTCTGACTCTGTCTGTCTGTCTGACTCTGCTGTCTGTCTGTCTGACTCTGTCTGTCTGTCTGTCTGTCTATCTGTCTGACTCTGTCTGTCTGTCTGTCTGACTCTGCTGTCTGTCAGTCTGACTCTGCTGTCTGTCTGTCTGACTCTGTCTGTCTGACTCTGACTCTGTCTGACTCTCTCTGTCTGTCTGTCTCTGCTGTCTGTCTGTCTGACTCTGTCTGTCTGTCTGACTCTGTCTGTCTATCTGTCTGACTCTGTCTGTCAGTTTGACTCTGTCTGTCTGACTCTGACTCTGTCTGACTCTCTCTGTCTGTCTGTCTCTGCTGTCTGTCTGTCTTATCTGTCTGACTCTGTCTGTCAGTCTGACTCTGTCTGTCTGACTCTGACTCTGTCTGACTCTCTCTGTCTGTCTGTCTCTGCTGTCTGTCTGTCTTATCTGTCTGACTCTGTCTGTCAGTCTGACTCTGTCTGACTCTCTCTGTCTGTCTGTCTCTGCTGTCTGTCTGTCTTATCTGTCTGACTCTGTCTGTCAGTCTGACTCTGTCTGTCTGATTCTGACTCTGTCTGACTCTGTCTGTCTGTTTGTTTGTCTCTGCTGTCTGTCTGTCTGACTCTGTCTGTCTGTTTGTTTGTCTCTGCTGTCTGTCTGTCTGACTCTGTCTGTCTGTCTGACTCTGTCTGTCCGTCTGTCTGACTCTGTCTGTCTGTCTGTCTGACTCTGTCTCTCCCTCTAAGTCTAGCTAAGTGGCCGACTATCCACCCATGTTACTTGTTTTCCTGTCTGTCTGTCTGTATCTATCAAGCCATCTATCTACCTGCCTGTCTGTATGTTTATGCATGCATACATCCATCCATCTATCCACCCATCCATACACCCATCTTTGCAGGTCTACACCTATCTGTCTGTCTGTCTGTCTGTCTGTCTGTCTGTCTGTCTGTCTGTCGTCTATCTATCTATCTATCTATCTATCTATTGTCTATCGTCTGTCTATCTATCTACCTATCTACCTATCTATCTATCTATCTACTATCTATCTATCATTCTATCTATCTATACTATCGTCTGTCTGTCTGCTGTCTATCTATCTATCTAAACTATCTATCTATTTCTCTATCTACCTATCGTCTATCTGTCTATCTATTTATCAGGTGTGTATGTGTGTATGTGTTCTTTTAAAAAATGTTATTCTTTTATTTCGAGTATGATGGAATAAGCACTCATGTGCTTTTTTCATCCAGTCCCCGTGTGTATGCAGTTTTGTCAATTTTGTCATCCGTTTTGTCAATTTTGTCATCCGAAAGGATTTTGGGGAGAGTGGAGTCGGCACTGATGTTAACTCCAGTAGAAAAAAATCCTCTTGAACGAGAATCGAACCCGGGTCAGCACATCACGAATACATCACTCTAACCACCAGGCTATCCCACCCCCTTCCCCTATGTGTGTGTGTGTGTGTGTGTGTGTGTGTGCGTGCGTGCGTGCGTGCGTGCGTGCGTGCGTGCGTGCGTGCGTGCGTGCGTGCGTGCGTGCGTGCTGCGTGTGTGTGTGTGTGTGTGTGTGTGAGTGTGTGTGTATGTGTGTGTTTTTGTGTGTGAGTGTGTGTGTACATGCATCTGTCTGTTGTCAATCTCTATATTATTAAAACTATACAAGAAACAAACTCATGAGTTATGTCATCACCACTTTGATGGCACACGCAATCTTCATATCTCTTTTTCTGTAGCAACAGAACAGGACAGGAACCCCCTTCCCCCAAAATGGTCCTTCATCACTTGATAACAAACAACTCTATTTCACACATCTATCCCCCAAGTCGGAATGTGGCTACCTTAAGTGTGGGTTCAAAACAGTCGCACATACAACAAAAATCTCACCATTGGTGAACTTCGGAGTTCTAACCGAGGAACGACAAAACAAGTTTTGGGAGAAAAAAAATCCGCACAAACTAGTTTAAAAATTCCAATTCATTTAGCCAGGAACGACTCACTCGAGGTGAGGAAAACCCCCCACTTTCTTTCTGACTTCATTTCTGTCTGACTGAAAAGCCTGCTGAAGGCGAAAGGTCTCTGGGAAAAAGCAAAAACTGCTACAATACCACGGCCACAATGAAGGGTGCCAGCTTTCAGGAACTCTCTTCCACACACAGGGTCGAAATTCTTTCTCCAAAGTGTGTTGGCAAAAGATGACACTGACACAGCGTGTTTCAATGTCTTTAGAAACCAGAACTCCCACCCCCCCCCCCCCCCCCCCCCCCCCCCCCCCCCTAGAAAAACCCATGGCGTCAACTTACAGTGTTAACCTTTTTCCTTCTGCTGTGCGTGTGTGTGTGTGTGTGTGTGTGTGGTGTGTGTGTGTGTGTGTGTGTGTGGTGTGTGTGTGTGTGTGTGTGTGTGTGCGTGCGTGTGTGTGTGTGTGTGTGTGCGTGCGTGTGTGTGTTTGTGTGTGTATGTGTGTTTGTGTGTGTATGTGTGCGTGTTTGTGTGTATGTGTGTGTGTGTTTGCGTGTATGTGTGTGTATGTGTGTTGTGTGTATGTGTGTGTGTGTATGTGTGTGTGGTGTTTGTGTGTGTGTGTGTGTGTGTGTGCCTTTACCTTTGATCTTTAAAGTTGTGAGGATTTTTTCCCCGTTCACATTATAGCATTGGTTCTTTATCTTCTTCTTCTACTACTACTACTACTACTACTACTACTACTACTACTACTACTACTACTACTACTACTACTACTACTACTACTACTAGCAGCAGCTGCTGCTTCAGGTACTACTACTACTACTACTACTACTACTACTGCTGCTACTACTACTACTACTACTACTGCTGCTGCTGCTGCTGCTGCTGCTGCTGCTGCTGCTGCTGCTGCTGCTGCTGCTGCTGCTACTACTACTACTGCTGCTGCTACTGCTGCTGCTACTACTACTACTACTACTACTACTGCTACTACTGCTACTGCTACTACTGCTACTGCTGCTGCCACTATCACTATTAAGGATGAAAATATGATTATCATGATCATTACGATCTTCGTCATCGTCATTGTTGTCACTGTTGACGTCTTCGCAATTATAATCATAACCACAATAATCACGAACTCATTACAAAACAATGAGCCATATATGTAACATTTTGGGGGTACGAACTAAAGGGATTTTATAATTAGGGTTTTTAAAAAAAACAACAATTCTTTGACTGGCACACATGTGCATTCCAAAAATATAAATCAGTAATACTTTTACCAAAACAAAAATTTAGCACTTCTATGCAACAAACTTAGAAAAGCAGATTTTTTTTCATAAGTTCAACATAAAGTGCAAATACTCAGTCATCATTTTCGTGATCAATACAAATTCATTCACACACACTGTAGTATTAATGCGCAATTTTGTTTCCTTTTGTTGTTTAAAACGCGTCTAAAAACACCCAAACCCTCATTCTGACCATATATTACAATGCAAAATTTGTCTACATTTTCATTTCGTCATTTGGTGAAGTCTAACAGTTCAATTTGTAATAACTGTTCATAGAGTGATCGGTGTTTCAGTTAGTTTTTTGTATTGCATAGCTTTGTTTAAACGGCAGAGTAATACCATGTAAACAACCCAAACATTGATCTGCGGTACAGTGCGACACATAATGTGAGAGAGTCCCAGCAGAACTCTCTGCTTTAGGAACTGCATCAAGCAGCCACCACAATCAGGCAGCTCTCGCTAATGCTACACTCGGCTTTGTTCCTGAACTTCTACCGAAGCGTCAAAGCACTGCGTAAATGTCTACGAGACTTGACTTCTCCCCGTGTTGCTGCAGTACAGAGCCTGGGGAACCTAGCAGCTACCAGCAGCAGCAGCAGCAGCATCATGGCCACACGTCAACAGGACTTCAAATAAGAGGGTTTTTAAATCATAAAAAAAAGCGTTCATTGTTTTTTAAAAATTATGTCATGATTTCTTTTGTAACACACACACACACACACACACCACACACCCCACACACACACACACACACACACACACACACACACACACACACACCACACACACACACACACACACACAACCTGCTCTCCCCCTGCCCCTGCCCCAGCTCCTTGTTCACTGCAGCTCCTCTCTCCAGCCCAGGTGTCAGCGGAAGCAACATTGGCTGCTGGCTGTTTCTGGCCGCTTACCTGTCTCCTCCTCCTCCTTTCTCTCATATCGGAGTTGCCAATGTTTGCGCGGATATTTCTTAGTCATGCACGCACATTCGTATGTGTGCACACATGGAAGCATGCACACACGCGCGCACACATATGCACATATAAACATATGTATGCGCTCGCACGCACGCACGCAAGCTCTCTCTCTCTCTAACAGGCACACAGGCATACACACACACGCGCGCGCCCGCGCGCGCGCGGGCACGCACATATATGTTTGACTATTATCCTCCAAAGAAAAAGAAACAAGAAAAGAATGTTAAAGAAGTCTGATATGAGCTTGTTTACGTTGAGACTCTTATTTATGCACACACACTCACACATTCACACAAACACACACTCACACATTCACACAAACACACACACACTCACACATGTGCACAAATACACAAATTTGTGCACATGCAAGCATGCACACACAAACACACACACACGTGCGCACACACACAAACACCTCACACAAACACACACACACACACACACACACACACACACACACACACACACACACACACACAACACACACACAACGCACGTACACACGCACGCAGGGACGCCCTCCCCCCCCCCCCCCCCACACACAAGCATGGGACATGCTTTTATTTTTACCAGTAATCCGATATGGACTTGTTTACGTTGACATTCTTTGTTATAGGCACATACACACGCACAAAGACACACATAGACACACATACATGTATACACACCATACACCCCACGCACAGAGAGAAAAAAGGAGAGAGAGAGAGAGAGAGGAGAGAGAGAGAGAGAAAAGGAGAGAGAGAAAAGGGGAGAGAGAGAGAGGAGAGAGGAGAGAGAAAGAGAGAGAGAGGAAATTACTGAACCATTTTCATCTGGGGCAATCGCATTGGCCCAAATTACAAAACCTGAGGATGGTGTACAGTTTAGAAAAGGGAAATGAACAATTTTACCTTTCATTTAAAATCTGGAGTAATAATTCAATTGTAAACACATGGAATGATAAAAGTACAAGGGTAAAGGTGTTCCTTAACCTATATGGTCGTAGGGGAGCGATGCATCAAAGACCTCACCTTCTCAAGGGACCAGCATATTGAGGACGGGATCCATCTCTTCTCCCTCGCTACTTCACCTTTCCTGACACTAAAGAGGGCAGGTACCCCTTTACAGCTGGGTGAACTGGGGAACTGTATTGAAGCCAAGTCGCGCAAACGATACCCATCCTTTTGATCACCATAAACTATCTATTTGGAGGTTTTGCGTGAGCACCCAGGAAATTTTACAGACTAACAGATGTACCTTTTCTAAACGATCTAGCTTAATCAGTCGCCAAATTTCGAATGCATAAAGTAAAACATGTTGTATTTAGCGTCAACTATTTTAAGTAATGTACTAGCAGTCATTTCCTTATATATTTTTGGAAGGCCTTATTCAGTTGCACAGCTGCCTTCTTGCCCTTAGTCGCCAAATGTTAAGTGCCTTTCTTCATGCTGATCATGGAACTAAAGTCAAACACTAAGTAACATTAATTATTGACAATATCTATTTTTTACAATAAAAAATCCTCTGTTCGTGTTGACCTAGATAAGTCCTTTTTCTAGAAACCATGTCTGGTTTTTTTCATTGTTAACAGTTAATGTCATTTCCTTACAGCATATATGTAATACATTTAATTGATTTTGAAGGTCACATGCAGTTGTTGATAACAAAGCTATATCGTCAGGAAAAAGAATAAACAATTCAGTACCACCTACTAGCATTTGTTACCTTGCTTACCTTCAAAATTCACGTGCTAAGCTAATTAATTTCTAGAAATAGAGAATAATGTGGGGCTCAGAACACAACCTTGCCATATTCCAACGGGACATTAAAAAGATTCGGTAAACTCACTGACTGTACGCACACGTGACAGTAATAATCAATACATTGATTTCAGGCACACCATAAACTTTCTTTCACATATTGTTTTTTAACACACTCAAGAAGCGTTACCATTGCATACATAATCAAATGCTTTTCTGAAGTCAACTAGAGAGAGAGGGAGAGAGAGAGAGAGAGAGAGAGAGAGAGAGAGAGAGAGAGAGAGAGAGAGAGAGAGAGAGAGAGCGAGAGAGCGAAGAGAGAGAGAAGAGAGAGAGAGAGAGAGAGAGAGAGAGAGAGAGAGAAGAGAAAGAGAGAGAGAGAATGAGTGAGAGAGATCGAGAGAGATCGATCGATCGATCTTCAACCATTTTAAACATAGCCAATCAGAATTTTGGCACAATTCAACAGTTCATGAGTGCTAAAATGGCTGCCACAAAAATAATTCAACACGCATCTTTACTGATCTTTTTATTCTCCCAAGTTATCAACTTCTTTTTGTTCAGTAATTATTACCTCGTAAGAGTTCAAGTCAGTGTAAATTAAAGCATTTTTCTGAACAGAGGTTACAGTGTAACCTTTCTACTTTTTCCTGTTGTGTTTAAATACAAATTTAACCTCTTGACATTTTTGTATTTTATCTGTTTTATCCAAAGCATATCACATATCAAAAAGGTGTAATTTTAACCAAGAGAGCATTATTTTGCCATAGAAAACAGGCCGTGTTTACTGAACCAATAAAAGAAGTGTGTGATCTATTTTCATAATTATAATGTTTTGTAATCCGATACCATATGCGGTGCTCTTTAATGGACAAGGTTATAGAGGTAAACAAGTCGGCAGCTGAACGTTCCTAATAAAACTGTAACATTTTTGTATCAAAACGATACACAAATATTTCACAATTAAAAGAGTAGAAAAGAGCTTTACCTCCTCTGTTATCTTCTCAGGCGCTTTTTTGTGCATGTTTGTGTGTGTGTGCGTGCGTGTGCGTGCATGTATATAAATAAACAATATAAAAATTTTTTAATAAATATGCGTGTGTATGTGTGTGTACATATGTGTGAGTGTGGGTATATGAATGCATATATGCGTGCACTCTATCTATCTATCTATCTATCTATCTATCTATCTATCTATCTATCTATCTATCTATCTATCTATCTATCTATCTATCTATCTATCTATCCATCCATCCATCCATCCATCCATCCATCCATCCATCCATCCATCCATCCATCCATCCATCCATCCATCCATCTATCTATCTATCTATCTATCTATCTATCTATCTATCTATCTATCTATCTATCTATCTACCTATCTATCTATCTATCTATCTATCTATCTATCTATCTATCTATCTATCTATCTATCTATCTATCTGTCTATCTGTCTATCTGTCTATCTATCTGTCTTTCTGTCTGTCTGTCTATCTTTCTATCTATCTATCTCGGCATACATCACCACCACACAAACACCACACAACACACACACACAACACACACACACACACACACACGCGCGCGCGCGCGCATGCAAGCATGCACGCATACACGCACACACAAGTCTATGTGAGGCCTATTTACCCCATATGTTTACCAGAATATATAAACTATCCACAGAAACAACCAACCAACCAAAAAAACAGGAAGAAGCCAGACAGAAAGTTTTTACATAATCCACAAATAACCGAATCTACTGCCACTCAACTTCCTGAAGGTGACAAAAAGCAGAGAGGACAGCCATTGATCAGTGGAGTGTTTTGCAGCTGCTTCTGTGAAGAATTCCAAGCTTTGGTAGAGATTCAGTCGTCTTGCAGTTAATGGAATCATGTCTTCATGCGATTTGTCTGATGATGTTAAAAATGGCATGTGGCATTATAACCATCACACTCCATTTAGGGCCTGATATTTCTTCGGGGATTATGAGAGAGAGAGAGAGAGAGAGAGAGAGAGGAGAGAGAGAGAGAGAGAGAGAGAGAGAGAGAGAGAGAGAGAGAGAGAGAGAGAGAGAGAGAGAGAGAGAGAGAGAGAGAGAAGAGATAGAGAAATCTACTCTTTATTTGCCTCTGATTCCATGCCATTCTTTCATCCCTGATTTCTTCCTCTTTCTCTCAGTCTACCCTCCACGTCTGTCTTTCGTTGATAGTGAGTTATATTTCTCTTCTAGGTATGTATTCCTACGTTTATTTTATTTCTGCCTATGGAGAAGAGCTCTGTGTGCCTTGAAAACAAACAGAAAAACTCTACACGTTTGCCTGGTTTAGATAGCAGCAACACGAGTTATTGGTGTGGACAAAGTGCCAAGGGGGATCATCTTATTAAAATGTTGTTATGCATTACAATATTATGTTGAGATTGTCTTCAGCCAAAACAGCCTCTGCATATTATATCAAGCTATGAATATCCTCTGAAGCCGAATATGGCTTCATCTATGGTAAAGTATAGAAAACAGCCTTACATGCCAACGTCTCGTCCAGCGTGTGCTTCGGAGCGCAGAGTGTTTGCCAGATGTGATGAGTGAGACGCAGTTCATGTTAAGGGTTTTAAATACAAAGAACGCCCAAC
>CM054145.1:24708146-24710646 GCA_028751875.1 Rapana venosa
AAGACTGTATATCATAACACAATCGTAATCTACCAGAATCCAACCAACCAACAAGAGATAAAAGATTAACGATGCCAAGTAAAGAAGCAAACACACAAAAAAAACAAAACCAGAAACACACAAAAAAAAACAGACGAGCAGCAACAACCCCACAAACCCCTAAACCCTGGACAAACCAATAGAGAAAAAAGTAGTAGCAATCAGACACATCTTCAGGGGGAGAGAGAGAGAGAGAGAGAGAGAGAGTGAGAGAGAGAGAGAGAGAGAGAGAGAGAGGAGAGAGAGAGAGAAGAGAGAGGAAGAGAGAGAGAGAAGAGAGAGGAGGAGAGGGGGAGGAGAAGAGAGAGAGAGAGGGGAGAGAGAGGAGAGGGAGAGAGAGAGAGAGTGTCACAGAGACAGATAGAGACAAAGAGAGAGAGAAAAGAGAGAGAGAGAGAGAGAGTGAGAGAGAGAGAGAGAGTCACAGAGAGACAGAAGACAAAATCACAGCAGATAGAGAAAAAAAAGAAGAGAGAGAGAGAGAGAGGAGAGAAGAGAGAGAGAGAGAAGAGAGAGTAGAGAGAGAAAGGAGGGGAGAGAGAGAGGAGAAAAGGAAGAGTTGGAGAGAGGAGCGAGGAGGAGAGAGAGAGAGAGGGGAGAGAGAGAGAGAGAGGAGAGAGAGAGAGAGAGGAGTGAGAGAGAAGAAGACAGACAACAACAAAACACAACACACACACACCCCACCACCACACACACACACACACACACACACACAACACACACACACACACACACACACCCCACACACACACACACACACAGAGAGAAAGAAGAGTGTGTTGAAGACGCAGGCAAGGCAGAAGCTTCTCTGAGATAAATGACAAATTCTTTTATTTCGAGGATAATGAACAAGCACCCATGTGAGAAAGACACAGAAAGACTTACATGTACAGATGTGTACACTTAGATGTACCAATTGCTCTGATTTTAAGCTTAGTAGAATGAACAAACAAACAAACAAACAAGCAAACAAACAAACGAGGGAACAAACAAGTAGACAATCTAACGCACGCACGCACGAACGAATGAATAGTGTACACGTTATAGAGCGCATAAAAATCTCCTACCTGGAGTGGTTGACAACAGCACTGACGATACAAAGAAGATACTGCCCACGTTCCTTTCATCATGACTGGCATTTCCGAGTTATTCACATCCTGTCAACAACAATGGAGATAATGCAGCTAGACTGAAACAACACATCAAAAAGAACAGAAAACCACACCCAAACCAACCCATCCCTCCAACCACCCCCAACCCCCGAAAAAAACAACAACAACAAACAAACTCGTGTCCATCGTGAGTTTGCTTTATTACACTTTTGGCTTTGTTGTTGTTGTTGTTGCTGCTGTTGTTTGTTTGCCGATAGATTCTGTATGCTTTTTTAAAACGGGGCTTAGCTCCATTTAAATCCACAGAGCGTCCCTTCCCCTCACCCCCTTATCTTCCCCCTCTGTTTTGTCCGTATTGACGAAGTCTCTTTCTACTACTTAACCATTATTCTCTCTTTACGCACTTTTCTTTTTATATTTATTTTGCTTCTCTCTTTGTTTTCATTCCGAATTTATTTGTGATGTTGTAGGTTTATGATAAATTTATTCTTCCCTCCTCACATAGAGCTAGCTGGGAAGTTGACCAATGGTGGGGTATTAAGTATGCTACAGTTTAGCTCACGTCAAGGTAGTTGCATTCTGACATTGGGGATGCTTGTAATGTTTGTTTGTCCGTCACTGCTGCCTCCCCCACTGCCCTCCTTGTAGGCTGACCACAAATGTGGAGAACAGAACAGAACAGAACAGAACAGAACAGAACAGAAAGGAAAAAAGGTAAAACACCAAAAGAGAGCAATACACAAAACAAAGGAAAACAAATCAGCGAGGAACGAAGTGGAGAACCTGGTTACGTTATCCACAAAACAACCTTTCAGACAGGCGTCGTCTCCGTTTCTCTCTTTGATTGTTATTGTTGTTGGTTTTTAATCACGCAGTCCACTCCAAACAGGATGAACACGAGACCTTACCACCACCACCACCACCACCACCACCACCACCACCACCACCAGCACTGTTTAAGTTAAAGTTTGTCCCTGTTGGTTGTAATTTTGTTGATTCTCTTTGTTTGTTTGCCTTTTTTTTAGTGTGAAGAAATCTGGTATACTGATGATTAATAGCTCGGTCTATTTACTAGCTTATACCTGTCTATCTTCCCCCTCCCCAACACACACACACACTACACACACACGCACCACCACACACACACACACACACACACACACACACACACACACACACACACACACACACACACACACCACCACACCAGCACCCCCACCACACACGCAGCACAACCACTACACACACACACACCGCCTTCTTCAGCATGCCTTCGAATCAAAGCCAATGTTCTTACGCACAGACCCAAAACATTGTTACAAGCAAATTTATACTGTTTACATATCTCA
>CM054145.1:24715646-24733146 GCA_028751875.1 Rapana venosa
ACGGATGTTTTTAAAATCCAACTTCGTGAATAAGATCATCTATTTATTATTACTAGTTTTTAAACGTATGTATATATTCATTCATTATTCTATTTTTATCATTTGATTTATTTGTTGATTTATTTATCTACATGTGATTTACAATATTTATGACCGTGCAAAATATATAACCTTTTGTGAAATGACTTTATGTATACAGCGCCTGTCTGACAGTTGTTTGTTTCTGGCAATGCTTGTCGTATTATGGTTCCCGTCATATAGCTATACATGAACTAGTACTTTCAATTTGTTTGCCAATATAAATGCTAATTTCGTTTCAAGCATCACCCCATATCCCCATCCCCATATCACAAAATTAGCATTTATATTGACAAACAAATTGAAAGTACTAGTTCATGTATAGCTATATGACATATGTAGATCATTCTAAGCTTTTAATTCTTTCTCCCTCCCTCCCCCCTCTCTCTTTCTCTCTCTCTCTCTCTCATCTCACCATCTTAAGCTGTCTATCTCTGGCAGAGTGTCAAAAATGTATTTGGGATTTGCCGAGGCAGTACTAAACTGACAGGAGAAGAGGCGGGAAAGAAACAGAACAATAACAACCAACAACCAAACACATCACACAAAATCACGACGTAGAAGAGAACCAACGTCCTTGACATCTGGAAGTGGCATGACTGTGGTGATGGTGGTGGTAGGGTGGTGATGGTGGGGTGGTGATGGTGGTGATGATGGTGGGGTGGTGATGGTGGTGGTGATGGTGGGGTGGTGGGGTGCTAACTGTTGTCATTCCATCTTCGTCTGTCAATACACAGTGACTGGCATGATATTTCAGAAGAGGGGAGGCAGAAAGAGAGAGAGAGGAGAGAGGAGAGAGAGAGGAAGAGAGAGAGAGAGAGGAGAGAGAGAGAGAGAGAGAGAGAGAGAGAGAGAGAGAGGAGAGAGAGGAAGAAGAGAAAGAGAGAGAGAGTAGGAGAGGGAGAGAGAGAGAGAGAGAGCGAGAGAGAGAGAAGAGAGGGACAATGACAATGAAAAATTTTAATGAATTTAGGCCTCTTCCATTTTCATGGGGTACATAAATCTCTATAAACAGAAGGCTGCGTATATCAGGACAAAAGTGAAAGAACACACAAGCATAAATGATTAACATCAAGAGTTGCAGAATTCTAGGTGGACAGGAGACTCAGTTTGCTGTCTCTTAGTTTGAAAGCTTTGTACAAAAACCATGCTAGTTGTCTAATCATTGAAACGTTCTGGGTGGCCGTAGGCTCAAATATGTTTTGCTTTCTGAAAGTGAGTATTTTAATTTTTAATTTTTTATTTATTTTGTTTTATATTATACCACTTTAAGTCACGAGATTTTTCCACGTGAAATTCGGGATGATCTCCCCGGGGAGAGCGCGTCGCCACAAGAGCAGCGCCACCCTAATAGAGTAGAAATCTCTTTCAGGATATTAGATCTTAAAGCAGCATATGTGGAGGGGGGGGGGAGAGGGGGAGAGAGGGAGAGAGAGAGGAGGGGAGGCAGAAAGAGAGAGAGAGAGAGAGAGAGAGAGAGAGGAGAGAGAGAGAGAGAGAGAGAGAGACAGACAGACAGAGAGAGAGACAGATAGACAGAGTGAGAGAGAGAGAGAGAGAGCTACAGACAAACAGAGAGAGAGAAGGGGGGAGAGAGGGACCACACACACACACACACACACACACACACACACACACACACACACACACACACACACACACACACACACACACACACACACACACACACACACACACACACACATACATACACACGCACGCACGCACGCACACGGACATACAGGAACACACACAGAGACAAGGAGAGACAGATGACAATGAGGTAGTTTAGTGCAACGAGCTTGTCTCCCATTCACAAGGGAACAGTAGGAAGGGGACTGAGCACTAAACACATGTTTAACGAAAATCAGAATGCCTGATAGCCAGAGAAAAACAACAACAACACAACAACGTGGCATAGATCCAATAACAGGGTTTTAACTGTTGGACAGAGAGAGAGGAGAGAGAGAGAGAGAGAGAGAGAGAGAGAGAGGAGAGAGAGAGAGAGAGAGAGAGAGAGAGAGAGTGCTCTGATGTTGTGTGTGTGTGTGTGTGTGTGTGTGTGTGTGACCCCAACAGGACCTGGCCAGAGGGTCCTGCAGCGTCGTGCTGACAGTGAGTCACGTGGTGTGCAGTGACCTGGGGTCAGGGGTCACTTCATGCGGCCAGCAGGAACAAACCACACAGTCATTAGTAACTCCCCCACCCCCCACCCCACCTTCCTCTCCTGTCCTCCGGCTCTCAGCATCATGGCTGCATCAAAGAACCACAACTGACACTGACATGACTGCAGGGGCGACAATCACTGATCCCGTAATTAGACCCTGCTTCTGCCTTTAGGTCATTTGTCTTTTCCTCCCTAGTTTTTTGTAAGGTAGGGTAGCCTGGTGGTTAGAGCATTGCTCTCTTGCTCTGACGGCCCGGGTTCCACTCTGGGTTCAAATCTGGAGTTAACATCACTTTTGACTGCACTCCCCCAAAAGTCATTCAGATGACACTATAAATCGAGGTCCCATGTACGAACGCACGCGGAACATCTTGCGCTCATGTTAAAAGCTGTTACGCTCTTTCGGAGGAGTAGGCCCATTTGTGTGCCGTTGGGAACTGATAAAAAAAACAACCAAAAATTGTATGCACACGGATTCTGGATGTAAAAGAAAGTTAAGGGGTGCTTATATATTATCCTTGAAATAAGATTGTTTAGATAAATAACTGAATGAATAGGTAAATAAATGAATAACCAAATAAATAATAATGAATAAAGTAGCTTATTAGGGCACGGCCATCTCTCTCTCTCTCTCTCTCTCTCTCTCTCTCTCTCTCTCTCTCTCTCTCTCTCTCTTCTCTCTCTCTCTTTCTGTGTCTGATATTTCATCGTATTAATTTTTGCCTATTCCGCTATCTGTGCCTCTGTTTGCCTGTTTATTTGTTTGTCTGTCTGTCTCTCTGTCTCTCTCCTTTATCTCGATTCTCTGTCTCTCTGTCGCTTCCTCTCATCGTCAGTTTTCGGAACTCTATGGCTTTTCTTTTCTTTCTCTTAAAAACCATGGGTTGTAGTTCCTATAAAGGGCTAGGGCAGGATGATAAAGTATGTGAATGTTTATCTATAAACCTTTGGAAATAAACATTGTCCTCTCCTCTCTATTTCTCATCTCTTCACTCCCTGCTCAGTATCTTTCTCTGCCTCTGTCTATCCCACTCTCACTCTCTGATTGTCTGTGTGTCTCTTATTTGTTGGAGAGAAAAAGAGGAGGCAATGCACGCATAAATATTCCGTTCCTTTCTTTCTGTAGCTCGCAAGTCTGCGGATCGCATTACAAGAAAACCTTTACTAGTACAATACGAACTGGACAAAAAACAAAACAAAACAAACAAAACCCAAACACAGAAAAAACCCACTCTTGATGACAGTCACAAGAAACATGTCAGACTGCAAGGTCATTCAGATCATGTTCCTCAACACCTGTGATGTGCTCAACACCACACACACACACACACACACACACACACAACACACACACACACACACACACACACAGCTAAACTGACACACCACACACACACACGACCCCACATCAATCACACACACACACCACAGTAGGGTTTCTTGAACAGGAGATCCAACACGACCCCATGTGTTGCGGGTGCACAAAACACCTCAGTTATGGTCTCTTTGCAGAACACATATCATCTGACTTTCGTGTCAAACTCTCGTTGCTCACTAGCAGCAGAGACTGGGGCTTGTTTTGTGTGAGGGAAAGCTGAGCGAAAAGCACATGGGAGACAACGGGTTCCCAACACGTGCACCACAGCTCCAAGCAAAGAGGAGGTGCCGTGCCAAGTGGGATAAAGCACTCCTGAGTATTGGCAGTAGTATTCTCTTCCTTGGAAGTTAAGAGGGCTATTGCAGAGGTCTGTTGTTGCTGTGAGATAAAGCTCTTTGCTTTGGGTGTTGTTCTGTTGGCAATGGTCTAATCTGGTCTTGAATTTCAGATTGCTATTGTAGCTTTCTGTTGTTGTTGTGGAGATTTTTGCTGTATTTTCACTCTTATCATTTTCAACCATCCCCCCAGCTGTGTCTGATCAAGAACAGTAAGTGGTGTGTTGTTCAAATCAACAGCTAGTTATTTGGCTTAGAATCGTTCTATTATCAATGCAACAACTCATTGCCATTCTTTCTTCTGAACAAAAACATTCAGACCTTCCACAACTAAATACTGATTTTAAAAGTTACATACATGCACGCACACACACGCACACAAACACATGCACACACACACGCGCGCGCCACACACACACACACACATGCACCCACACACATACAAACACGCACACATACATACACACACAAACACGCGCGCGCGCACGCACGCACATACACACGCATCAAAATACAGACATGACACGGTGTGTGTGTATGTATTTGTTATATACATAATTACATATACGGTTGCGCGCATGTGTGTGTGTTTGTGGTGTGTGTGTGTGTGTGTGTGTGTGTGTGTGTGTAATGGATAGTCAGCCACTCTGTCAGGCACACAGCGTTAAAGAAGCATTCTTTTACAAACTATTGCAAAGTCTGTCACAGTGGTACCAGTCACATTTTGACTTGCTGATGGTACGAGTGGGGGAGAAGTGACTGTGCTCGTCCCCCACAAGCACTGATCTCCTATTTCCTGATACCAGCAAAACCAACACGTTCCTACACCCTCTGACTAGAGACCGGCTTAGAAGCTGTTTTCACACACTCATTATCTCCCTGCTGTCCACTGCCTATTGATGCTTCACAGCAAACAAGGAAATACCTTCTGTTTACTTGACCTCATGGCTGTCCACACTGCTGTAACACTGTTATAAAAACACACCTGTAGAAAGGATCAACATATAGTTCAACAAAGAACGGGCTGCACACATGGTAGATCTGCTTCACAATCTCTCTGTAGGACGAAAACGTACAGGGACGAAGTTCCCGAACCATGTGCTGTGGCAGTGATCACCTAGAAGCAAAAAAACCTGTACTTGTAGAGAATGGCGCGTCCTGCGTGCCCACATGATTATAACATGAATGATTTATACACAAGTTTAGACATTGCAAAAATACCTGCACAAAGGCTTTCTTCTAGATTCTAACACAGGATCACATCAGGCGCATTGAAGAGAAAGACGAAGACCACATGCTCTGAGCTTTCAAGGGTATCGGAAAACTATATGACAACGTTAACCATTTCTCTCTTTTTGCCTCCCCGTCTGTCTGTCTGTCTGTCTATCTGTCAGTCAGTCTGTCTCTCATCTTTCCTCTTTGCTTTTACTTTTCCATTCAGTTGGCATTGACGGAAAAGATCGGAGATGAAATTGTGATCCCACTACAATGACAGCCATATTATTTACTTATGTCAAGCAGTGCAGATCTCTACTATGTCTCGTACTGTGTCAGGGATTGAGCTCATGGTTACTTAACGTGTTCTTCAGCTGTCAGTGCCTGTCCTGCCATCTGGACTCTGCAGTTCTGATTTTGGAAATCTTTCATCAATTACAAAAACAAACCAGTACTGGATGATCTAATAGGGGTGCACGTCTTAAAATGATTATATATAACAGAGAGAGAGAGAGAGAGAGAGAGAGAGAGAGAGAGAGAGGGAGTGGAGGGGTGAGGGGGGGGGGAGGAGAGAAGAAAACTCGAACTCAAACTCGAATGATTATATGAGGGTATTTGGATAAGCCAGTGGCTTATTTACAAGGCCCAAAAAGAAGAGAAAGCAATGAAGAGAGAGAGGGGAGAGAGAGAGAGGATGAGAGAGATGAGAGAGGAGAGAGAGAGAGGAGAGAGAGAGAGAGAGAGAGAGAGTGTACACACCAGGACCTGGCCTGAGGACAGTGGCTGTGCTGTGATGACAGACTCATGACCTGTGCGGGGATCATCATCAGAAATTAGCCAGCCAGTAATTAGTCCACGTCACGTCCTGCCACCGGCCCTCCCCCTCATCTCCCCACATCAAAGAGGGATAACTAACAGCGACATGATTGCAGGGGAGACAACCATTGCTCTTTAGCGTCACAACTACCTGCTTGTTTTCTTCAGGTCATTTGTCTGCCTTTCACCAAGTTCTGTCTGCTGGCACTAATATTATTAGAACGTGGCCTGTACTGTCAGCTCTCTCTGTTTCTCTCTATCTCTGTCTCAACGGTCTCTGTCTGTCTGTCTGTCTGTCTTTCTCTCTGTGTATTTTTTGTTACTGTCCATTACAATGGATATATCTATCCAAATAGATCGCCCAGTTGTTTTAGCTTTATAATATATATATATATATTATATGTTATATATATATATATATATATATATATATATATAACATATATATATATATTATATTATATATATATATATATATATATATAATATATAGAGAGAGAGAAGAGAGAGAGAGAGAGAGAGAGAGGAGAGATGAAACACTGGGTAACCTAAGGGTTGAGCTGACCACTCACGCTGTATAATAAAATGATTTTCTGCATTCTTTTGAATCCCCGAGCGTGTAGACACAAAGATTTCATAGCATATTTATTTCACTTATCTGTTTTTATTTTGCAACAATATTTTACAGTATATGTTCCTTCTTTTCCCAATATCACGTTTTGGTGGAGGCATTGGTAGGCCACAGGAATTATCATATTATTATTCCTATGAAAGCAAAAACACATCTGTATTTTAGACAGATGGTTCTCATTAAGGTAGTAGGAATGGTGAAGTAATACATTCGGCAAGACCGATAACGATGGTGGTGAAACTCGAGTCAGGTAGGGCTAATCAAATGGTCCTTAATGGAAAAGGATCTCCAGCGATGTCACCAGTATGTATATATATATATAAATAAAAGAGACAATGTACACCTAAGTATTCGGTTTCTTTGATTTATCCTTGACATGTCAGCGGATCCTAGTACAGAGATTTTCTATCGTCTACAAACCGTTTTCCTCAGAAATGGCAACTGCGCATGTTGTATTGTCAATGCACACCTGACATGTCCCACACGCGTTTACCAAAGTGAACCAAGTATGACTGTAAGGTCATTCACATCATGGTCCTCCACACTTGGGCTGTGTTCACACACACATAATTATATGTACATGTGTGTAATCCACATTGAGTTGATATTTAAACAGAGAAGATCACGTGTAAAGCTATTTGACATTGTAATGCCACCTGCATCGTTTCAGTCAGTCACTGCCTTGATGTTGGCACGAGTGGGGAGAGAAGTGACTGTGCTCCCCCCCCTCACTCCACCACGAGCATTGATCTTCCTCCTGTCAGCAGTACCCACACTTTCCCACACCAGCTGATGTACAAAATCCGCTTCGTGGCTGCACTCCCCTTCTTGCTGGCAACTTCCATTGAGTGTTTAGGAGATAACAGTAAATCTATGCTTTTGCAGTTAATTCCTCACCTCTGCTTATCTTGACCACTGCACATCAAAACTGACCATACCCGCAGTCGGAATGCGGCCACCTTAATGGTCACCAGGTTAAAACGGTTTTATAGGCAAAATCTCACCATGGGTGAACCTTGGAGCTGTAGCAGAGGAAAAACCAAACAAAAATGACCTTAGACATCACATGAAAGTGATAAAAATCTTTCTACCTCAGACTCTAATGTGTTGAGATTATTAATGCAGTTTTATGAGAAACCATGCAAGGCATCTGAAAAGAACCCAACACTATTTCCTGTAGGATTCATTAGAGAGATGT
The DNA here is from genome assembly GCA_028751875.1 of Rapana venosa. Lineage (NCBI taxonomy): Eukaryota > Metazoa > Mollusca > Gastropoda > Neogastropoda > Muricidae > Rapana > Rapana venosa. Next base: position 24,723,465 of record CM054145.1, read on the forward strand.
GAAATCATTGCAGTTGCTAGTCCTGTTATGTTTCCATTCTATTCTATCGCCTTCAGCTTGACCCTCTCAAAGAGAATTTGGTAAAGTATTGAAACGCATCAATAGCAAAGAACTCAGAGTCACATGGCATGGTGTTAAAATGACTGCCAGTGCCCCGGTGTCGACTGATTAAAAAGAGTTCATCCCATGTTCATTGGCCGATCTCCAGGTTTCTTTAAGGACTGGTTAGAATGTAAACTGATAACGATTGATGGAAAACTTTCATCTTACAAGTAGATGCGTTTAGATTAATTTTTCGGTTTTTGTCGCACACAAACACAAACACACACGCACACACACGATAACGATATCCTGGCCCACAATAATAAACCGTAGAAACACCATGTCCAGGAACTTTTCCAAAAAGGCAAACAAAAACACAACAAAACCCGAAGGATAACTGATCAGAATGCTCTGCCTATTTGTCATCTCCTGTCTGTTACTAACCGACGACATACAGACAGCCAGACATCAGACTCGGAATCTACACCCCTTTTATCATTTCCATGCAAATCAGTCTGACAGGAATGAAACGAACAACATGAGACCAGCATCCTGATTCCTGAGAGCTCAGCTTGGCCCCAGCATGTTTACAGAAGAAATTTAAAATAAATAAGGAGACAGACACAAGATGAGCAAACTAGTAAATAAGCAGAGAGAGAGAGAGAGAGAGAGAGAGAGAGAGAGAGAGAGAGAGAGAGAGAGAGAGAGGAGAGAGAGAGAGAGAGAGAGAATGAGAGAGAGAGAGAGAGAGAGAGAGAGAGAGAGAGAGAGAGAGAGAGAGATGAGAGAGAGAGAGAGAGAGAGAGGAGAGAGAGAGAGAGAGAATGTGTTGATTACTGACTGGTATTTTATTGTAAAATAACAGCAGCGGCGTCAGAATATTAAGTGGGTGAGTTTTACGTGTAAACAGTCTACTGACTGTCAATTACTGTAGATCATTCTAACTTTCAAACCAAAGTCGTTATCATGTCCGTAACTTCCCTTTCTTTCTCTCTTTCTTTTTTTTCTTCTTTGTCTTCTGTCCCTTCTGATAGGCCCTCTTTCAGCCTAGGCACAGAAATCTCTGTGATAAAGTCCTTTAATCTGATCAGATCGAAAACCAGTCTGCCACTGCACAATGCAAGAAAGACAGTTTTGACAAGAGCTAGAATACAAACTGACTGACAAAGCAGACGTTTGCGAGCAAGCACCAACACAACTGACATCCCCTACAGGGCAGTCAGTTTCTGAAATGATAGAAAAGACTACCTGGCAAGCCGGTACTGCATCGAAACCAACAATTGTTCTATCGAAAGAGGCACCTTCAACACAAAGTGTTGGTGGTGATATTACTAACATTATGAGTTCAACGAACGATGGGAACTGTCATGTAAGAGTGATGTTTCATGAAATCTCATGTTGTGAATACTAATTCTTCTTCCTCTCATTAGTTTGATGCTATTCGTTACAAGGTGATTTAGACAAATGCACACCCACGCTAATAATGCACAGATAAAATGTGGATGAGTGGGAGGATGGAAGGGTAAAAAAGTGATGGATTCTAATAAGTCTACAAGATTAAATTTACAAGTCTCCTAATGATGACTGGCAATTACTTTCTGCAACTGGTACCAGGACATGCAACTCGGCATCATACAGAACCCTTTGAAATCTGACTTAAATCTAGTCCTTTGTTTTTATACAAGGCACTGAGCACAGGGCAACCAAACACTATCTGATGGACTGATATGATAGCAGAACAAGTGCAGAGAGCATTCTTGGAAGATCTAGTATCTATACAATCATATCTTGGATGACTAAGTGTCTGTTCATATGCTGCATCAGACACTCAAACTCAACATTGGTTTTCTGCTGCACAATCACAGGAGCCTGCTTAGCCAGCTACCTACAAAGCATAATTAAAAAAAAAATACAGCCCCATGTTGAAAGAGGACGTCTCGAACAAAAGAAGGACAACCAAAATTTAATGACTAGCAAATCTGTTGCAACAGTGCAAACATTCTTGAAGCAGATCTACATATTTGAATTACAATTGTCTAGTCATATACTGCTCGCATAACTGATACATTGTTTTTGCGATAATCTACAATGTTAAACAAGACAAACAAGCTTCAGATTAAAAAATGTCAAATCAGCTGTGAACAGACTCTAGCGCTAGATTCATTATGCAAACATACTCAAAATGCTGTGAATTAATTCACTCAAAGTGTGAACAGACTTACAACTAGACAACAGAAACTGAATATGGACTTTTCTGTCGTACATTTTTAAAGTGCTTAAAACATAAAACGAATAAACACCATATAAGCATTCACCATCATTATTGATATTTATTATGATTTTATCTATATTAATATTATTACTACTACTGTTACTACTAAAACCACACTCTCATTATTATTACTAACATTACTATCATCATTATCATTATTATTATTATAAGTATCAAGATTATCACTATTCTCCTTCACACACACATTGTTGCTACTGTGGCTGCTATAGCAAAGAGCGTTAAAATGTTCCAATCTTCTTATTCTTGTTGCTCTTCTGGCCTCAACGCATTAATGTTGGTATGATACTTTTGCTTTTCCACTAAACTGATATCGCTCACTTCAAAATAGATGCACATGTGGTGTACTTGCACGTAATGGTGTGCTGTGTTGTGTAACTTTTTGCCAGAAAGAAAATCATCCAACCCCAAGAATATCAGGATGTCTTTAGAATTGCTCGAAGGGCAGTGAGTGGATAACGTTTTAAAATGCGTAAGGCAGGTGTGTATGTGAGTGCAATGAGAATCTTTAACCGCCTAGGTTTAGATTGCGTGATGAGAGAGAGAGAGAGAGAGAGATAGAGAGATGAGAGAAGAGTAAGAAGAGAGAGAGAGAGAGAGAGAGAGAGAAGAGAGAAGAAGAGAGAGAAGGAGTAAGAGTGAGAATAGAGAGAGGAGAGAGAGACGTGTCTTCACTTCTTTACTGTCTTTAGAAACAGGATGCACAATTTTCCCGAAACATGACGATACCTCTTGAAACTCCCCCTTCCCAACAAACTATGCAAACGAACAAATCAACAGAAAGCAAACACAAAACACAACAACAACAACAACAGCTGCAGACGTAAACAAATGATCAATTGCACAACAGAACAGAGACAATGGAGCCACCAACAGTTCTATTTCGTGTCAGAAACATCCGTAAACCAATGATACTGAGAACAACCTGAAGGGCACTGCGATATGCACGTGTGACAGTAAGTATCAGCTTTGATCTGTCTCAACCCATAAGAGTCACAACAAACTTTTCTGCCGCTGCAATTGATCTCTTCTCTCTCTCTCTCTCTCTCTCTCTCTCTCTCTCTCTCTCTCTCTCTCTCTCTCTCTCTCTCTCTCTCTCTCTCTCTCTCTCTCTTCTCTCTGTCTGTCTGTCTGTCTGTCTGTCTCTCTCTCTTCTCCTCTCTCTCTCTTCTCTCTCTCTCTCTTTATGTCTGTCTGTCTGTCTGTCTGTTTCTCCATCTCTCTCCATAGAAATGTCTTATTCTGCTATGAATAGAAAACTTTTGAATTGTTTCTCTCTCTCTCTCCTCCTCCACACACACACACACACACACACACACGGACGCACGCAACGCACACGCACACACCACACACACACACACACACACACACAACACACACACACACACACGAACACCGCAGTTTAGAGGAAAAATAATCTTGGAAAAAAATCACCAAAACATATCAACTAAACGAAAGATTAAAAGTAAAAGACCTACAAGTGACACCAACGTGGATCATCGAACAGTCATAAACCCCTCTAAGACTAGTGCAAATGTGTTCACAGCAGGAAGAATTACACATCAAAAATAGGATAAGACTGAACGCATTCATAACCAAAGTCAGCAAACATCGTAAATGTCTGTATGGTGAAATTATTCATTTCTATTCATACTATTACTCATTTCCTATTTCAACGCAAGAGTGTAAAACCTTTCTTTGCCCCAATTTTATGAACAATTCTTCACCAGAATATTCAATAAATTAAAATTGACATTTGATATTGAAAAAAATGTCTGGAACAGTCCTATAGAGCATTTGTTATAGTTACATCAACGTTACTGATTTGTTATATGTTGATATTATTTCTATACTGTTGCATTGCTAGGTTTCTTGTTATGTGTAATTTTCTTCAACCCATTTTTGAAAAGGATCTTCCCCCTGTCACACACACATGCTCGCACGCACGCATGCACATACACACACAGACACACGCGCGCGCACATTCACCAATTCATCCATCCATCCATCCATCCATCCATCCATCCATCCATCCATCCATCCATCCATCCATCCATCCATCCATCCATCCATCCATCCATCCATCCACCCATCTCTTTATCTATATGCCTATCTTGTATTACCTGTCTATCTGTCTATCCCTCTAATTATTGTTCTTTATATAATATATTATATATATATATATATATATATATATATATATATATATATATATATATATATATATATATATTATATTATATTATATATATATAAGAGAGAGAGAGAGAGAGAGAGAGATATGTATATATGTATGTATGTATTATGTTTTAATGGATGTATTTTCTATGTATGTATGTATATGCATGTATGCATGCATGCATGTATGTATGTATGTATGCATGCATGCATGTATGTATGTATGTATGTATGTATGTATGTATGTATGTATGTATGTATGTATGTATGTATGTATGTATGTATGTATGTAAAAGATAAACACCAAACACCCACTCTTCCCCCAAGAAGAAAAGAAAGTGGGACACTGTCACCTACAGAGGAAAAGCAAGTGATAGACACTGCCCAGGTGTGTGTGGTATCAGTAGCAGCTCTCAGACGAGGCAAGAGACTGCAGACACAATCATCATCGTTGTGATATCCAGCCCGTCTCCGGCACCAAGGACCAGGTGGGGCAAGCAGATGTATGGGCTGGCAAAGCTGACTGGGGGCCAGGTGGCTGACACAGTAGCTTATCTGGTGGTACCCCACACACTACTGGCAGGGAGGCCATCTTTGGACTCCTGTTTTGTCTACGGTGCCGAGTATTTTATTTGATTTGGAACATTCTGCAACGCACATCAGAATCGAGTCCTGATACGACACAGAAAGCAAACAGACAAGTTAATTGACCAACCAAATCAATCAACCGATTAACCAACCAATCATCCAGCCACCGATCCATCCAACTGACCATTCATCCAACCGACCGACCAAACGTTCAACCAAGCAAGCAACCAATTAACCAATAAACCAATCATTCAACCAACCAACCAAACATCCAAAAACAAGCAAATAATTAAAAGATAAGCAAACATAAAAGCAGGTAGGAAAAGAAAGAACAGAAAAAAGAAAGCAGGAAAGAAGGTAAGAAAAGAAAGAGAGAAAAAAAGAAAAACAAGAGAGAAAGACAAAAAAACATGTAAGTCGTTGCATATAAATAAAATATGTGTCGATAAGAATCCCTGTAACTGGTAAGAAAAGGACCACTATTCATGTACGACAGTTATTGCAAAAACAGCGACAAGAGCAGATTTCATGGATGAACAGACGAACACAAATGTGAAAACTGATGGAGGGAAGGAAGGAACAAAGGAAGGAAGGAAGGAAGGTAGAAAGGGAGGGAAAGAAGGAAGGTAAGAAGGAAGGAAGGAAAGCAGGTAGTGAAGAAGAAAAGAGTTTCAAATCTTATGAAAGAAGGGGTTAGGAAACCCTGTTCTTGTTTAAAGACATCAATATACAAACTTACACATTCAGAGCGTGGATAACATAATGGGAAAGTGTTCACTAGGTGTTTCACAAGATTCACTGGGTGTTTATTTTCTCCTGTTGATATTTTCTTGTGTAACATTACTCTAAGCTTATTTTCTTTCTCTTTTTATTACCCCTTTTCGATGGCAGCTTAAATAGGCCACAAGAATATCGAATATTCATATGAATACGATTGACACCGCGTGATAATGAAAAGTGTCTCGCTGTAAGGTAGCACCGAAGGTGAGGTTTCAACCATCGCCAAGACCCCTGGCGAAAGCTCATCCAGGAGCCAAAATTCGAGTCAGGTCAGGGCAGGCCAAAGGCATGGTCATTACTTAAAAATGCCTAAAATGCTGTCATTGAAAAATACTCGTTTCTAGAGTCTTCAACTACATTGAATCTTTGATCAATCATTTTGAAAGGATGGAGAAGTTGTAAGTGGTTATCTGGACTTGTTTTCCTCCACTACTGTTCGCTGAGTAACAATGGGGAGGTCTCTAGGAGCAGGAAAGAAGGAACAACAGATCTAACGGAAAACAGATGAAATGACAGAATTAAACAGAGAACACCTTAAGAACACAGGAAGAAAAGTGTATATATAAGATTTTAAAAAAAGGTAGCAGTAAAAGCAAAAAATAAAATACTCTTATCAGACACAAAGATGAATAGAAACAAAGTAATGAAAAGGAAAGCGAGAACACATACTGAGAGACAGTATCTTTAGCGGACTCCCTCTCTCTCTCTCCCTCCTCTCTCTCTCTCTCTCTCTCTCTCTCTCTCTCTCTCTATATATATATATATATATATATATATATATATTATGAATTCCTTTTTTGAAATCAGAGAGAAATAAAACCAAGTAAAACCATAAAAGAAGAGAATAAAAAGCGATGTAAAAACAACCTTTACCAGACGGCATTTTCAACACCTTGTAGAAATTAAACTTTTGCCCAACTCAGATAGTTCAGCTACACTTCCGCTAATTAACCCAGTAGAGTTGTATTAAAAGATAGCACCTTACCCCTTCCATTCGCAATGTTTTTCGATTTTTCTATTACAACTTTTGTTTACCAGAACAGTTTCAGTCTATATCAACTGTACGACTTAAAGGTCACAATCTGACAGGTAACAAAGGCAACACATTTTAGAAGCTTAAACGCACTGAAGGTTATTCGTTCGTACTGCTGTTGAGAAGTGGGTTCCGCTATATTCAACTTGCCCAAGAGACACCAAAAAGACTCAGTGAAGTGCCCCAATGACTTCTTAGGCAGTTAAGGGAGAACTCGAGTCATACCTTTTGAATACATACATGCATATAGCCCTTACATTGTCATGCAACGAGGCAAGAATAATACCGAGAAACAGCTCCAGGAAAGCATGGCGCCAGCGGCTGAGAGTCAGGCCAGAAGATGAAAAAAAGATGACGTTCTTGAGCTAGACAGAGCTGCTCTAGTTGCCATCTTCAGACTGCAAACCGGACACCATCACCTCCTATCCCCTCTCCGCCGCCTAAAATATCCCACACTGACCAGTGCCCCTGTGGCACAGGCCCACAACCCCCATCTCATATCCTGCAGTCCTGTCCCACCTTCAACACTCTGAGACACCAGACGCGGCCCAGCCCAGCAGAGCTCCAGGAAAAAGTTAGGGACTGGCAGGGTCACTACTAGAGACTGCAGACTTTGCCATCCAGACCGGATTGAAGGTGTAGCATAGCCAGGGAACGCAGAAGAAGAATACCAACATTTTAATCTAATAAACCCCCCACAGTATGGATCGGTGGCGTAGAGGTTTTATTTTATTTATCTTTTTATTTATTTATACCACTTAAAGTCACTGCAGATTTCTCTGCGTGAAATTTGGGCTGCTCTCCTCTGGGAGAGCGCCTCGCCACAAGCTAAGAGCACTGTCATGTGTAACACACGGGACCTCGGTTTATCGTCTCATCCGAAAGATTAGCGCCCAGACCACCACTCATGGTCTAGTGGATGGGGGAAAAGTTTCGGGCCCAATCGGGATTCAAACCACCAAACACTTCCAACCCAAACATTTCTTTATAGGCGGTGCGTTACCTCTAGACCACCGATCCACCCATTAATCTTGTACAAAGCGAGACTTCTCAGGCTTGATCCAAGTTGCCCCCTGACTTTTCACTCATTCACTAGACCTTGAATGGTAGTCTAGGTGCTAGTCTTTTGGATTATATGATAATCCAGGTCACACATGTAAAATACGTATAGTGCACGTAAAAGAACTCACAACAGTAAGAGTCGTCCTCGGCAAATTTTGTAGAACAAGGACAACTTCGTAGAGAAGCAAGTAAACACACTGACAGGAAAATACAATGATAACAGGTGGCACTGCCCTGGTGGCAAAACGCTCTCACCAGCGACTGCAGCCCAAATTTCATGCAGAGAAACCTGCCAAACTGGAATGTGGGGTCCCACAGGGATCAGTTCTTGGCCCTTTTCTTTTCACTCTCTACACTGCTCCACTTTCACATATAATAAACGGTCATCAACCATCATCATTTTTATGCTGATGACTGTCAGATTCTTAGCATTGATACACCTGAAAATCTAACTTCTCTCTTGACAACTATGTCCTACTGCCTTCAAGATATCCAAAATTGGATGATACAAAACAAGTTACAGCTAAATGCAGATAAAACCGATGCCAAGCTTGTAGGGAACCAAACACAAACTCTCTTCCAATTCGGCAATACGTCTGTCCCTCTATCCACTGCTGTGAAATATCTAGGGCTCGTTATCGACAACACACTCTCCATGAAAAAATTAATCACCCAGATCTGCCAGTCGTGCTACTATCAATTACGGCGTATAAGTGCAGTTCGAAAGTACCTGTCCACTGATGTAACACCCAAATTAGTCACGTCTCTAATTCTCTCACGTCTGGACTATTGCAATTCTTTTCTGGCTGGTCTGCCAGCATCATCTATCCACTCCTTCAACGTATATAAAGCTCTGCAGCTCGACTAGCCCCCAGAAAGAAAAAAAATCTGAGCACATTACTCCTCTCTTGCAATCTCTCCACTGGCTGCCTGTGTCACAAAGAGTAAGCTATAAGTACCCTCTGTTACAAATGTCTCCACAAAACAGCACCTTTCTACCTCTGTAAATGTCTTCACCTGTACACTCCTTCTAGTTCCCTCCGCTCTGCTGCAGATACCATGTGCTTACGAATACCTAGATTCAACAAATCCACTGTTGGCCGCCCCTCTTTCTCTATTTCTAGTCCATCGATCTGGAATGACCTCCCTCTCTCCCTTCGCCAAAAGCCTACTAATGACACTTTTAAATCCAGCCTCAAGACACGTTTATTTCACACCTAAGATTTTCCCTTCTTGTTTCATCTCATTTCTGTCCATGCCCTCAACAGCCCCGCCTCGTCCCCACCACCCTGCCAAAGTGTACAACCTGTGTGTGTGTGTGTGTGAGAGAGAGAGAGAGGAGAGAGAGAGAGAGAGAGAGAGAGAGAGAGTGTGTGTGCATGCGCGCGCGCGCGCACGCGCGCGTGTGTGTGTGTGTTCGCGCGCGTGCGTATGTGCATTGAATTTGTAAAAACTCTTAATTGTAACTGGCTGCATGTGAAAGGGTAGGATGTATGATGATGATGATAATATATGATGATGATGATGATTATCATCATCATCATATAATATATAATACACTGCAATATGATAAGTATAACACAATACAATACATACATACAATACAAAAAATACATGGGATGAGGTGATGAACAATTTCAAAAAAAAAAAGCCTAGATACTAGCGGCATTGGCGCAGTAGTTAGCTCAGCAAATGGTCAGTTGGAAGTT
>CM054145.1:24738146-24755646 GCA_028751875.1 Rapana venosa
CATTCTGATCACTTCGCCATTCTTTTCCACCTTAACATCACAAAACCTGTCAGAAAGAAGAAATATGTCACTCGTCGCAATCTTAAGGCCTTAGACATTCATACCTTCTCTTCACAAGCTACCGAACGCTTTTCACAAACCTCTAACCATACTGACCTCGCTGAACACTATAACACTGTCCTCCGCCAATTGCTTGACGAGCATGCACCTCCTACTGACCATCTCTTACCTGACAGACCCTGTGCGCCATGGTATACCCAAGACATCTTGATAGCGAAGCGCAAACGCCGGCAACTAGAACGGCAACAAACAGCTTTTCCGAAAACAAATAAACAAAGTCAAACACTTAATCCATTCAGCAAAAACAAACTACTACTCTTCCCAAATTCTCTGTGCTGCATCCATAAAATCTCTTTTTTCCCTCACCTCAAATCTCCTTGGATCTGCAAAAACAACTCCTCTGCCTACCACCCACAGCCTTCCTGAACTTCCATCCATCTTTTCTGCCTTCTTTTCAGACAAAGGCCGCAATATATGCTCCAGATTGGACCAGACTCATTTCCAGCCTGCGCCTCCTGATCCTCTGTTCACTGGCACTCCTCTCTTCTCCTTCCATGCCACAAGTGAAAAAGAAATCACGACAATTCTGAAGGAAATGACTATGAAATCATGCGACCTGGATCCCATACCTGCTCCTATTTTTTCGCAATGCCTTCTACAACTTATACCTGTTATCACTAAAATAGTAAACTCATCTCTTCTGTCAGGAAATTTTCCATCAGCTGTTAAAACCGCAATAGTCACACCTCTACTGAAAAAGCACGTCCTTGATCACAACATTCTGAATAATTATAATCTCCCTCCTCACTCTTCTTGACTTATCTGCAGCCTTTGACACTATAGATCACTCAATTCTTCTTTCTCGCCTCCGAAATACGTTTGGTATTAATGGCACAGCCCTCACCTGGTTTAGCTCATACCTCACAGACCGGTTCCAGAAAGTTATTTTAAACAAAATGCAATCAGAACCTGTCAAACTGGAATATGGAGTCCCACAAGGATCAGTTCTGGGCTCTGTTCTCTTTAATCTCTATACTTCTCCACTCTCACATATAATAAACCACCATCATATTGATCATCATTTCTACGTCGATGATACTCAGCTTCAGTGCAGTGATACTGTTGTAAACTTGCCTTCCCTCCTGACAAATATGATCTACTGCCTTCAAGACATTCAAAACTGGATGACTCAGAACAAGTTAAAACTTAATCCCGATAAAACCGAAGCCATGCTCATAGTGACCGAACATAAACTTTCCTCCATCACAACAACTTCAATTGAATTCGGAAATACGTCAGTTCCTTTGTCCAACTCTGTGAAGTATTTAGGAGTAGTTCTTGACAACACACTCTCTATGAAAAAATTCATCACCCAGACCTGCCAGTCTTGCTACTATCAATTACGACGCATGAGCGCAATTCGCAAGTATTTGTCCACTGACGCAACTTCCAAGCTTGTCACATCTCTCATTCTTTCACGTTTAGACTATTGTAATTCTCTTTTGGTTGGCCTTCCTGAATCATCCATCCACTCTCTTCAACGCATATAAAACTCTGCAGCTCGACTGGTCCTAAGAAAGAAAAAATCTGAACACATCACTCCTCTTCTGCGATCTCTTCACTGGCTGCCTGTCTCACAGAGACTGAAGTATAAGACCAATACCCTCTGTTTCAAATGTCTCCACAAATCTGCACCCTCTTATCTCTGTAACTGTCTTCACCTGTACACTCCATCTCATTCCACTTCGCTCAGCTGCAGATACTTTGTGCTTTCGAATACCCAGATTCAAACAAACCACTGTTGGCCGTCACTCTTTCTCTGTTTCTGGCCCATCCACCTGGAATGATCTCCCTCTTTCACTTCGCCAAAAGCCTTCACTTGATACCTTCAAATCCAGCCTCAAAACGCACTTATTTCCCACCTTCTGGTTGCTCTGGTCTCATGGTGACCTCAGATTCGGTTTGCCCATACACTTCTGTGCCTGTGGTGAGTTTGTGTCAGAGCCTTTGGGGTTGGAGGTTCGTGGGGGACGGTCGTTGGAGGGACGTTGTGGTGGTTGCCACCTCGGGTGGGCAACTCAGTCTGGCTCCGCGACTGAGCTAATACTGTCGTTAGTAGGGGGATTAGTAGGTAGTGTCCTGCGTATGTTAGCTCAGAACAGGCACCACTGAACACCACCAAAGTGACCCAGCAGCAGTGCAGGGCCCCTCTGGCTGGTGGCCCCACGGCGGCCTGATAGTGATGGGCTCCCTATGGACTTCTGACCCTGAGGATGAGACATAACGAATCTGGGTATGGTTGTGGCAGGGAGATTGGAATGAGCGGCGTGGGAATAGCAGGATGGGGGACGTCACAGAAGATGAGGCAGCAAAAAAAAAAAAAATCATAACGCAAAATCAAACTTAAAAAGTCCGCCAGGATTCAATGCCATTGTCTGACAGTTTATTCTTACAAGACATCGCCATCCTCGACCTTGTGCGTCTATGATTAAACCTTCTGCACTTGAAACCTTCTCTCATAGACATACACTGATCCCGTGTTTTTCTTTTTTTCAATTCTAAATCTGCATGAAGTTGTCACAGTACTACCACTGAACCGAGAAAACAATGAGAACAAAGACGATAGCTTCTGCAGCTGGCGTAGTCTGGAAAGGCAGAAGAAGAAACAGACAGGTCAAGAAATGGTTAGAAGTCATTGAATGAACAATGAACATCAACAACAACAGCAACAACAACAACAACGTTTAAAGAGAATCATGTGTTGACACACGATCGCCACAAGCGAGGACAGCTTGTGGTTTGGTGAGTGCAGTGACCTGCCAACCACTTTGAAGGATTTGTGTGCTGTGGTGTGTAGCAAGTGGAGAGAAAAAAGAGAAAAAGTACATGGCGAGACAGAACATCGATGATTTTCTCCTCTCCTTATCTCTGCAGGTTTTGCTGCACCGATGTCAGTGAGTTGACAGCTGTCTTCAAGTTGACAGGTGGAAGGAAGGGGGAAGGGTGAAGGGGGAGAAAGGTGGATGGGTGAGGGAGGGAGGGAGAGGGAGGGTGAGGGTGAAGAGGATGACAGCATTTCATCATTCCACGTCCATTGACATCCCATTTCCTGCTGTGAGGAATGTCAACTCTTTACCACTGTCTGGTAGGCGATTCGATTAGTGCCTCTTTTTACGTTGTGCGTATTTCGTTGTCCCCCTAGCTTCCACCTCGCCGTGTCATCTAGGTCAGATTCCTGCCTTTCTGTCGGCAGCAAGGACACCCCTGTCTGTAGGAGAGGAACTAGGAAATAATTCGACGAGAAAAGAGAGAGAGAGAAGAGAGGAGAGAGAGAGAGAGAGAGAGAGAGAGAGAGAGAGAGAGAGAGAGAGAGGAGAGAGAGAGGAGAGAGAGAGGAGAGAGAGTGGGGAAGGGGAGGAGAGTTGGTTGACAGACAGGGAAGCAGGGTTTTCTGTGGTGGTAATAGTTGAAAACTTCGTAGCCACAAACAGCCAATAGGTTGTATTTTGAAATAATTTTAGAATCAATACTGAATAAAATAAATAAAATAATGAGCCCACCAGATTTGGTTCTGGAAGAAAATGTTTTCGTGATCATCGCTCTCAGCCCTTCCTACATTGTTCCACTTGATTAGAATACGCCACTTCAATACACCAGCAGTGACATTTCATAATTTCGAAGAAAAAACAAACATTTAGAAAAAGCCACAAAGCAGCCTCAGCAAAGGCAAACTGAGCACACGTATACCATAATAAGCTGTTTGCCAGAAAGAGTGGAGTAAAATATTGTGAAAGACGGTATATTAAATGTCACGCACGTCACATTGATCGCTCTTCTTTTGAAATGTCTTGATTAGCTATGAAGACATGGTGATTACGTGGCAAAAAGAATTATGAATAAAACAAAAAATTGGGAGCCTTGAGCTTTTGCGGTCTTCACCTAAACAATTGTAGTGTGCAGATTTTAGCCTGAATATGTTTGTGTCATCCATACAACAGATCAAGGCGTGCAAAATACGCGCGCATTTGTGTACGAAACAAACTTATCAGGCATGGGATTTTGCTTTATAAAAGGATAGTTTTCAAGGAAAATTATCCCCCGTGGGGATGCCGGGGCCCTGTCAGTATAAATAGCATCCCCACCTTCTGGAAATGCTGTGCTAGGATTCCCTCTTTTCTATCCCTCTATTTTCTGCCTTGTCCCTTTTCTTCCTGTCACCACCTTCTTTTCTATTTTCTGCCTTCCTGGTCCATTACCTTGCCTTTTATCCAGAAAGACTTAAAAGATAACAGTTCTCTCACACGAAAGTCGGATGCGCTGGGCCTGACTTGTCAGGCGCTTAATGGCTGCGCTACGCATTCATATGAATGACAACGATAGGGGCTTTCTGAGCGTTCGACAACAAAGAGGAAGAAGAAAAAAGGAAACAAGAAAAAGAGGAAAATTTAAACAACGCCTGTGACAATGACAAAGTGCAAGAAATCATTTTAACGCTAATTGTATTGAATTGCATTTGTCAGAGATGTGACAAGCAGTTAACGCTTCATTGACGACGCAGTTTGCTGTCTATTTGCTATGTTTTTAATACCATTTGGATTCAACAAACATCACTTTTTGTAGATACTGAAAATGGTTAATGTACTCTCTCTCTCTCTCTCTCTCTCTCTCTCTCTCTCTCTCTCTCTCTCTCTCTCTCTCTCTCTGTGACGTGGAATGAGAAAAAACAAGAAGCTTATAGTAGACAAAAATCCTCTTAACAGAAGAACCCTTCCCCCCCAAAAAAAAATACTAGCAACAGCAGCGACAACAAAACACCCACCACCACCACCACCGCCATATCCAACCCCCCCTCCCCGCTAAAGCTAACAATAAGCAAATAACAGCCTCATTCCCACTCATCCCTCCCCCATCCCCACCCCCTCAAAAACGGCAACAAAATTGTAAAGGAAATAGCACTACTCCCTGACATGCACACTTTTAGGAGCTATGTCTTCTAAGAAAAAAAAGCAAATACACATGCGCACACACAAACACACACGCGCGCGCACGCACAGATATAGAGATAGAGAGAGAGAGAGAGAGAGAGAGAGAGAGAGAGAGAGAGAGAGAGAGAGAGAGAGAGAGAGAGACAGAGACAGAGAGAGAATAAATAAATGAATACATGAATGAATATATGAATGGACGATCTCTACTATCTACTATGCAAGGATGAAAATGTTAGACCAAACGTACTCTTGCAATGTATAACAACTGTAGTAAACACACATGACTGCACCTTAGCCTAGGCAGAGTCGTGGTATCGTATTCGGCACATCGCCCACCCGAGCCCGTTTCTGGAAGCAGCCTGAGCCGGCACGAGTCGTACTATTTTGATGAACTTTGTAGATTTTCATGTTGGTGGCAACGGCACAAGGGTCTCCCAGACATGTAGCACAGATATTTTTTTATGCTGCCTCAACTTCTATGACTTTCCTGTCCTGCTGTTCCCACACCGCTCTTTTCGATCTTTCTTTCCGCCCCAGCCATACCTGATTTGTCTTTGTCGCATCCTCAAGGCTAGAGGTTCACAGGGCCTAGGAGTTGATCAATGTCAGGCCGTTGCGGGGCTACCAGCCAGAGGGGCCCTGCACTGCTGATTCGTCACTTTTGATGCTGTTAAGTAGTTCCTGTTCTGAGCTAATATGCGCAGGACACCATCTACTGATGACAATGATAGCTTAGCCGCGGAGCCAGACCACTTGAGACACCACAGCATCCCTCAAACGACCTCCGATGAACTCCCAGCCCAGAAGGCTTGATACTAACTTTCAACAGGCAAAGAAGTGTATGGGGAAACCAAAACTGAGGTCACAGTGAGACCAGAACAACTGGGGCCACCGAATCAGAGACAATAATTATTCTTTTATTGCATGATGATGTGCTTTGAGACTGCCTGACAGGGCTGTCCACTATGCCTCCTATCATACTTTATAGCTCGGCGTCAACCTGGACTGAGCGGTATAGACACCCGCCGTATTGGTCAGTTATTTTGAGAAACACTCTCAAAGTCGCATCCGTAAAGTGGATGAAACTCGCCTGTGTGGTCCCAGTCTTCCCAATGAGCCAATAGAAAACTCACTGCGCAGGCCGGAGTTAGAAAAATCCCCATGACCATGGACTTGAACCTGCGACCACCCAGTTCGTGGTCCAAGGCGTCAATCATTGCGTCATCGCGGCTGCTTAGCAAAGATATGGCTTTGTTGGAAGCTTCCATCGACGCAGAAACTGACATTTTGCTGACATGAATGGGAAAAAAGCAAGGAAGATCAGAGACTACAGGAGATGACGACTGAGGTCTGAAGAAAATATTTTCGTTAACTGCCCGGGAAAAAGGACCAGAAAAAAAGACGTGGAGACGCAGGAATCTGCCCTGCACATGACGATACTGAGGTACTGGAGCAACTGCACTAACACGGTATAGTGACCAGCAAAAGAAAACAGCCCCAAGGAGAGTCAAATAGCAGGTCTTCAGAGAACAATCCCTCTGACAGCAAGTTGTTTCTTCTCTGACTGTCTGGCACTCTAGAGCTAGAGGGGCAGGACTGTGTGTCTTAGGAGCTGTGGATGCCCCTCTGCTGCTGCCTCTTTCTGGCCAGGCGCAGATTCCAAGCTGTGACATTAGGGTAGGAGACGTCTTAAGGACAAACTACCTTTTCAGTAGGAGGGCCTAAGAAATTTGCAATAGAGACATCTGTTGCTAGTATGCAGATGTATGCCATGGAAACTTGGCTTTCGTTCCTCCTCGCCCAGTTTCAATTGGAGCACTTTTCAGCTGCCTCTGCCATTGTTTTTACTTATTGAAGGCTCTGGTCCTTTTTCCTAGAAATCTAGAACAGCTTCCTCACATTATGAACAGACGCATCTATAGCCTACAGCCTCTTGCTCACCTCATGATAACGATCGTGAAGGACGTGCCCATAAATACATTTTGAACATGGTCACAACCGTGAGTGTATTTAAGTAATAAATGATAATGGAACGACAGAAGGAAAGACTTAGGGCAAAGAAGCGCTGACCGAAATGAAACTGCTTACTGAAAGACTTGGCACGGAGAAGCGCTGACCATATGATACAGTCTTCAGAGCTAAAATGTGCCGTCTTCATTCTTTGCCTTCTCTTCCTCACTAATCGTTCGCATATAGAGGAAAGTATCAGCATCTGTGACTCCATATGTCCTGATCTTAAGGTAATTCTCTAACCCCTCCCCTTCCTATCTCTCGAAAGAAAAAGCCTTTTCGGTCCCTGTCTCGTTTTAGGCAAATATCCGTTCCTCCAATCCTCCCTAACTCCCTCCCTCCCTTCATCCACCCTCCCAACCACTCATCAACTCATCCATCCATCCATCCATCCATCCATCCATCCATCCATCCATCCATCCATCCATCCATCCATCCATCCATCCATCCATCCATCCATCTATCTATCTATCTATCTATCTATCTATCTATCTATCTATCTATCTATCTATCTATCTATCTATCTATCTATCTATCTATCTATCTATCTATCTGTCTGTCTGTCTGTCTGTCTGTCTGTCTGTCTGTCTGTCTGTCTGTCTGTCTGTCTGTCTGTCTATCTATCTATCTATCTATCTATCTATCTATCTATCTATGTGTTTGTGTGTGTGAGTGAGTGTGTGCGTGCTTGTGTGTGTATACCCCCAAACAAACTAAAAGATGTATAAATAATCCCTATATCAAATTTTGTGCATACAAATGTTTCAGTCTAGACAAACATAAAATCGCGTTCCCTAAGCACATTTTCTTGGCAGTTAAACTGTCTGATCTATCAACTGTTCAATCTTCACAGAGCAATTTCTCTGCAGTATTTAGTCAGCTAATGTGTCTGTAACTGAAATGCCAACAACTCTTATTACCCTACCAAAACGAACTGTGACTGTCCCTGCAATCATCATCATCTTCAGTGTTAACTGTATTTTGAAACTTTAACATCTACATTTGCTGAAAGTTTACAGTACAGTCTTGTGTCGAGTTGTGTTGTATTGCATTGTGGTGTGTTTCGTGTTGCGTTTCGCTGCGGTGTATTGTGTCGTGTCGTAAAGGACTTTGTCATACTGTGTTGCTTTGCATTCTACTACATTGTACTGCTGTTGCATTGTACAGCATCGCATAGCAATGTGTTACATTGTATTGTATAGTATTGCACTATGCTGCATTGTATTACATGGAACTGTGCTGTCTTGTTCTTTGTTGTATTGTCTTGCATTGTATTACACTGTATTTTATGCCTTGACAAACCTCTATACATTTTGGACTGCTTCACTAGGGAAGAAAGCTGAACCAAACCAACATGGCACCCTTGCTATTTATTTTCTCTTTAAAAAGGTTTATGTTCTTGTCATCAAAATTCAGATTTTAAAATGATTTGCTTACTAGTCCTTTCTAATCATTAATACCTCTTCAATAACTAACCTCTTATTTTTGTGCATTATCTAAGCACTTCTTGAAAGACAGGTTTGCTCTCAAATTCATGACAGGCAGGTTTGCTATCAAAAAGAAGAATGCTTTCTGAACATGTACGTCAACAGAACGAAGAGTTGTTGGAACGTTCGTGTACTCCTAGTTTTCAATATGAGCGAATGAGTGTAGGATTCAAAGTAGGGTTTGCTTGCCTAATAGCGAGCATGTAGATAGTCCAACATTGGGGTGGGCTTAAAGGTATGTTAAGGGGTGTTATTCATTCACATGACCTTTATGTGTTTTCATAAGGCTTTGAAAAAGGCTTTAACTGTCATGGGGTGGTAGCTGGTCGGATATAGTAAGCAAAAGGGTTTAGCACATGGTTTTCGGTGTTTTTGTAAGGAATGTTTTATGGATTGGGGGAACCCGTGTAGAAAGCAAGAAGTCACTGGTTCGTTCCCTCTTTGTATCACAACTTTTCCCCTATCCACTCAACCTTCCACGTTGAAGTGGGTGCTAGTCTTTCGGATAAGACA
Organism: Rapana venosa; assembly: GCA_028751875.1. Classification (NCBI taxonomy): domain Eukaryota; kingdom Metazoa; phylum Mollusca; class Gastropoda; order Neogastropoda; family Muricidae; genus Rapana; species Rapana venosa. The sequence continues at coordinate 24,747,202 of CM054145.1, forward strand.
AAATACCAAAGTCTCATGAGCAACACATATCTAGTTTGCAGATAAGAACCCATGACAACGAAAGAGTTGTCCCTGGTAAAAATCTGTAGAAAACAGACAAGTACACATACAGACAGGAAAAGGAAACTCCTTCGTCGAATGCTCAGACATCATTACTGATGTCTGTCATATGAGTGAAAATGTGTTGCGCTGCCGTTAAGCACCTGACAAAGTCAGGCCCAGTGCATCTGTGGGAGAGAATTGTTGATTAAAAAAAGTCTTTCTGTAAAAAAGCAGGAAGATGAATAAAGAAAGCAGAAACTAGACAAGAAGGGAGTGACAGGAAAAAAGGGAAAAAGGCAGAAACAAAGAGAAGGGTAGAAAAGAGGGAATTCATAGCACAGAATTTCCAGTAGGTGGAGGTGCTATTTATACTGACAGGTCCCCGGCATCCCCATGGGGGAGAATGAAACAAAGCATTGGTAGGACTGCTCTTGTAGTCACTACTCTCTCCACGGACAGCAGCCTGAATTTAACGCGCAAAAGTGTGCCGTGACTGAAAGTGGTCTACAATGCAATGCAACACTGGCCTTAAGGGACTTCATAGTTCAGACAACATGTCCTAAATTGTACTCGTTTACAGGTTGAAGAATTCAGTGCCGGCCTGATAAGGTTTTTACATTCAACAGGCAGCTAGGTTGGCGGCCTTAACACGGTGCAAGTCTTTAAGTGGTCACAGTAATCTACTGGGCTAAAACGACATGTACCAGCGGGTGTGAGTATATCACCCAGTAGTGAATGGACATTAAACGAAACAAAACAAACAAAATGGCTACAACTAAAAAAAAATCAACATGTTGGCTAGATACAGGACCATAGTAATACTTAACATTCCCGTTCCCCATCCCTTTATCCTCTTCACCCTCACGCTTCAGACCGCTACCACAGTGCCCCTTCCTGTAGCAGGCGATGGTAGGGTTAATGCACAAATGATCCTTTTGAACCCATATGCTCTGATATTTCTTGTTCGGCCTCGAACACCCAGACAGCAATCTTTGTTGTCCGTCATATGAGCGAAAATGCGTTGTGCTACCATTAAGCGTCTGGAAATGTCAGGCCCAGCACATCTGACTTCAGCATGGGAGAGAAGTGTCATCGTTTGAGAGAAGGCAGAAAAATAACCAAGAAAGCAGAAAATAAAACGAGGAGGAGACAGGAAAAAAAAGAAACAGGGGAGAAACAAGGAGACGGACAGAACAGAGGGAATTCCTAGCAGTTTCCAGAAGTTGGGGACGCTATTTATGCTGACAAGCTAGGTTCCCAGCATCCCCATGGCGAAAATGCACTGATTCAAAAGCGGTTTCCACCATAAGCTTTGTGAGGACGTAAGGAAAGGAGCCCCAAATGGATCGTCTGTCATAAGTGTACGTTCTTTTCGAATGGCCCTGGGCCATGTACAATGTGTGAACTATTCTAGCTTCTAGTTATCAACACCCAACATTGATCTGATATACCTCTGGCAGTTATTTATTTATCTATGTATTAATCATTTATTCATTCATTCATCCATTTGTTCATTTGTTTATTCTTTTATTTCAAGGATAATGAAATAAGCACTCATGTGCTTTTTTTACATCCAGTTCCCATGTGTATGCAGATTTGTAAATTTTGTCATCTGTTACCACCGGCACACAATGGCCTACTCTTCCAAAAAAGTGGAACAGGTTTTAACTTGTGCGCAAGATGTTCTGCTTGCGTTCGCATACGGAACCTCGGTTTATAGTCTCACTTTCGGAGGTAGTGGAGTTGGCGTGGATGTTCACTGATCCTGTGAGTTGTAAAACTCTTATTTGGCCACAAAAGACTTGATACACTTGTCTGAAGATAGTGGTACTGTTTAAAATCGCCACAAAAAGAATCTAACCACAAGTCTAATGATAGAAGGTATAACACTTACCCAGCTCTTCTTCTAAAGGCTTTGTTTAAAGAAAAACTCAAATATATATATATCTCTCTCTCCGTACCTGACTGGACGTTCTCTGTCAGTACTGAACTGCTCTACGTTGATCCATAGAGGGGTTAGTCATAATTATTTCTTGTGGACGTTGCGTGGCCCACCATCTGTCACAAAATAAACACGCCCTGATCCCCGTCACCTGTACTGTTAACACCCAACTGAAGAGGACGTTGTCAATCAGCAAAGCAGTCGGGTGTTGCCCCCACAGTCTATGGAAGACCACTACCTGGCACTTTCAGCCAAAGACAACGCAGTTTTTAACACAGCGGGACCAAAGGGCTTCTTCTGGCGTTGCCTTAAAACATTTGATTTTGTCAGAACCACAGGAGAGCTTAACAGCAGAAACAGAAACAGCAGAAAGGGCTGACGCCATCATGAATGAGGCGTGGAATATCAATGGGCTTTTGGTGTCCAGTGTAAAATGATGAGGCACCGCTGCAGATGACCACACAGAATGCTCCCAACACACACTGTCTACGCTAACATTGAGGCTGCTGTTGAAAAGAAACCACACATGTTGTAGGATAAAGACAACCGACACATACTTTGCGCGCTTTTACAACGTTGCTAGTGTATATCTTCTGAATACTGAATCAAATATTGAGCCTGCTTTAAACAAGCCACTTGCTAAGGTCAATGCAAACATACTATAAAAATATGAATGCACCTTTGACAGATGATCCACTGGCTGCAAAGACACTCGGAAACTCAAAACTAAAGGCTTTCAGAAAATTTGTACTTGTTGAGTCAGGCGATACTGTTCTATCATCCTACAGGTCTGATGTTCTTCCATAGTACTCCCTGCTTTCAGTTTCAGACGATTTGGGGGTTTGTGGTACTCCAGACAAAGAGAAAGAGTTACTAGGTGTACAAAGCAAGAAAGGTGTCACATTGACCAATGTGTGGAGAGGAAGGGTTGTGGTGTCGTTATGTGCTTCTCTTGTCGCTAACTGCTACAAGATGTTCAACTGTGGAAACCAGGTCAATGAGTATCCAGAAATGGTTTTAAAACAACTTAACACACTGGCTTTATAACAACACAACTGTAAACACGACCCGAAATAATGGCAATTTAAAGATATTCATTGAAAAATAACTCAGTGAAGACCGGCAAAATCAAAGAGTACTGACGAACTCCTACGGAAAAATTCAATGAGTATGATTCGCACGCTAATAAGATAACAAATAATTTTTGTCGATCCTGACCAGTCTATGACGACAACCCCTTAAGGACACCTCAAACAGGGCTACAAAAGTCGAAAGTCAGGCAAGCTGACCACAGCCAAACACCTTGCCCTTATGTAAGCTACACGCTCTGCAGGGACAGTTTCAGGTGGCCTGTGGGTGGAAAGTGTCTCGGTATCAGACCCCGGACATGACACATGGTGACTTTTACATTCTCCCTTTAGACCACGACCTCACAGACAAGAGACTGGCCGCAGTGTGCACGACATTTGAGTTCTTGTGTATAGCATAAGTTTCCAAAATCAGTGTGTCAAGGACGCGTTGCTCTGAATGGCTTTTAACAGGTCTCTGAGTAGTACACGTCTTTTGTTTTGTAGTCTCCCCCCCCCCCATCTCTCTCTTCTCTCTCTCAGAGGATGTATCCCTAAGGGAGGGCAATGGATGTAATAAAGCACATGGGTGGTTATTCATTATTCTAGAAATAAAGAAAAATGTATTCTCTCTCTCTCTCTCTCTCTCTCTCTCTCTCTCTCTCTCTCTCTCTCTGCGCACGCGAGCATGTGCCTGTTCACTTAAAGTGATATTAGGCGCGTGCGTGTGTATGTGTGCGTGCGTGCGTGCATCCATATTTGTGTGAAAACATTTTCAGGATTGTGCTATTCAACCGTTGTAATTGTTTGGATTTTTTAAAGCTTCTATATGTTTTGATACGTGTGCCCGTCGCGCCTTTAAGTTCTCTTTCACAAATTAAAGACTCTTTCAATCTGGACCCACAGGCCTGACCCCTGTTATATGGTGGCCTATGACAGGTCCAGAAAGTCGTGGGTTCTGATCTCAGCAGTGGCATCTGGTGAATTAAGGGTGGAGATCTTCACCACCTCCCAGGTCAACTCAAAGTCAAAATATACCAGTTCCTAAATGCCTTCAGGGTATTCACGCAGAGAGAAGATCCAATATACACATTAAAGTTTGCAGTAATTAATATAAGCGTTTGGGGATGAACCAACACACGAATTGTACCCAGCATGCACCTGTTGAAGGGTGGACTCCACAAACTAGCCTCCTGAACTGTAGGGTTGGAACGGTCATGCCGAAACAGATCCCAAACAGATTGTCTGTCACTGTAAGCATACGTCTCAAGTAGCTTGCCCATCAGGTTTAACCCGACTGCTGTTTGAGATAGAGCATGTTTTATTTTGATTTGGTTGAAACGGCCACCTTGCATCCTCTAGCCAATCAGCACTCAGTTTAAAGTAACAGGTCTTTATGTGTCCTGTGAATGCGTGAATGGGATTGAAGCCTTGCCACACACAAGGGAGCCAAGAGAGAGAGAGAGAGAGAGAGAGAGAGAGATCTGACTGCCCGTGTGTAAAAGGTTCTCTTAAATGTACAACCAAATCTGCCTTGCGTCATCCCCTGAAAACAACATCAACAGGGACCCTTACTGTTCCCTCAAAAACACGCTTGAAACAATAAACTGACTTTTTAAAAACAATGTTTGTTAAGGTTTAGAGAATTCCTCATAGCTTAAGAAATATATTAAAAAATTACCTTTCTTGGGTACTGTCTTGTGCCTCTGTTTAAACTTTAATCTACAGAAAAGCCGATTGGCTGAGAGAGAGAGAGAGAGTGAGAGAGAGAGAGAGAGGTGTTGCAACTCAGAAAATAATATTTTAGATTAGCGAAGAACAAACCTAGGAAATGTCAAAGACATAGCCCCGTCTTAGCAGAATTGTTAATTGCCTCACTGTACACTGGGAACGATAGATAACGAAGTAGTTTTTATGTTTCAACTGAAATGTGGACGTGCATAACAAAGTAGAAAACTTCATCTTCTTCCTAAAACAAATTAAAACAAATCAAAACAAAAATCGTAGGAAAGTAACAATTGTTTTGAAAGTGCAAACGGTAATAACGAATGGATTTTTCTCTGAAAACGAAAAACAGAGAAATTTGCCGTGACTGAAAGCGGTATTCAAAACAATTTTCTCCTTTAAACAAACAAACAAACAAACAAATAGATAATTAAATAAATAAATAATTATATATATTGTTTGTGCAAAATCTTAAGTAGTTTTTGTGTGCAAAATTGCTACAGAATTTACCCCCTCCACCCAACCTCATTGCCTTTAAGTGTGCCAGCAAGACATAACCACATACACACGGGGACTTGATGTAAAAAAAGCACACAAGTGCTTATTCCATTATCCTCGATATAAAAGAATAAAATAAGAATAAAATAGATAAAAATAAAATAAATAAGAGTTTTCACAGAACTGTCGTTGACAATGAAAAATTGTCTCAAACAATAAAGGGTATTTGCGACATTTGAGTTTTATAAACATTTGTTTTACATTCTTTGATTCTGAACAAAAATACCGTGAACTGTCCTGTTCTACTTTTACATAACGGACACACTCACTCAAATTTAGTTTGCTTTGTATCATGTCATATGATGTACCACCCATAGCTACAAAAGGCTTTTCTTTACTCACTGATCCCCTTGGGGAGCGCATGGACACAAGTTCAGTGTCACTTTATTTTGTTAAATGCCTGTTTGTCAGTTAAGATTTTGCCTTAAGACGACCCCCTTCTTTGGGGCAGAATTTGTCCAGAGAGTGCTCTTTTGTTGCTGTGGAATCTTTTACCACCACTTCTATTGCTAGTTGTCTCATGCAAAGGACCACCCAGCCTCATCTAGTAAGCTTTCACATGCTATTATTAAACAACATACATCGCGTTAAAGTTATTTTGCGATCAGTATTTCACATATGTGACCAACACATTGATAGACCTACACCGACACTGGCTCAGAGTACTGAACAATTCGACTCTTTTGTTACCTTTTAGTTTAATTCCAAACGAATTATTTATGGGGCTGTGACACTCTTTTTGCTTCAATTTTAACATTGGCTTCAATTTGCTAGGTAGCAGCAGTTGCTTAGAAGTAATGCACTTGTGCGCTTATAAAATAGTCTTTAAACAAAGACAGAGACATGGTCTATTGCAAAGAAAATCTCATTATTACTCCATAAATTTCAATCCAAATTTATTTTTTTGGGGATGCCTAGTGGCTGGAGCGTTGAATTTGTGATCTGAATGTAAATGAGGACGTGGGTTTGAGTCTGGCTGAGGTGGTCGTTTCAGGGGATTTTTCCATGGAGTCTACTTCGGTACTGACTCCACTTCCACGACAGTCTGGAAGAGACATTAATTAAACCGAGGTCCTGTGTACAGGACGGGATAGCACTCGCTTTCCCCCAGCCAAGTTAAGCAGCGTCGAGCGTGGTTACCAGTTGGATGGGTGACCGTTTGCGCGCCTTGGCTTCAGTACAGTTCCCCCAGTTCACCCAGCTGTAAATGGGTACCTGCCATCTTTAGGGTCAGGGAAGGTAAAGCAGCGAGGGAGAGGAGATGGGCGCCGCCCTCAATATGCTGGCCCTAGAGAAGTGAGGTCTCTGACGCCTCGCTCCCCTACGACCTTATAGGCTATGGGACTCCTTTACCATTACCTTTTACCCTGTGTACAAATGCACATAGAACATCTTTGGCACACGATAAGACCCCATTCACCTTTCGAAGCAGATTAGGTCAGCAGTGGTCGGCGGCATTGATGACAACAAAATCAACATACCCGGCACGTACCCTATGAGGACAGGGATGAATTCCGCCAGGTACAACTTATTCATGACACACGGCCTGAGAAATGAGTGCAGTGACCCAGAGACTCCTCAAGGAGTTAAGGGAGAAGTCAAGTCCAGTCACGTCAAGCCACCGTATCACTGGCTGTATCTCAGAATCAAATTCTATTATAAATGCATCACAGAAAATAGAGTTTAGCACTAGCACTCACTGGCCGTCGCTCTTTCTCTGTTTCTGGTCCATCGATTTGGAATGGCCTCCCTATCTCTCTTCGCCAAAGACCTTCTTGTGTCACTTTTAAATCTGGCCTTAAGACATATTTGTTTCAAACCTAAGAATTTCCTCTCATGTTTCATTTCATAGCTATCCCTGCTTTTCAACAGCCACATATTTCATCACCCTGTCAAAGTGTATAACCTGTGTGTGCGTGTGTGTGCACTTGGACTTGTTAGAACTATTACTTGCTATTGGTTGCATGACTGTGTAAGAATGAGTTGAGTGCAAGCGCTTTGATTTATCTGTGCAAGATACAGCGCTATATAAATTCTATTTATTATGATTATGATTATTATTATTATTTCATAACACATAAAACAGAGACTATTTCTTTGCTCTTCCAGCAAGTCTTACACACACACACACACACACACACACACACACACACACACACACACACACACACACACACACACACACACACACACACACAGCTTTTGAAGTTTCAAAGTTGTTGCTGAATGTCAATGGTGGCGATGTTGAGTTTCTGTCAAGATTAAGCCTAATCTATGAAAACATAGCAAAAACAAGAAAACTGCAAAACCCCTCTGCGACTAGGTTAAAAGCAATTATGTAAACAAGGAAAAAGCAATGATACCCGTATACACGCCTATAACTACATCGAACAGAACAAATAAAACTGAACTTTTTGTCTGCCAGTTTAAACGAAAGACGTTCCTGTTGCGTGATACAGACCCAATCTGGTATCTATTCACAATTTCATCAGTTTTAACGAAAAGTATTCCACGGACAGAGAAAAAAACTATGATCACTCCAAGTCTAAGAGATTGTAACATTCGAGGTCTCCTTTTCTCTTTAGTTATTGATGTTTTGCTAGTTGTTTTGGTCAGAAGATGGTGCAAGTGTCCTAAAGATCCAGGACACTGGCTGAAAGCAGGCACCACTAAAGGAAGCAGCTAACCAAACAACAGCAAGAGCGACATTATAATTCATGTCTCTTTGAGACTCAAAGAAAAAGTTGAAGTGTTTGCACGTGCGTGCGTGCGTGCGTGCAGGTGTTTGTGTGTGTGTGTGTGAGTGTGTGCGCGCGTGCATGCGTGCATGTGTGTGTGTGCGTGCGCGTATGTGAATATGTGAGTGTGTGTGTTTGTATATGAATGTGTTTGTGCGTGTGTGTGTGCGCGCGCGTATGTGTGTGTTTGTGTGTGCGAGCGCGCGCGCGTGTATATATGTGTGTGTGTAAGTGTGAATGTGAGTGTGTGTATGTGTATCTGTCTGTCTGTATGTGGGTTTGTGTCTGTATGTGTGTGTGTGTGTTTGTGTGTGTGTGCGTTGCGTGCGCGTGGTGTTTGTGTGTGGATATGTGTGTGTGCGTGTGTCCGTCT
>CM054145.1:24760646-24764756 GCA_028751875.1 Rapana venosa
AGTGAAGGTGCAAAAGTAAGTGCTGATAGAAGAGCATAAAGAAGTAGAGAAAACACAAGTGAAGGTGCAAAAGTAAGTGCTGATAGAAGAGCATAAAGAAGTAGAGAAAACACAAGTGAAGGTGCAAAAGTAAGTGCTGATAGAAGAGCATAAAGAAGTAGAGAAAACACAAGTGAAGGTGCAAAAGTAAGTGCTGATAGAAGAGCATAAAGAAGTAGAGAAAACACAAGTGAAGGTGCAAAAGTAAGTGCTGATAGAAGAACATACAGACGTAGAGAAAACACAAGAGAAGGTGCAAAAATAAGTGCTGATAGAAGAGCATAAAGAAGTAGAAAAAACACAAGTGAAGGTGCAAAAGTAAGTGCTGATAGAAGAGCATAAAGAAGTAGAGAAAACACAAGTGAAGGTGCAAAAGTAAGTGCTGATAGAAGAGCATACAGACGTAGAGAAAACACAAGTGAAGGTGCAAAAGTAAGTGCTGATAGAAGAGCATAAAGACGTAGAGAAAACACAAGTGAAGGTGCAAAAGTAAGTGTTGATAGAAGAGCATAAAGACGTAGAGAAAACACAAGTGAAGGTGCAAAAGTAAGTGCTGATAGAAGAGCATAAAGACGTAGAGAAAACACAAGTGAAGGTGCAAAAGTAAGTGCTGATAGAAGAGCATAAAGACGTAGAGAAAACACAAGAGAAGGTGCAAAAGTAAGTGCTGATAGAAGAACATACAGACGTAGAGAAAACACAAGAGAAGGTGCAAAAATAAGTGCTGATAGAAGAGCATAAAGAAGTAGAAAAAACACAAGTGAAGGTGCAAAAGTAAGTGCTGATAGAAGATCATAAAAAAGAAGAGAAAACAAGAGAAGGCGCAAAAGTAAGTGCTGATAGAAGAACATACAGACGTAGAGAAAACACAAGAGAAGGTGCAAAAATAAGTGTTGATAGAAGAGCATAAAGACGTAGAGAAAACACAAGTGAAGGTGCAAAAGTAAGTGCTGATAGAAGAGCATAAAGACGTAGAGAAAACACAAGTGAAGGTGCAAAAGTAAGTGCTGATAGAAGAGCATAAAGACGTAGAGAAAACACAAGAGAAGGTGCAAAAGTAAGTGCTGATAGAAGAACATACAGACGTAGAGAAAACACAAGAGAAGGTGCAAAAATAAGTGCTGATAGAAGAGCATAAAGAAGTAGAAAAAACACAAGTGAAGGTGCAAAAGTAAGTGCTGATAGAAGATCATAAAAAAAAGAGAAAACAAGAGAAGGCCAAAAGTAAGTGCTGATAGAAGAACATACAGACGTAGAGAAAACACAAGAGAAGGTGCAAAAATAAGTGCTGATAGAAGAGCATAAAGACGTAGAGAAAACACAAGTGAAGGTGCAAAGTAAGTGTTGATAGAAGAGCATAAAGACGTAGAGAAAACACAAGTGAAGGTGCAAAAGTAAGTGTTGATAGAAGAGCATAAAGACGTAGAGAAAACACAAGAGAAGGTGCAAAGTAAGTGCTGATAGAAGAACATACAGACGTAGAGAAAACACAAGAGAAGGTGCAAAAATAAGTGCTGATAGAAGAGCATAAAGAAGTAGAAAAAACACAAGTGAAGGTGCAAAAGTAAGTGCTGATAGAAGAGCATAAAGAAGTAGAGAAAACACAAGTGAAGGTGCAAAGTAAGTGCTGATAGAAGAGCATACAGACGTAGAGAAAACACAAGTGAAGGTGCAAAAGTAAGTGCTGATAGAAGAGCATAAAGACGTAGAGAAAACACAAGTGAAGGTGCAAAAGTAAGTGTTGATAGAAGAGCATAAAGACGTAGAGAAAACACAAGTGAAGGTGCAAAAGTAAGTGCTGATAGAAGAGCATAAAGACGTAGAGAAAACACAAGTGAAGGTGCAAAAGTAAGTGCTGATAGAAGAGCATAAAGACGTAGAGAAAACACAAGAGAAGGTGCAAAAGTAAGTGCTGATAGAAGAACATACAGACGTAGAGAAAACACAAGAGAAGGTGCAAAAATAAGTGCTGATAGAAGAGCATAAAGAAGTAGAAAAAACACAAGTGAAGGTGCAAAAGTAAGTGCTGATAGAAGATCATAAAAAAGAAGAGAAAACAAGAGAAGGCGCAAAAGTAAGTGCTGATAGAAGAACATACAGACGTAGAGAAAACACAAGAGAAGGTGCAAAAATAAGTGCTGATAGAAGAGCATAAAGACGTAGAGAAAACACAAGTGAAGGTGCAAAAGTAAGTGTTGATAGAAGAGCATAAAGACGTAGAGAAAACACAAGTGAAGGTGCAAAAGTAAGTGTTGATAGAAGAGCATAAAGACGTAGAGAAAACACAAGTGAAGGTGCAAAAGTAAGTGCTGATAGAAGTGCAGAGAGAAGTAGTGGAAGAGCAGGAGAAGGTGCAGGAGTAAATGCAGATAGAGGTGCAGAGAGAAGTAGTGGAAGAGCAGGAGAAGGTGAAGAGAGACGTGGAGGAGAAAAGGCAGAAGAAAGGGAACGGTGCATGGAGAAATGTAGGTGTAGATCCAAAAACATTGTGCGAGAAGAGATGCATGGACTGAGAAGTGGCAAGAAGAATTGAGGGGGAGAAGCAAGAACAACCGCAGAGGAGAGCAAGAACTGAAGGGAGAAGCAAAAAGAATCGAGGAGGAGGGGCAAGAAGAATTGAGGGGGAGAAGCAAGAAGGATTGAGGAGGATAATTTGCAGGAAGAATTGAGGGGGTAGTGAAAGAAGAATTGAGGGGAGAAGCAGGAACAATCAAGAAGGGGTACATTAAGAGATGCAGATGGAAATGCAGGAGAAGAGGCAGAAACAGAAGCATAAAGAAGAAAAGGAGGAGGGGAGGAAAGAAGAAGACCATGGAATCGGCACACAACTGGGGACACCAGAGAGAGAGAGAGAGAGAGAGAGAGAGAGGAGAGAGAGAGAGAGAAGGGGGAGAGAGAGAGGGAGAGAGGAGAGAGAGAGAGAGAGAGAGAGAGAGAGAGAGAGAGAGAGAGAGAGAGAGAGAGAGAGAGAGAGAGGAGAGAGAGAGAGAGAGAGAGGAGAGAGAGAGAGAGAGAGAGAGAGAGAGAGAGAGAGAGAGAGAGAGCCTTGCTATGTATCTGAAGTAAATGTAATGTTTGGTAGTGGACGTAAGGTTTCCCACTCTACACGTCTAATAGTTCTTTGTTATTAAAACAGCACTGCAATCATTTAACAAGGGCAGTTAGTTCAAAGAAAAATTAATGTTTATTCAGAAAATCCAGCAGATTCTCTGAAAATGAACTAAGATGATATCGTTTTGCTCTCCTTTGCCTTTGGTCAATCTTTTTAAAGGTTTATTACATAGTATTGTTATCTATTCAATTAGATGGACAGATTGTTTGAGAAAAGTGTGCGCAAAACGAGTGTTTAAGATAACATCTTCTGTTTTTCCGTTTTAAAGACAAGGTTTAGAACAGAGGGTTTATAAAAAGATGTTTTGGTATCTTCTTTTCTTTGCGTCCGAATTCTCCGAATTTACACTAATTTCTGTTTTAAAAATAAAGAATAATATGACAGTTTAAACTACATACTTTCAATGTAGATGAAGACATTTTTCATCCTGTGGTCAGTTTGGGTCGCCTTATCGTTCTATCAGTCTTCTGTCATGAAGACGTTTGCTGCTGACTTTGTGCTGCACATACTTATCACTATCGCGACGTTTTGTATGACTAGTTCTGCAGGTTTGAATACTGCATTTACTCTTCCTGCTTGCTTTAAAATGGATAAATAAATCACGAACAAAATTAAAAAAAACCGAAATAGAGCAAAAATTAACGGCACACATTAGGAATACTTTTTGGCACAACAAATAGATTATCCATAAAAAAATATTTTTATCACCTTTAGAATAAAACCAGTCACCCATGACTTTCCTGTTGCGAAAAAGCACGGAAAAGGTCCAGCCATCACTGATTCACAAAAAGACAAAATTACCTGTACAGAATAATCAAATACAGAATCTTCTACATATCATACAGATGTTAGTATCAGTAACAAGCATACGGACAAAAGGTCATATAATAATATAATATATTATAACACACACTGGTATTTTCCCACCCTTACAAAGAAACGTCATGTGACCACAGGCA
>CM054145.1:24765256-24785142 GCA_028751875.1 Rapana venosa
TCTGCATGCGTTCGATCACACGTGGGCCTCGGTTTATAGTCTCATCCGAAGGACTGATTCTGGCAAAGTATGTGGTCGGTATAATCGCAGAAGTGTGTTATTCCTCATGTACGTATCTAAACTAAATGCTTTCAAGACAAAAAATGGAAACTGTATTTGTGGTGATAAGATTTTTCATTGTGGACATTAAAAAACATTTTTGACCTGCTGTGTCTAATCTATCAGTTTTTATTTGAACCATAGCTATTGTTGGACATTGTGTTAGCGCTAATAAGAAGTCTGATCATTCAGTTTTTTAAGTTTGTTAAAGTTAGTTTTATATTTCAAATATATTATCTGACACTGTTGTCAATTATTGTTCAATTTTTCTGTTCGAATTTTTTAATCTAAAATCACTTAACGTAAATAGACGTTAAACTGAAGCAGAAATCTTATTGGATAAAGAATAAACCATGAAACAAAAAAACAGAGAGGAGAGAGAGGGGGGAGGAAGAGAGAGAGAGAGACGAGAGAGAGAGAGAGAGAGAGAGAGAGAGAGAGAGAGAGAAGAGAGAGAGAGGAGAGAGAGAGACAGAGAGAGAGAGCAGTAACAAAACAAAAAGCTGAAGACATTTTTAGACCTTCCATGACATAGGAAGGAAAAGGTTCTGTGACTGCGAAGCCCTATTAGACAGGAAAAGCTCTGTCCAATGGAGTTTTGCCCCACAAACTACCCTGTCACTTGTCTTTGACTCCAGCCCTAGATCCTCCTTTTCTGCCTTTGTCTCCACTTTTCACTTGGTCTTTAACTGCTTGAGGAGTCGTTGGAGTGCTGCACTGAAGTTTTGATAAAGGACAGACAGACAGACAGACAGACAGGAATACATAAGCAAATAGGCAGACAAAAAGACAAATTTACACACATCATCAGACCGTATAATCAATTTGTCTATGAAGCACTGACTGCGGAATAATGTAAAGCGATTAGCGCTGAGCAGGCCTGACATTCATCATGGTAAACTTGGTTAGCAGAACCAGCGCCAGGGAGGGTTATGATAAAGCCTGTCAGCAAATCCTATTGCTGCTGGAAATGCTGTTCCCATCATTGGCCCACTGCCTGCCTGCCTGCAGTTAAGGGGACAGGGGGACTGAAAATATGGCTAACATCAAACGGGGATATTTGTGTTTCTGTCACGTCACTGCCTACTCTCTCTTGTCTTCATTTGCTGATCTGAACTAATTCATGTGAAAGTCCAAAAAGGGAATATCATCTGTTTAAGAGGTTGTTGTGTCTTTGCTTTGCAACATTTCAGGCGGCATTGCGTATTTAATATGAATGTATCACTTCATTCAACTGACATTGTCTTGCATGTGTGTGTGTGTGTGTTTGCAGTGTTGAAAGGACTCCTTACTAAGTCCTCTCTCTCTCACTTACTTACTTACTGCATTGTCATCTAAAACTGCAGAAACGGTGGAACGACTTTACATTTAACAAGGAAGCTTATTTCCTATTCCCTTAAGTGTTTTGTTTTCTCTTTTCTACATTTTATTTCAATCATATTAATCAAAAGCAAAGTTGTCTTATTTTTAGGTACTTTATTGCAGACACACTAGCACCAAGCATACCATTTAAAAGTGCGTGCAGCTCTCTCTCTCTCTCTCTCTCTCTCTCTCTCTCTCTCTCTCTCTCTCTCTCTCTCTCTCTCTCTCTCTCTCTCTCTCTCTCTAACCGAAATGGACAAAAGATAGGTGTGCAAAAATGGACGAGCGATATTGCATTCGTATCAAAGTGAACAACACTTTCAAAGATGCATGCACTTTAGCCAATAGTAAAAGGGGGAGATAGGGTCACAGGTTTGGGGGTAGGGGTATTTTTGTTTTGTTTTTGCTGGGTTTTGGGGGGAGAGGGGGGGTATATTTTTATCTTAAACTAGGAAAACTTTCGAGTCAAGTATGAGATTGTTTTTTTGAAAGATTGCAGAAATATGTGACAAGAAACTGTAAGAGTTGTTTATGTGGTTCTTAATACAGTGACCAGCCTGGTAAGTAAGACACAAGGTACACTGGGGCAAGATACAGCGAACAACTGAAGTGTTGGTTTTAACGTGGTGTTTTCCTCTGTAAAGCTGCACAGTTGTAATCTGAGCGTAAAGGTGACAGCCCTGATAATGATGGCCTCTGGTGTTGGTGGGGGTGCAACATCATGATGAGATTGGTTTGAGTTTGTGATGTCATATTCAGTTTTCTATTGATCAGAAACTGTTCATCGAAACAGACTCTGATACAGCTGTCAAGTGCGATTTGACATGTCTCAGGCAATCATTCTGAACGAAAACAGTAAACAAGTGTCTGATTTCAAAATAACGTAGAAATCTGGATCAAACTGTCTGAAAGAGAGGTGATTAGGCTTTCACAACAACCCGATGTATTTGTAAAGAGAAATTTGATAGTAGATATTTTTTTAGAAATGAAGATGAAAATTAAAGTGTGTGTTTGTGTGTGTGTGTTTGTGCGTGTGTGTCTTTGTGTATCTGTGTGTCTTTGTGTTTCTGTGTGAGTGTGTGTGTGTGCGCGCGTGCGTGCGTGTGTCTGCGTGACTGCGTCTAAATGTTATAGTGTGTGGGTGTAGTAATTTTCTTACGCTTCCAACAAATAAAGTCTTGCATAAAAATACAACAAAAACAAGAAGAAAAAGAGAAAAAAGAAAACAAATCAATGTTAAAACTTTTTCTTTCAAGGAAAACTTGTCTTTCTCTTCAAAAGTATCTTACTTCAAGTTTTCCCTGCCACCCCATCCTTTTTCTGCCTCCCTTCCTCCGTCCCAGTCTTCCCCACCTCACTCCTTTCTTTCCATCTCCCTCCCCCTGTCCCCTCTGCCACAGCAAAGCCGCTCCTCACCGCAACCTGCTGGTCTGATCACTTGGAGAGCTACAGGATTAGCTGGCCAGGCTAGGCCTCTACAGCACAACTTACAACATGCGGTACAGTATTGCTGGCTGAATGAGTACATGTAGGAATGAACGAATATCTACCCCGTGGGGATGCCGGGGGCCTGTCAGTATCAATATTTGTATTCCCGCCTTCTGCAGTGTCTGTGCTAAGAATCCCCTCTTTTCTGCTCCTCGCTTAGTTTCTGCTTTCTTGCTCCACTCTGCTGCCTTTTTCTCCAAAAGGACTTAAAAGATAACAATTCTCTCTCACACCAAAGTCAGATACAGGCACTGAACAGCAGCGCGACGCATTTCCGCTCGTTCGACGACAACGAAAAAGAAGAACGAACGAACGAATGAATGAATGAATGAATGAATGAATGAATGAATGAATGAATGAATGAATGATAAACAGAAAATGGGTAAAACGATGAACTGATAAGGGACCTAATTGATATAAAATCTAGGAAAAAATCCGATAGTTGGATGAAACAAAAATGAAAAATAGATAAATGTATTCGCACAAAATTATGAAAGCACGTACGTACGTACGAACGCACGTACGTACATAATAAATAAGTACATACATACATACATACAAACATACATACTACATACATACATTCATAAATACATACATACATACATACATACATACATACATACATACATACATACATACATACATGCATACATACAAGCTACCTTAATGGGAAAAATCAAAGACTAACAAAAAATTATCACTGTATGCTTGCATTGCACCCACGCTTTTTCTGTGTGTAACTTTACTACCTGGTGTCAGCGCTGCCATCTTTTGCACGCGCGTGCGCCACACACACATACACACACACACACACACACACACACACACACACACACACACACACACACACACACACACCTCCATATCGATAAGAAGTGACAACATTAATACGCAGAGAGTAATTTAATGGGAATGTACATGGCGCCCAGAAAATGAAGCATACATAGAACAGGAGTAAAACTGAAGACGAACAACAGGACTGGGGTGGGAGGGGGGGGGGCAGAGTGAAAATAAGAGACTGCTTGTAACACGAATGACAAAGTGCTGATATCATGTTTCCTAATTATTGATTCCATGTTCTCTCTCTCTCTCTCTCTCTCTCTCTCTCTCCTCTCTCTCTCTCTCTCTCTTCTCTCTCTCTCTCTCTCTCTCTCTCTCTCCCTCTCTCTCTCTCTCTCTCTCTCTCTTAGTAAAAAAAACTTATCAGACTCTTAAAATGGAAAAGTTGCCGTACACAGATTTTATGCTATTTGCGAATCGTGATCACTGGTCCAGTTTGGGAGATAAACAAGCAGGACATACACCGTGGCTGTGTTTATGTTTGTTTCTCTTTGTTGTTGTTTTTGTTGTTGCTGCTGCTGCTACTGCTAATTATTTTTAGTCTCATCTGTGACATTCTTGCCCTGCTGTTTCCACACTGTTCATTCCAGTCTCTCCATCCCAACCATATCTAGATTGTCATGTCGAATCCTCAGGGCCAAAAGTCTGCAGGGAGCTTTTCAATGAAGCTGCCGCGGGCAACTAGCTAGAGGGCCCTGCACTGCTGTCGAATCGGTTTGGTGGTGTTCAGTGGTGCCTGTTCTGAGCTAGCATACGCAGGACTCCACCTACTAAGCCCCCTACTGACGACAATGATAGCTTCAGCGGAGCCATAACAGAGTGAGACGCTCACCCGGGATGGTGACCCCATAAGCAAACAAACAGTATGGAGGTGTGCCTTGGTATGTTCAAGCAAAAGATTAATCAGTTAAACAACCTTTGGAAAGAAAGAGGCATACCTAAATATCTCAAAATTAGAATTGTCAAAACACTGTTCTGACTTGTATTTCTGTGTGAGTCAGAAAATCCAAATAGAAATTGCAAAAGGTACAGACTTGGTAAAACATTTTGAAAGGTTTTTAAATAATTTGGTATGAATACTCCTGACTTTTAGGTGCCGCTGTTCAGTGTATATCTAACATTCTTTCCGTTATCCATAACACAGATTCACTGCAGATAATCTATCCAGTACAAGAACTGCCTGTTCTTTTGTGGCTGACTAGAAAATGAAAATGTTTGAGTTGTTACTTTCACCTAAACCTTACAGATAACTTTTCAAAAAACAAGGCATAACCCATATACTTAGAAAACGACCAATCTTCGCCATGCCATCAGCAGTCTTCCCAACTAGAAACTAAAAGCGACAAGCAGGAGTTGGGGTTTTGTTTACTGTCACAAGCTTTCTGACTCCTCGTGAGTTTTTTTCTGAACAGCCAAGCCGCCTGTTATAGAAGAGAGCTATGGCCGGTGGTATGAATGACATGAACATACTCAGCATGCACCCTGCGACCTGGAAAGGGATGGGTTCTGCCCGGGTCAAGCTGTCAAGTTTCTCGCTACTATGAGTCGATTCGGTGTGACTTCTCAGTAACTTTTTGAGTAATCTTTGGGGCACTGCCCAGACTTGTTTTATTCACACAGTCATGCGCAGCGTGTTGGGGCGTGGTACTGACTACGCCCACATAAGGCGTGCTACGCATACATATATCCTTGAACATTCAGACCCGCAAACAACTACGTAGGCACTTAGAAACACTTGTGTTTCCTTTCTGAGAGACTCTCCAATAGAGACAGACAGACAGGCAGACAGACAATGTGAGGTGTGTGTGTGTGGGTGCTCTGATTATCTCAGATTTTTTTTTTAAATCCTCATCCTAGGGATAGATAGACAGAAATCGATTTTTAAACACCAGAAGAAACGGAGATAGCGACAGAAAATGAAATGATATCATTTTGACGGTGACGGGACAAAAGGAAAACAAAGACTGCCTCCTTGCAAAAAGAAAGGGTGGGCGTGCGGGTCTGACGATAAATTAAAATCTGTCAGTCACAGCGACACGTGAAGGTCTTGTTTCTGGAATCAGTGACTGCTGGCTGGCAGGTGACTTCAAAATAGCCGTCCTGGCCTGGGCGTTTCCTGCCCTGCTGCCACACACTGAGCCCGGCACAAGGAAGGAGCATGTGACGACTCAACAGGATGAATGGGAATAGAGAACAGGAAGAACATCATCGTTACCAAGGCTAGATCTATGTCTTTCCTCTTTTGGTGCTGATGAAAGCTGGTGGGTTTTGTTATCAAGTACTGAAGAAAGGGGGTAGAATAGTCTAGTGGTTAGAGCATCGTGCTCAAAATCTGACAGACATACAGGTCGGGAGTGAGTTCGCTGGGGTGGCTGTTTGAGTGGAAGTTGTTCTTGAATTGGAATAGTATTAGTACTGACTGGACTTCTTTGAAAGTTCTGCCGATGAGACTGTAAGCCAGGGTCATGCCTGCCGACGCGTGCAGAGCATCCATTGACGCTCCATCCGCCTTGTGTAGAAAAGTATGCCCGCTTTAGCCAGAGAATCTATTGGATGATGCCAGCATATCCAGCATGCACCCTAGAGCCTTCAGAGAGAAGGGCTCCTCCGAATTCCACTAGCTTACCACACACTGCTTGAAAAACCATTGCAGTACCCCAAGGACTCCTTAAGAAGTTAAGGGAGAAGTCCGTAAAGTCAAGTCACATCGTGAACTTTATAAATATCTTTTTTTGTTTCTTCTTTTCTGAAAGTAACTTCTGACTGTGAAAGACATGTATCTTTCATTGTATTAGCAAACATATCAATACCGTATTTCATTTCTTTAAATTTTTTCCATACTTTTTGCATATCCTTATGAGTACAAATTTCATTTTTACAAAAGTTAGACCAGAACTCCCGTTTTACTTGCTCGATAACTTTGTCACACGTTTTACTTGCTAATTTTAGAAAAATGTGATTAGCTCGTGATTTATTTCGTATATAAGTTTTGAATGCTTTTTTTTCTTATTAACAGCATTTTCACATGTTTCATTCCACCATAGGTTCCCTGCATGTTTATCAGATTTTATAGATGAACATCTGGGAATAGAACAGTCTGCAGCTTGTAAAACTGTTTTAGTAAATCTATCATAAAACATGTCTATGTCATCACATTCTATACAGCTAGTGTCATAAACTTTTAGAAAAGATTGAAACAGGTCCCAGTTTGCTTTATTGTAACTATATTTTGGAATCTTATCTTTGACACTTTCATTATGCGCTGACCTTCCATACAGTGTTATGATAATTGGTAAATGGTCACTTCCTAGCAAGTCACTGTAAGTTTCCCATGCACAGTGCGGAGCTAGAATAGGAGAAATAAGGGAGAGATCTATGGCAGTAGCTCTTTGAGTTGAAATATCTGGAATCCTAGTAACGCTTTCGTCATTAAGGAGGTATAAAGAGGAATCAACAATGTTTTCTAACAATCTCTTACTCTTCTTTTTCCCAGAAAGGAGAATGAGCATTAAAATCACCAGCTATTATCCATTTTTCTTTTGATATTTGTATAGATCTCACCCAGTCTGTATTATCTTCATGTGGACCTTTTGGCAGGTAGACAG
The DNA here is from genome assembly GCA_028751875.1 of Rapana venosa. Classification (NCBI taxonomy): domain Eukaryota; kingdom Metazoa; phylum Mollusca; class Gastropoda; order Neogastropoda; family Muricidae; genus Rapana; species Rapana venosa. The sequence goes on from CM054145.1 coordinate 24,772,654, forward strand.
AAACAATATTAACGATCTGATCATTACTTAATTTTACACGGGCTGCACATGAGTGAATGTTTGGCGTATTGTCTGGAACAGGAGAAGAACATACACTATACTCTACAGTTTCATGCACATAAATCGCTGTTTTGAGGAGGGTAGTAAAAGGTAGGCAGCTTTGGTAAGTTGGTGACATTTACATTGTCCAATATGCCGATGACCTTTGTATGTGGAAAAGGGTAACAATGAAAAAGGTAACACCTAAAAGACATTTGAATTATGTTAGAAAGTTATATCAGCTTGAGTTGGATAACATTTATAAGTATATGGTGGAAACTGGGTTAGGTCTTTCTACAGAAAAGACACAGGTTGTGCTTTTTAACAATGGTGCTGATCCTCCTAAACTTCCTGTTTTCAAAATTGGTGAACAAGTTCTGGATTATAAGCCTATGGTAAAATTTCTTGGTATTATACTTACTTCAAAATTAACATGGCATTGTCACATCGAATATGCTTTAAACAAGGCAAGAAGAAGTCTGAATGTATTAAAGGCAATTAGTAGGCAAATATGGGCACAAGATTCATTAGTACTAAAGCATTTATCATTATCACTGGTTCGTTCTAAACTAACATATGGTCAAGAATTATTCTTTAGTGCCCCCAAATATCTATTGAACAAAATTCAAAGCTTAAATTGTAAAGCTTTCCGGATTGCTTTGGGAGTTCCGTTTCATGCATCTTCTTTAGGAACGTATAGAGAAATAGGAGTACTACCTCTAGAGGATTATCGTAACTTAGCCGTTTCAAAGTATGTTTTAAGAAATGCAACAGTTGAAAACAATATTGCATCGGAAATTTCAATTAGATCCGACTTAGAATTTCCCAATAGAGCTAAAAATATCTCTTCTCTTGTCACTATTAGTACTTACACTTCCGATATCTTCAAAGAGTCAAGTATCAATCCTAAAGACTGGCAAAAATCCACACCTCTTTTAACACCTTGTCCAAAATGGGAACTTCAGAAAGCAGATTTGATATCTACCATCTCTCTTTAAAAAAAAGAAGAAAATGGGCTTATTCTTGGATCTTATATAAAAGTGCACCTAGAAGATACATATCCTTCACATCTTAAGATATACACTGACGGATCCCTTCTTAAAAACAAGGAAGCAGGGGCAGCATTCATTATTCCAGCTTTAAAGATTGAAAAATCTATCACATCGGCAAAAATCATTCCATCTTTACTGCTGAACTTACTGCTATTTTGATGGCTTTGTACTTTCTGCTTGATTTCCCCAATACTGTTTTGCAGATATTGTTCTGTGTTGATTCTAAATCTGCACTACAGTCTCTCAGTAACTCGTCTTCGACCGTTAGGCAGAATCTTATTACTGAAATTAATTTGTTGGTACATTTTCTAATTCTGAGGGGTTCGAATGTTACTTTCTGCTGGGTTCCATCTCACTGTGGTATTCATTTTAATGAAACGGTTGACAAAGCTGCCAAAAAGGCAGCAAAACATGATAGCTATTCAACTGTTTTAGATATTCCTCTTTCTCTTCATGAAGGTTATGCTTTGCTTCAAAATGTTTGCTGGAAACATGTGAAAAAGAAACAGGAAGAGGCTGGTTATCCCCAGCATACTTGTTCAGTTCTGGATATTGAGAACATTCTTTGCACTCAGTACGGTTTTCGAAAATCCTGTACTAGAAAAATTGTTTCTCTAATCTACAGATTGAAATTAAATGCCTTTAGAGCAAAATTTGCCAAAAATATACAATGTATATGCGGTGACAAATTTTCTAATGTTCATGTTCTGTATCAATATCAAGGTTTAAAAACGTTTTTACCATCATTTCAAGATAAGTCTCTGCAGGAAGTTTTAACCAATCCAGAGTTATTATGTGTGATAGCCTTGTCTCTGTTGCAATCCCCAGTATTCTCTTTTTTGTAAAGTATGGTCGTCGGAATCTTCATTTTGCTTGTTTCACAGCTGCCGTTACAAGTAGTTCAAAATTGTTTGTTTTCCAACATTAGAGTATTTTTCAATTGTTGTGGGTTTTTGTTAATTTTTGTAGTTCTATGCCATGTTTTTTGCAACATACTATTAATAATCTTTTAATGTGCATTCATACCAACACGTATCTCTTCTACTTAAAGCCCTTATCTCATTATGCTGCCCCCCCCCCCTCCCCCCTGCCTCCATCGTCTAATATCACTTTAAGTGAACAGACGTAAAATTGAAGACACATCGTGAACCTCAAAACAGGATTTTGTAAGTCAGTGTCAGGTGATTTCAAATTGATGATGGAGTTACTTCGGTAGATTCCGAGGTTCACCGATGGTGAGATTTTCTTATGCGAATGCTTTGCCCGCCATTAGGTAGCTGGTTTTCGTCTTCGGAGATGGTGTTCACACACGACACTAGTGTGCATGCGGGTTGGGTTTTTTAAAATTTAGCCATGTCATCCATTCATTTTATTTATTTATTTATTTATTTTATACCACTTTAAGTCACGGCAGATTTCTCTGCGTGAAACTCGGGCTGCTCCCCTCGGAGAGAGCGCGTCGCCACAAGAGCAGCGCCACCCTCGGATTATCGTCTCATCCGAAAGGCTAGCGCCCAGACCACCGTTCATGATCTAATGGATGGGGGAAAAGTTTCGGGTCCAAACGGGATTCGAACCACCGCACACTTCCGACCCGGAATTTTTGCTTTCTAGACAGGCGCGTTACCTCTAGACCACCGATCCACATTCTTACCGGCACGAAAGGCGGAAGAGGTTTTAACGTGTGTGCAAAATGTTCTGCGTGCTTTCGCACATGGGACCTCGGTTTACAGTCTCATCCGAAAGACTTAAGAGGGAGTGGAGCCAGTATTGATGTTAAGGGGTAACTATCATCTTGAACGGGTGCTTCGGTGGTGGCTCCAAGCCAAATCACGAGTCACTCCAAGTCAGATCACAAGCAAAACGCTCCAAACACTAGACAACCCCCCTCTCCTAACACGCACACCTTTCAATCATTTGGTATGATGATAGTATTACAAATAATGTTCATACATTAGAATGAAAGATCTAAAAATTAAAGGCCATCCGTGATCTATGCTTAAAACGAAGACATTTTTATGCGCCAAACATGAGTTATATTTCAAGTGCCTTTACATGTGTATCCAATTATTGTTGTTGTCATCGTCGCCGTCGTTGTTGTTGGCGTTGTTGTTGTTGTTGCTGCTGCTGCTGCTGCTGCGGCGGCGGCGGCGGCTATTCTTCTTTTTCTGTCTACGTCTTTCTTTCTTTCTTTCTCTCTTCCTTTCTTCCTCAATATTCAATCTGTCTCTTTCTTTGTGTCTATGGTCTGTTCCTGTCGGTGTCTGTCTGCCCACCTTTCTCTGTCTCTCTTTCTGTCTCTCTGCTGCTCTCTATTCTTTCTGTCTCTGTCTCTCTCTGTCTCTGTCTCTCTCTGTCTCTCTCTCTGTCTCTCTCTCTCTCTCTCTCTCTCTCTCTCTCTCTCTCTCTCTCTCTGTGCCACACTTTTTTCTCTCATACAAAAGAAATCTACCCCTGGATAACTTTTGTCCTTGGAAATGAAAATCTGACTGTTATTCAGCCAGTCATTTAGTGAGAAAGTCGATCATTCAGTCAATCAAACCAATCAGTTAATCAATCTATCTGTCATCCACCACTCTCTCTCTCTCTCTCTCTCTCTCTCTCTCTTTCTCTCTTCTCTCTCTCTCTCTCTCTCTCTCTCTTTCTCTCTCTCTCTCTCTCTCTCATCTCTCTCTCTCTCTCTTCTCTCTCTCTCTCTCTCTCTTCTCTCTCTGCTCTCTCTCACAACACACTCTCTCTCTTCTTCTCTCCCTCTCCTCTCTCTCTCTCTCCTCTCTCTTCTCTCTCTCTCTCTCTCTCCCTCTCTCTCTCTCTCTCTCTCTCTCTCTCTCTTCTCTCCCCTCTCTCTTCTCTCTCTCTCCCCCTCTCTCTCTCTCTCCCTCTCTCTCTGATTCCCTCTCTGATGTTGAAATGCAGTAGCTTGGTTATCACGGCTTTTATTTCCGTTTGTACATTTCATCATATTTTTTATAAAAAATGTTTTCACAACAGTTGGCTACAACGAAACCAAAAACAAAATATCAGCATCAGCCAATAAATCTACACGATGTGGAAAAAAGCCTGACAGCAAGTGTCAGTTAATCCACCGATGTAATGGCACTTTGGCTAGGAAACAGTTGGAAGACGACAAAGAACAGCTTTAGCAAAGGAGGGAGGGAGGGGACAAGGCACTCAGAGAGCTAATTGAGTCTTGAACACACGCTCATGGTGCGGGAGTCCAAATCAAACAGCCATCTATGGAGGCTGTTTGCTGGCCCAATAAGCGGCTTGTCCGGACAGCCCCTGCAAACTTGTTGCCAATGCCCTGTGGACGGCGGCTAATGTGTTGACCCCAGGCAAATGTCTTCAGCTTCTTGTTTGTCAGCTCTCTCAGGAACGCCGTCATCTGTCAACACTCCGCGCTACGATCGTGACAAATGGCGCCCCAATTGCCTCCTGCGCCTTGCCTTGCCTTGTCTTGCCTTGCCTTGCCTTGCTTTGCTGTGGCTTTGCCTTGCCTTGCCTTGCCTTGCTTTGTTATGCCCATTTCCTCTCTTTCAGACTACGTAACAAAAATGTTGAAAAAAACTTGTGATGAAAAAAAGGGAATAATGTATAGAACATGATTTAAATTAAGAGAGAGAGAGAGGCTGGGAGTGGAGAGGAGAGAAGAGAGAGAGGGGGGAGGGAGAGAGGAGTGATGATGAGGAAGAGGAGGATGAGGATAAAGAGAGAGACAGACAGACAGAGACAAAGATACAAAGAGACAGAGAGAGCAAGCACTTCTTTTTTTTCAATAAAGAAAAGAACAAACACACACCCATAAGTAGAGCATAAGAAACATGATCTTTGTTTTCAATTTGTCAGCCGCTGACAGTGTGTTCTGCAGTCTCAGAATGGATGGATGCTTAGTATGTATGCTCTTAACATGTCCAGCCAAAAAGAATTGCTCGTATGTCTAGATAATGTCCGCTTTACAGGTCAGACTCGTTGTTCACTTGCCTTGGTGTGTGAGTTTATGTTTGCGCATGTGTGTGGTGTTTTTTTTAAAAATTTTATTCTTTTATTTCGAGGATAAGGAAATAAGCACTCGTGTGCTTTTTTTCATCCAGTCCACGTGTGTATGCAGCTTTGTAAATTTTGCCATCAGTTCCCACCGGCACACAATGGCCTACTCTTCCGAAAAGCGGAGCAGGTTTAACGTGTGCGTTTGCACACGGGGCCTTGGTTTATAGTCTCATCTGAAGGACTTTTGGGGAGAGTGGAGTCGGCACTGATGTTAACAACAGAGGTGTGTGTGTGTGTGTGTGTGTGTGTGTGTGTGTGTGTGTGTGTGTGTGTGTGTGTGTGTGTGTGTGTGTGTGTGTTGTGTGTGTGTGTGTGTGTTAGAGGCACAGACACACAGACAGACAAACAGACAAGCAGACATGCATACAGACAGATTCACGTCCAGAATCGAAGTCAGATTCTTCCAATGATTTATTTTTCTGAAGTGCGGACTTTACTGGAAGGGGGAAGGGGGGCTGATCCATACATTATTGATGAAGACAAAATGGATAACAAAACAACAATTAAACAACACGATAAAACAATAACATCAAAAACTAAGGGTAACTTTCCTGCATTTGATAAGCTTTGCGTGAAAATAGAAACGAATTCTGCACGTCATTTATAATGCAACAGGATTACAACAGAGTCAAGTTGAAAACATTCTTGTTGCCGAAAATATTTCATGGAAATAATCATTTCTCTGATGTTTTGAAGTGCTTCGGACATTGAAAAACCCATCATATTCTATATATACTCTTTCGACCATCAACATGCAACAAACAAGAGTATTTCTTTTGTATCTTGTTTGGTTTAAGCAAAATATAGGGTGTTCAATCTGAACTTGTTTGGTATTTATATGTCTTTGTGAATAATGTTGGAGGTTTGTTTAGGTTTTGCTTATGGAAAACGATGCACAGAAGAAAAAAAAATAATAGAAAGAATTTATGCAAATGCAATTAGGGCAGCTGTTAATGTGCTGCCATTTCAAATCTGTCGTACTTTGTAAAACAAATGATAACAACAACCCAACAACACCTAAACAATGAATAGATTTTCATAGCAACTTGCGCCCTAGACATTTGTCATCTGCCCACGTCTAAATTTTAAGTACACTTTAAACCAAAGGGTCTTTTTGTGTCTCGCTCATCTAAGTCTTACAATGCTATATAAAATTGCAAAACAATTAAGTCACTCTCGTGCGTGTGGGTGTGTGTGGGTGTGTGTGTGTGTGTGCGCACGCGGGCATGCACGCGTGCACGTATTGAGTACAGAATAATAGAACAGTTCAGTGGCTAGAGTGTGGAACATTACGATGTGAACTGAGCTGAGGCCCTGTGTTCAAATCGCTTCAAGACATTTTCCCTGGTGTTCATGCTGATTCCTGACCCAGGCCACAACTTGTGTTAGTGATGAAAGCTAAATGCTAAGGCCTCCATTGAAATGTTATTCTGCTTCAAAATACTTTCGTGGTGATATTGTTTTCAAATCTGACAAGCTATTAGCACAATAGTTTGCATTCTCCTTTAAAGAAGAAATAAATCATCTTGAGTTGGGGTATGACAACTTCTAATAGCGAGGTACTTAAAAACAGTCATACAGGCAAACGTCTCATCTAGTGTATACTTAGAAACCTCACAGTGATTCCCAGGTGGGATGAGCAAAACTGTGAGACTTGGCGTAAGTACGCTCTAGTTGCCAGGTTTGTATGTATGTATGTATGTATGACTCTTTTCAAGTACCTCAGGTGCCATAAGTGGGGAGGAACCCAAACGACAAAGAAAATCCGACCTGGTGAGGAACAGGTTCCGATAGGGGGTCCTCCTTACACGAGACACGGCACTAAGATTGTTAGTGCACTGCCAAATACCATGACTTCTCTGAAAATAATTATAGAAAGTAGAGAGCGGGGTGAGAGGGAGCAAAGGAAAGAAGGGGAAGAGAGAGAGAGACACAGAGAGAGACAGTAAGGAGGGAAAGAAGGGGCAGGAGGGAGAGAGGGAGATACAAGGAGGGAGAGTGATAGAGAAGGGTATAGAGAGGGAGGAAGAAAGGAACGGAGGACAGAGGGGGTGGGGAGAAAGTAGCAGAGGAGATACAGAGAGAAGGAAAGTGGAGGGTGGAGAGAGAGACCAACACAGACAGAGACACAGATAGATACAGTGGGGAAGAGATAGAGGGAAAGAGAGGGAGAAAGTGCATGTGTCCGCACACACACGCTCGCGTGCGCACGCACGTAAGTCCGTGTATATGTGGTTGGAGACACAGAGAGATATAGTGGGGAAGAGAGAGAAACAGAGTGCGTGTGTCCGCACACACACGCGCGCGTGCGCGCGCACGTGTGTCTGTGTACGTGTGTGTGCGCGCGTACGCGCGTGTGTGAAAGGAGAACGCAGGTGCACAGAAGCAACCCTTGAAACTGTGACAGAAAAGAAGTGGGGAAAAGAGAAAGTGCAGCATAATGCACAGAACACCCTCCAGTAACATGACTGAAGTCTGTGAGGCCCTTAGCGGACCACAGGGGCACTCCTTAACATTCCAGCCTTTATCCGTGTTGTAAGTTTGACTCTAAGCCTTGTCAGTCCCCTGTCTGTCAGCAAAGTGCCAACGCCTGCACTGCAACGTTGTTATCTTTTGAAAGTTCTATGTCGGTTTTGTCTTCATGGAAGACGTAGTCTAGGTAACAGCACGTCTTTTACGAAACTAAAGAAGAAGGCCTCTGAAGTTGGAGAATGGCGGCTTAAATGCCGGCGAATTATTAAAAAAAACTGCCATGCTTGCTCTTTTTTTATCCGATGTGCTGATAGCCTCAGTCATTCCAGGTATGAGGAGGAGAGAGAGAGAGAGAGAGAGAGAGAGAGAGAGAGAGAGAGAGAGAGAGGTGTGTGTGTGTGGTGTGTGTGTGTGTGTGTGTGTGTGTGTGTGTGTGTGTGTGTGTGTGTGTGTGTGTAGTATAGTGTTGTTGGCCCTGGAGAATGCTCAAAAACAGTATTGTGAGATATGAAAAGCACTTACAATGATGGACCGCAAACAAACAAGCTCATAAACAAATAAACACAGAAATATTTCAGACACTGTTTTCTAATCTAGTTATTTATTCAGTGTCTCACTGGATATCACACTTCTGCGCTTTCAAATATCAGCTGATTAAGGTAACGATTCTTTTCTTTTTTTTTTAATTGAAATAAATATGCCGAAAACATTTATCAAATATTGCATATGAAATTTTTCTACATATAAGAAAAGAACAACGCATATCTATGGTAACATTTGAGATGACTGAACTTACTTTTTTCTAGTTGTAGTGTGAAATAATGGCTTGCTTTTTAGCGCCACACCTATTCTCAGCTTAACTACCCACAACACTACGCATCTGTCTTCACACAAATAACCTCAGACACCTATAATCAACGGTTAAAAAAAGCAAACTTTTTCCACTGACCAAGAGGTTGATAAATATGGTGATATAGGTCGAAAAGAAAGCCCTTCTGTCTTTCATATAGCATGAAATGACAAACAGACTAAAAAGTTTCAAACAAATAAGAAAAAGATGTGTTAGGAAAAAGGACAGGTGTGTGTCATTTATAGATGACAGGAAACAGCCAGACAGATATCGGATATATACCTATATAGATACTAAACAGATGGTTTTCACTCATCAAAATACATGTGTGTGCGTGCGTGCGTGCGTGCGTGCGTGCGTGCGTGCGTGCGTGTGTGTGTGTGTGTGTGTGTGTGTGTGTGTGTGTGTGTGTTGTGTGTGTGTGTGTGTGTGTGTGTGCTGTTCCTTTTCTTCATCTCACCCTTCATCTTGATCATTGTCGTCGAAGGTCGGGGTCATCGTCGTCATCTACATCATTAATCATCATCGTTGTGGTTGTCGTCATCATCATCATATCATCATCTCTCTCTTTTCTCTCTCTCCTCTCTCTCTCTCTCCCCTCCCTCTCTTTCTCAAGCGACTTTGTGGCCTTGTTTTCTTGTTGCAGACCAATCTTTTAAGAGATGTTGATTTTGAATTTGTACAGTTTTGTGGAAACTCCTCCCTTGACAATCCCCATTGTAAGAACTGACCGAAGCTTATGACAAAATATGGGATCCTCTCCTGTAACCATGTTGTGGAATCCATGCCATGATGACTACTTGGGCTGAAATTAATTAAGTTCTCAGTACCTGATATTATGTGTTTTGTGCCCCGCCGCCCCCCCCCCCCCCTCTCCCACTGTCCCCTTGTGAATGGGCATCTTGCTTATCCCAATAACCTTTGTCATTGTCCGTCCTCTCTCTCTCTCCTCTCTCTCTCTCTTTATTATATATATATATATATAAAATATATATATAGAGAGAGAGAGAGAGAGGAGAGGGGAGAGAGAGAGGGGAAGAGAGGAGAGAGAGATGTTTTAGTCCAAAAATATCTTCATAAAAATACAAAACTATATGTTGCCTTTGTCGACTTTCGCAAAGCATTTGACTCAATTGATAGAAATGTCCTGTGGAATATATTACGCTATAATGGAGTAAAAGGCAACATGTATATGGCCCTGAAAGGTGTGTACGAGTCTGTGATAGCATGCGTGCGTGACAAGTATATGTATTCATATGTTTTTGAATGCCCCAGGGGAGTTAAGCAAGGGTGTCCTCTTAGTCCCCTGCTATGGTTTTCCACTGACAAATCTGCACAGTCCCTATGCCCCATGTGTGGCGCGAGGACTGAAGATGAAATTTATTTTTGTTTGATCGTAATTCGTACGATGACATCCGTCGTAAATGCCTCATATTTAATGAAGAAATCTCAAGAATTAGAGATATAGTTAGCATTCTCTTGATCGAGGATTGAAGAATTTATAAAATCACTTGCAAAATTTATCTCCCTTGCTTGGGACAGCAGAAAATAGAAAACTGCAGTTAACTGATATACCTTTTCAATGTAACACTATCTTGTTTTCCATATTTGTGGAATACGAACTCCGTTGGCTAAATTGCCTTATTTGAATGTGAGGGTCGTGTGGTCGATTTTTCCTACACTGTTGCTGATTTACAGGGAACTGACACTGGTGTGGTGTGTGTGTTGTTTTGGGGTGGTGTGTGTGTGTGTGTGTGGTGTGTGTGTGTGCAAGCTTTTGGTAACAAATAATGTATGATAACAACTAAAGCTTGAATGTAGTTATTGGAGATTCCTTTTCCTCTTTCGGTTTTCATTATTTCCTTGTTGCAAAAAGCAGATTGTTTAAATTGTGTTGATACTTTGCTCCTTGCCAAAAAGACTGTATTGTTAATGGCACTAAATTACTTTCAGTGTTCTCTCTATCTCACGGTCCTAACAAAGGGATGGAAGTAGTCAGTTAGCAGCGCCGTGTCGTTTTGTTGAAACTGGATAAAGTTTGTCTTTGACAATCGATCATCTTCCTCCTCCTCCTCCGCCTCCTCCTCCTCCTCCGCCTCCTCCTCCTCCTCCTCCTTCAAAGCTAATGTTGCCCGTGTTTATCTGTGTTTGTCGGCACCCCGGGGAGAAGAGGACAGGTAAGCCTGCAATCGATGAAGATGAGGGGATATCCTACACAAGCTGAGAGTTGTAGGAGGATTTCCTTTCCCCATCCTTTCCTCTGCCTGTCTCCCCGAGGGTGTGTCTACCATGATTTATGGCTTATGGCTGTAGAGCTGTTTCCTTACTGTTTGTGGGGGGGGGGGGGGGGTCACTTTTTTTTAAAATCCATTTAAGAATGATTGTAGATAGTGATATTAGTAGAGATAGGGAAAAGGGGCATTCAAGCTCCTTTGCCGATAATTTTACCAAACCTCTGCAACTTTGAGCCGATTCGGCTACGCCTCATCGACTCAAAACTTGCAGCGTTTTAGTTAAAACTAGGCAACAATCTTGAATGCCCCTTTTCCCTATCTCTCTACTAAAACTGAAAGTAATACTAATTTATTTTTGTTTGGGGTTTAAAAATATAAAATTATTGAATTTATCCTGATTCATACACATTTCTGTGTCCCTGCCTGTTAAAAAAAAGCTATTGGGTTTTACACTACACAGTATTTAGTCGGCTTGGTCTGTTTTTAGTTATTTTACTATGCTTTGAGCCTCTCAGTTTTAGTTTTATTCTTTCTCTTTCTTGTCCGTCTGTAATAACATCTTTCTCCCGAAGGCAATTATTAAAACCCATCTCTGTCTTTCATGTTGAAAAATTAAACGACTTTGATTTGTTCAGTAATCTTTTAATATCTATTATATTTTTGTGTCAGCAACCAACAGATTCTGTCATGTCTCCCACTGAACGCGAGCTTAGACAAAACAATTCCTTTTCTTAAAATTTGTACCTCTGCTGAGCAGTCTTTTTTAAAAAGGGTTGCTTTTTTTTTTTCAAAGAGCCGTAATAGTATTCTAAAACATTCGTTTAAAGCCTGTCAGAGGATTGACTAAATTTTTATTCTCATCTTCCAAATAAATTTTCTCTCTCTGTATGTTTTATTGTTGTGCAGTGTTTGGACAGAATATAAACAATGAACTCGAAATGATTTTTGGGTACACGGGTTTGTAATAAATCTAAAACAAATACAGTCTTGCCACAGCCAGCCCTGCCCGCATATTAGAGAGCAGTGTGCTTCTTTTGGTAGAAAACTTAGTGGTCCATTAGTAAACCAAAATTCTTTAGTCTGTTTCCTTCTATGTTGACTGTGCATCCACCCATTTACAAATAGATATATTTTTATGGGCTCATCATTTTCTTGCTCTTTCTCTATTTTTTATAGTTAAATTTCCCTTTTGAGCCGTTTTCAATGGTTCCCTTCCCTGAACCATGCAGCTTATCATTATCTGTTGATTTAAGTCAACCCACATGCTATTTAGATGTTAGTATTCATGAAGCCTAACATTATGTAGATGTAAAAGATTTGTTGTAACACCAGTAGTGGTATCATTGTGTTGACCAGAACCAAAGTATTTTCCCTTTCCCCATCAAAATGTTGATATGGTAAATAGCCTGAGGGATAGACTTGATTTGGTTGCCCCTCTATAGTACATGATAAAATGTTTTAATACCGGGATTAAATGAAACCCCTCACTTAATCTGGAAAAGGGGTGGCTGGTTCTTCAAACAGCATTAAATTTTTCTTTTAATGATCTTGCCGGAGTTTTCAGATTTTTTTGTTTCACACAGTAAACCAGTTTCCTTTACTCCCTTTATTAATGTGCTATGGTTAAGCACTCTTTCATAATAGATAGCAAGCCCTTTACTGATATTGCTGTGCAATCAAGCGTGCAAGCTCTGGGTGATTGACAACATCATACTCTAAAGATATACCAGTTATTTTTGTACTTTGTGTCAGGGGTGATGAAAAACACGAGATGTCCTTTAAAGTCACTCAACCT
>CM054145.1:24798142-24895642 GCA_028751875.1 Rapana venosa
AAGGGTTTAGTGCCCCCAAATTTTTTTACCCTCTCATGCCAGACCTAGGGCACCTCAAATATTATTGACTCTTTCTTCTGAATGATTTATATAAAGCGATCTCTTTTTAAAGCCCCTAACGCTTTATTCCATTCATTCCTTAAAATAAAGCGCTAAAGTCATATTTTTTTTCATTTTCTTTCTGACTGTAAACAGCAAAGCTCAAGTGAAAACACACAGACACGACTTACACACAATTTCCCACACCATACATAAACCTCATGTCAAGGATCCTATCAGATGAACTGCGGGTTTGTTATGATTAAGAACACCCCAGTCGTATTCGAAGACCTCCAACAGACAAGTAAATCTAACAGCCAGTAAACATCTAATAAAATTTCCCCAAACTTCCTGCGGAATTTTTTAAACATTGGTTTTTAAATAACATGGGGGGTGCTGGGCGGGGGGGGGGGCAATTTTTGTTATGGTAGATTGAGAAAATGGATGAAAAGGGGGGGTGGGGAGGTTTTTAAATAGATAGTAGATAGTGATGATAGATAGGGAGGCAGGAGAGGGAACAAATCAAAATGTGTACAGGTCCAGTCAACAATAGAGGGAAGGTCGCGATGTTTAGTTGTATACTCTTAGTATTGAAATCGGTACACACTTAGAATTTTTTTAGCGCTGAATATGGTATTTGCTGAAAATAATCAGTGTAGCAGCATTCTTTTCAACATTCATGTTCCCGATCTGTGCCATGGCAGTGTTCACAGCAGTAAACATCGTCAGCCTCTGTCGGTCTGTCTGTCTGTCTGTCTCTTCCCTCCCTCAAGCAGCGAAACTGAAGCATTTTCTCTCGCTAGATGCCCGCATTTACCTCGCCATGCCCACCCTTCCTTCCTACTGGCGGGCAGACTATCATAAAAGTGAAGCGGAAACGATAGCTGTTTGGGCCCCCTTAGAAAGTTATCAATTTTGCTTCAATGGTCACCTGAAAAAGAAAACATCAAACGCCTGCGGGGAGATGTTCACAAGCTGGGCACCCATCCCCAATACCACAAGAACTGACTGCTGTACAAAAAACAAATTGCCCAAAATCTACATTGGTGATGTGATTTTTTTCCTTTTATCTGTCCCCAACACAGCCAGAAAAACCCTCCCTCCCCTTTACACCGGGTTTTTTGGGGTTAACGGCGGACCGGGAAGATGGGGTCGGGGAAATGTCAACGCTCACAGGTTGGGAGAGTAGGCCATTTTGGTCTTTTTAGGTGCCATTATTTTGAAGCGGTTTTTAACGCCAAGTGATGTGGTTGTTGTTATGTGTTTCAAAAGGTGGCTGGGGGGAAGTGTTTTGAGGTGATAGTGGGCCTGTTGTTTTCGGCTTAGACTGTTTTGCTGAAGGCTGAGCTTTTCGTGGTGTTAATGTGGGTGGTTTGTTTTTGAGTCTGTGTTAGGAAAAACTGGGTCCCTTTCTGAACTTTCTCCGTAATTAAGAGCCTTTGAAAAATAAAAGTCTGTCCAAATATAAATTTACCGCACGGTGCAGTGTGTAGGTTTCAATCATGCTTTTTATCCAAAACCACCCCACAACACCCACCACCCACATATATACACACACATAAAAAACACACGCACAAATAGAAGGAGAGGTGGGGGAGGGAGAGAGGAGCAGCAAAAGACGGACGACGGAGCGATAGAGAAGACAGCGAAAGACAGACGACAACAGAAAAACGGGACGACAGCAGGGCGGAACAGACGACGCGAGACAAAATCAAATTTTTTTTTGGAACCCGTTAAATTTTGGTACAGATTAGAGTTCACAAGAGGAGTAGGCAGACCCACCTGGGGGTTTGACCCCGGGCTAGACCGATCTTCTAGGTATCAAGTAAAAGCTTTCGTTCCTTCTTACTTGCTTTTTTTCTTGTTCTTGCTCTTCTTCTTTACCCAAAAAAAAGGAAAAAACGGGTAAATACATGCAGGAAAACATTTCCTTTTTTTATTTTCCTCCAGCTACTAGGGTTTCCGTGTTTTAAAATTTTCTCGCGTATGATGCACTTTTAAAAAGAAAGAGCCCGGGAAATATATTTATTTATATATACAAATTTATTAATATATATTTTTATAAAAATACATATAAAAAAATTTCTACATACAACACACACACCACACAAAAAGGGAAAAAAAACAACCACATAATAGATGTTCCCCAATGTTTCGGGTTTCCCTTTTCAGGGGGTGTTTATTATAATTTTAATATCTTATAATAATTTATGTCAAAATTGTATTAACTTGTTGCGGTGCTCATTATTTATCATCATCATCATCAAACCCCCTGACCTTGGCGGGTGGGGGGAACAAAGACATGCCGTGGGAAGCCCCCCCCCTCCATCCATCTCGGTCCTCGCTTGCGCAGTAGTGCCAGTCATTCATTGGGGCCCTTCTCTGATGTTGTCCATCATGATTGTTTTGTCTTCCCCCCTTTCTGCCACCTTGAGTGTTCCCTGCAGTACTTTTTTGGCAGAGTTTGTGGGGGGTGACGGGCCGAAACCCTGTAAACTTTTCTTTTTGACGATGGGAGAAGGGGTTCCTGTGGAACCCGCCAGCCCCTGTTTTTTGACTTGACAAAATTTTTTGGTCTTTCGTTTTCTAGGAATCCAGTATTTTTTTGGCATTTTGTTTCAAATGACTGGATTCGCTTTGTTTTTCAGCAGTCAATGTCAGGTTTACTTTCCCTACGCGGACATCTGATATAGGCTTTTTTAGAGCTTTAGTTTGATTGGAAACTGATCTCTTTACTTTTTCATATTTGGGGTGAGTTTTGTCATGGAAGATGTTGCCATGGCTATTCTGACTTTTATTTCTTCTCGATCCCCCCCCCCTCCTTTGTGAGGTGTAGCGCCAAGGTATTTAAAAGGTCTACCCCTCCGTTGTTGGCCCTTCATGTAAATTTTAGCAGTGGCGTTGTCGTGCTGTTCACAAGTACTTTACTTTTCTCCCAGTCACCCCCATCCCCTAGCTCCAGCTGTTCTCAGTTGTCGTAAAAAACGCAGCTCTGTGTTACTTTCGCCCATGAGGTCAATTCATCGGGAAAACCCCGTTTTTGGGGGTCTGCCGCCAATGGAGAGGTAAGTGGAAGAAGGAGGTCTCTCTCATAATGTTTTCCAAGAACGATTAAAAGGACTGGAGATAACAGGCTCCTTGTCGGGCCCCCAAATGTGGTTTTGAAATAGTCTCCCGACCTGATTGTTTAGAAGGGACTGCACTGCTTGCGGTGTTGTTATGCTTGAAAGGTTTTCCCAGTCCTTCTTCAATGCCAAAAATTTGAGGACCTGCCACAGGCCCTTTGTGCCATACTCTGTCGAAAGCCTTCTTGAAGTCGATGAAGTTGTGGAAAAAGGTCCTCTGATGTTGAAGATGTTTTTACATCAGTGGGCAGTTAAAAATCGTTCGATTTGCTCCTGCCTGCCTGAACCAGCTTGTTTCCCCGCCAAGGGGTTTTTTCTGCCGCCCCTTTGTCGATTCAAAAAACTTGGCATGATCTTGCTGGCTGGCTGATAGGCTGATTTTCTATAGTTTTGGCATTGGCGTAAATTCCCCCCTTTTTGGGCGGGGGGAGATGAGTATTGTGTCCATTCTGTTGGCCACTGTTTTGTCTCCCAAAACTTTGACAGTAGCGTAACATGTGGATGACCGTTTTGGGCCCCCATGCTTGACAGCTCTGCTGGTTGTTTCTGCTCCCGGGACTTTCCTACTGGAAGCTGCGGATGGCTTTTCCATTCTTCCTCAGTATAGGGAAATGGCGGGGGTGCCTTGATGTTGCTGCTTTTCTCTTTTTAGCTCTTGTAGGTTGTATTGGGTAGTTGTACAGTTTTTGCAATACTCGACCCCCTGTTAATGCAGCTAGCTTTTTTTGTGAGGAGGTTTCTGGAGCTGTCTTTCAAATGATGGATTTGGTTTGAAGCGGTTTTGTGGTTTTTTCCGGGGGTCGTATGCCTTTTTACTGTTCCCCCTTTCATGCTTTTTTCGATTCATCAATTGTCACTGTCCACTTCTCTTGGGCCCTTTTCTTGACTTTTCAAAAGATTTTTTGGGGGGCCCCCCGGTATTTTTTAGGGTTGGAAACCCGGGTTTGGGTTTTAGTGCCCTTTTTTGTATACAAGGTTTCCAAGTGCCATTGGTTCATGGCTGGTGTTTATTCCTCGGGCGAGAGTACCTCTCTCTGTTCTCGGACTGCCTCATTAAAGTTGTTTGGAGGTCATTGATGTATTTTCCAGGGGGATTAATGCCGCAAAAAAGTCCGCCAAGCTTGCTTGGAATCTCCTTTACCTGGATTTTCAGTTTGCCCCGTCAAATTTGATACTGGGTTTTTGCAGGTTTTTTTTTTTTTTTTCGCTTCATTTTGAATACCATCGCACAAGGTCGTGGCGCTGCCTATGTCAGCCCAGGGTAGGTTCTTGTTTGGGTCTGTTTATGCGGGTTTGAAGCGCCGTGGTGTTAAAATGAAATCTATTTGGTTATGGTTTGCCCCCTTTGGCGCTGCCCGGTTGTCTCTTGATGCTTGTGGGGGAGAGGTATTGGGAATGGTAAGTTGTGGGTGGAGGCAAACTCAAACGACGTGTCCCTGTCATTTGGTCTCTCCAGTTCCAAAATGCCAAATGTTCCGGCCCCTTGGGTTTTAAAAAGTCAGGAACTACTTTGCTTAAAATCCCCTTGGTATGTGATGTGGGGATCAAACAAACCAAAACCTAAAAAAAGAGATGAGAAAACACATACAACAATAAGATGAAAGCGTATTTTCAAAAAAGTCTGCTGGGGGGGATAGGACCGGGTTTTACATTTGACATGACACATTGCAAAACCGTATTTACCCCCTAGACATCAAAAGTTTTGTTCCTAGCCAAAGTTAAAAAACAGAACGCCAGACCCCATTTTCAATTCTCTCGTTATTGCAAGAAGTGGAGGGAAAAATATAGTAAAGTTTGAAAAGGGAAAATTTATTAGTAATCTGATGTCATTCCGTCTGAATAACTTCTTTCACCAAGAATGACATGGGTATAGCCAGTAATGCTCTAGCTATAATCCCCGTTGTAATATGAGGGAAAAAGATGAGGCCCGGGGTTTACGCTATCAGTTAGGGTTGTGAAGATTCCCATTGCTTTTAAAAACTATTTTGGCAATGGAGCATTTTACCTTGAATTTTAAACTAGGCAACTTGGGGGCCCCTGCCCCCCATTGACGGTGTGGTGTGTTTGGGGGGTTGTTGTGGGTGTGGTGTGTTAGTGTGTGGTTTTGTGTGTGTGTTTTTGTGGTGTGTGAAAAACAAAAAAACAAATCAATGTTATTCAATTTTGCACCATAAACCCAAATGAACACATTTATTAAAAAAGCATCCATGAAGTAGTCGGGGGGTACTACAATAAAAACTCTTTTGTTGCAGGGACCAAGGGGCTAATATTTTTTTATCTTTAGACATTTTGTTAATAAACTTAGTTCACAATCCCTTTGTCAGAAGGATTTGAGCACGCAATGAAATTAAAAACTGATGGAAACGGTAAAAAACGGGGGGGGATAAAACGCTATGCAAAGTTGCGTATTTGGGCACAGGGGGCAAAAATGCGCAATGGCAGTCCACACCTGAACAGGATGGGGATTTACAGGGATTTTCTTAAAACGTGGAAGCCTTTTTTTGGGTGTATTTCTTTTAATAGCAAAGTATAAAGGTGTGTTAAAGCAAACACAATCCTACATATTTTTTTTAACATTAGATGAATTAAAAAAATGATAATAATAAAAATGATGGGATTTTGAGCGCCTTCCTTTCCCCCCTCATAAGGCAGCACAAAGTGCTTTTTTCTTTTCTCATCCTCTGCCCCCCGCAAAGCCTCCGGGGGCGTGGGGGCACTGCAATGACGAAATTTTGCACAGTTTTCTGCGGTTTTTTGGGAGGTGCCTGGGTTTTGGAGAAACCTTCCGGTCCATTCAGTGATGTTGTCTGCCCCTTTCGTCTTCGGCCTGCCTCGCCTTCTTTCCCTGCACTGTTGTTGAATAGGCTTGGCAGCCCTCTTATCTTGAAACATGCCCATACTATCCAACCATCAAAAAGATAGCAAAAGCCACCGCGCAGTGGGGGTTTTCCAAGGCACGGTTGGAAATGGCTCATTTTAGGGGAGCTGTCAAGGGTGTTCCCATTACGACACGTTCAATGTCTTCCCTTTAGCGCATAATGACGATGCCTGAAGATCCACGGCACAGTCAGTATTTGGGGGTGGGCAAACACCCCATTCGGTTTGCCGATGACATGACGGACTGGCAGGAAACGAACAGGAACTAGCCAACCCAAAGGGCCACCGGACAAAAACCCCAAACGGATGGAGATCAGTGCAGAAGACAAAACTCCTGACAAAAAAGTGCCAGCCAATCCCTACCAAAAAATTTCCTCAAGGAAGATAATTGGGTTGTAATACCCTTTAATACCTTGGAGTATTATTAGTGAAAAAGTTTAAAAAACGAAATCCCCACAAGAGCGCACAAACGGCAGCAATGGCGAAACCAAGCCAAATTTGGAAAAACCGAAAATTCTCTCAGGACCAAGGGCAAGTATGGGCATTCCACATAATTATATGTATGCATGCGAATCCTGGACTTTTTAAAAAATGTACAAAGGAAACCCCATGCTTTGGGGATGAGGTGCCTCAGAAGACCCCTTTCTTTTTATAAAACGGACCATTTACCAACGAAAAAGGTACCACCCACAAGTAAACACTCGAATACTGCTGACCCACATCAAGAAAAAAGGAAAAGCGCTTTACACTAAAGAAAAAAAAAATAAAAATAAGTTCAAATATCCGGTAAGGAATTAATTTTTCATGCTTTTGTTTTGGGATCAATCCAAAAAGTCTAGCTTTGAAATTCTGACAAACAAAAGACAAACATCTCCCCAAAAAATTTTGCATTTCCCCAAAAATATCCTAAACCATTTGAAAAAAACAAATCTTGCGTAAATTATCCAGTTTTCTTCTGGCCCCTTTTCATCTTACAATGTTAAGCAAAAAAATAAAATTTGGGGGATTGTTTTCAGGCATGGCAAGAAGTCTGTCCCCGCACATCAAAATATGGTTTTATTTTTACATGCCCCCATTTTCCTATACAAACTATCTTTACATCTCTACCTACCATAAAAACATTTTCAAAAATTTTTATGCCCTTATCATGTTGTTAAATTTACTACATCCCCCAAAACTCCGAACCATGGTTTACACGTGTTGTTGTATGTCGTCAACGTAGTACACAAACACACACGCACGTGGTATGTATAATGTATGTATGTTGTATGTTATGTTTTTGGGGAAAAGGGAGAGAGAGAGAGAGAGAGAGGAAGGAGAGGAGAGAGAGAGAGAGAGGAAAAAGGAGAGAGGAGGAAGAGAAGAAGGAGGCCCGAAAGGAGAAAAGAGGGGGAAGAAGAGAAAGTTTTGAAAAAGAGAGAGATAAAAGAAAGGGGTTAGGAAAGGGGAGAAAAGAAGGAAACCGTTTAACAACAGGTTTAAAGGCCTGGGGAAAAAAGGATTTTAAAAAGATTTTGGGTGAATGTAAAACACCCCCGAAAAAAATTTTGTATGTTACCATTACCAGCGCCCCGCAAATTTGGGGTGTAGCCAAAACGGCACCCATTTCATTTTTCTTTACAGGTTTATTTTTTCCCTGTGGAAAAGTGATTTTAAGCGCTTTTTCCCAAACAATCCTTTTTGCTGTGTTCTTTCAGCCTCATCGTAGGCACAGGGAAAATGGTTTATCGTTCTTCCAGCAATATGAGTTACTATGTGTTTGTAAAGCGTGTGCTTTTTAGAGTGGAATCAAATTTTAAAAGATTTTACTTTCCTGTACCTTTCCTTGGGAGGCAACAAATTCTTTTGGTTTTTTTTGAATTAAAATTTTTGTGTTTAAAAAAATTTGTCCCCCCGATGTGAAAAAAAAGACTTTAATTTGGGACCTTTTCCCGTAGCAAGAGGGTTTTTTTTTTTTTTGAGAAATAATTTTTTTTTTTTTCAAAAAAAGTCCCACCCCAACAGTTTGAGGAAAAAAATCCGCACTATCAAACTTAAAAACGTGATTTTAAAGACAAAAGGGGGCATTTTTTACAAAGCGAACGCAAAAATCTTATTTTTTTCAAAACCAGTTCGATAACTCAAACACGTTGCTTTGAGGCAAACAAATCCCCGCAGCTGACCTTTCCATTGCTGAAATATTAATGACTGACATTTTTGACAAGATGCAGGCACCGTTCTAAGTACTACTTGTGATTCACGCACTCAGTGGCTCACGCACGCCCACACGCGCGCACACGCACACGCATGCAGAGAGAGAGAGCGAGAGAGAGAGAGAGAGAGAGAGAGAGAGAGAGAGAGAACTGCAGTTAAACAAATTTAGAGAGAGAGAACTGTAGTGAAACAAATTTAGAGAGAGAGAACTGTAGTGAAACACATTTAGAGAGAGAGAACTGCAGTGAATCAAACTTGAAATTAATTCATCGGTTATATACCAGAGCAGGAAAACTTGTTACCAAGCTCTGTAACCATCAACAGTTATAAGCAATCAAATAGTCTGACGTTCCTTTACATACCTTTAGAAATAAAACCAAAGCTCTATTTGTGTTCATGTAATTGCTCCTCATGTGCATCGCCAGTAGCTTCAAATAATTATTAATGAACGCAGACACAATCATCTGCTAACGTATCCAGGACCCAGAAATAGCATGTATAAAACAAGCTTCTTTGTATTCAGGTCACAAATTATGCAAGAAGCTCTCAAGAAGTTTAAAAACATATCAGGAACAAAGAATCAGATCAAGACCCATTTAAAAAATCATTCAATGCATATGTATTTAGAAAAAATGACTTAAAAGACTATTAGCCCTGCTTAAATGCATTGCCGTTTTCTGCATCCCCTAAACATGTCTCAGGTGTGATTTTATTGCGACTGGAAAATTAATGATATATTGCTGCATGTAGTGTGTGTGTGTGTGTGTGTGTGTGTGTGTGTGTGTGTGTGTGTGTTGTTGTGTGTGTGTGTGTGTGTGTGTGTGTGTGTGTGTGTAGGGGAGGGGGAGAGACAGAGGCGTTTTTGTTGTTGCTATTGCCAATGTTAATGGAAGCAAGTGTGTAGGCACGTGCAGATCGGTGGTCTGGAGGTAATGCACCTGCCTAGAAAGCGAAAATCCCGGGTTCGAAGTTTGTGGTGGTTAGATCCCCGTTTGTGTCTGAAGCTTTTTCTCTCATCCACTAAGTGTAGGTGGTGGTCTAGGTGCTAGTCTTTCCGATGAGACGATAAACCGAGGTTCCGTGTGTAACACGCATTTAGCGTACGAAAACATCCCACGGCAATAAGAGAGTTGTCCCTGGCAGAATTCTGTAGAAAAAAAGCCGCTGGTAGGGAAATAAATACACATACAGACAGGAAAAGAAAAAAAAATGGGTGGCGCAGCTCTTGTGGCGACGCGGTCTCCCTGGGGAGAGCAGCCCGAATTTTTCGCAGAGAAATCTGCCGTGACTGAAAGTGGTATACAATACAATATGATCTGTACTAGGTATAATAACAAAGGAAAAGGTGAAAAGAGATGGTTGACGTGATGGCTAGATACTGTGACTTGATTCTGTATCCCTCCCCTCCCTCCCCTCCCCTGTACTTTTCAGCTGTTTGATTGTGGACATTGCTGTGTTGTTGCGGCTAGTGGTGGTGGATTGTTGGTATTATAATTATTATCATTGTCACTATCTTGGTTTGTTAGTTTGGTTGTTTGCGGTTTTTCGTTCAGATCATATTGTATTGTATACCACTTTAAGTCACGGCATATTTCACTGCGTAAAATTCGGGCTGCTCTCCCTGGGAGACCGCGTCGCCACAAGAGTTGCGCCACCCATTTTTTCCCAAATCTGCATATGTGTTTGACTCTGTTCGTGTGTTTTCTTGTTATTTCTCTTTGTCTCTGTTGTTTGCCCTCCACCCTCCTTTCTTCCTTGAAGCTCCCCCCCCCTCCCCCTCTGTCCTTTTCCGTCGCTGTTCTCGTTGTTATTGCTGTCTTGTACATTTACATGTATTTTCTTTATTCATAATTTAAAGAATGAATGTAAACGAATGGGTGATATGATAATGCAGCCTGACATAACTTGTTTGTTGGTCTATCTTTTAATTTAGTGTGTTGTGTTGTGTGGCGGTGGTGGTGGTGGTGGTGGTGTGTGTGTGTGTGTGGGTGTGTGACAGTCAAAGTCAGAGTGTGTGTGTATGTGGTGTGTGTCAATGTCAAAGAGGTGTGTGTGTGTGTGTGTTGTGTGTGTGTGTGTGTGCGCGCGCGCGCGTGCGTGCTTTGCAGTGTATTGCCTTTTATACTTGAGTCCGTTTTCGTTTTTCTCATTTGTTGTCATAATGATAACAAATATTGTAGTTCATGTGGTTATTACTGAGGTCGTTTTTCTTCTTAGATATATAGCTTATAAAAAAAAGCAAATTCCTTGCTTATTCAGTGTACCATATGGAAAAAAAATCGACTTCGACTTTGACTTGACTCACACATACATACACACATTGCAACCAAGTACGCGTCTGTGTGCACATCGTTCCAAGCAATATGTCGTTTCCAAGTAATAAGTCGTTTCCATAGAAAGGACAAGGAAACGCGTTAGTTGTATTTTTATCTGCAATTAGCTGAGAGTGGTTACAGCTCTGACAGATCAGACACGAGTCAGGAGCAGCCATGACTGTGAAGAGGAACCTCCTGCTTTCTAAAACTGACGCTGACCTAACTATTCCCATGCTTGTGTTTGATGTAATGTAATGTAATGTAATATAATATAATGTAATGTAATGAGGCGGTGGTGCTTTCTTTCCAATCCACCTGTTTATGTATGTATGTATGTATGTATGTATGTATGTATGTATGTATGTATGTATGTATGTATGTATGTATGTATGTATGTATGTATGTATGTATGTATGTATGTATGTATGTATTATATATCATTTATTTATTCCAGAACATTGTGTTCATTTAAGTTACAGTTGCTAAGAGATACCTTATATATTCACTACAAGCTTTGACGGCAAGTAAGTCTGAACCGACTCAACAACAGAACAAAGCTATGGAGAGACAGAGATGAAAGAAAACCCAAACAATATCTCCACTGCTCCTTTTCCAAGCGAGAGGGTGATGTTTCAAAGCGTGTGGAG
The DNA here is from genome assembly GCA_028751875.1 of Rapana venosa. Lineage (NCBI taxonomy): Eukaryota > Metazoa > Mollusca > Gastropoda > Neogastropoda > Muricidae > Rapana > Rapana venosa. Next base: position 24,809,339 of record CM054145.1, read on the forward strand.
ACTAGGCAGACAAAGGAATTGTATGTACATAATCTAGGAATGCATTCTCCTTACAGCCATAGCACATTTCTGTATGTGAAACTCAGCATGCTGTCTCTAGGGAGCGTGCATCACCACAAAAGCCGCGCTACACATTGTTTCTGTCTGTATGTGCTGTGGATTTTTTCCACCAGAGCAGCATCTTTCGTAAAAGTTTTTTCCAGGAATAACTCTCTCATTGTCGTGGGCTCTTTTACAAATGCTACAAATGTGTTGCACGCGGAACTGTGTTGCACTGTGTCCCCCTGAAGGGCCAGCACCCAGACCGCCACAGAAGCGCTATAGGATGGGGAAGACAGTTTCGGTTCAAAGGGATGACACCCGCGGCTGCAAGCTTTCTTCACAGCTGCTTAGCCTACCTCTCTCTAGCTGGGGGTGGATGCTGTTTTTGTACAGCACGCCCGGTGTGGGAGTCAACAGATCGATACGTCAGCTTGGCTCAAACACTCCCACCTCTACCCACCCACTCCGGCCTCCTCTGCACTCAGCTCTGTATGCCGCCTGCTTGCAGACTGCCAATTAGTCTCACTTACCCCTAATTACTGCTGCCCATAATTTTAGCTCACAGGGGTGTGATGAATGTGATCGCTCATTTCCCTCCCGCGCAGGCAATAACCAGTCATACGGCCAAATGATGACGTGCAGCTCATTTTGTGCTGACGTCAGACACCCTTTCGGGGGACTGTAATCACGGACATGCAGGTGACAAGACTAAAGTATTTATATCTGTAGACCTGTGGGTCTATCTCCCAATCTGATCTTTGTCAGGAAACAGTTTCACAAGCTCTAGGAAGAGATGGTGAGTAAAGGAGTGTCAGTTTGGTTTTGATTCAACCACTGGTCTAACAGCTGAGGAAAGTCTGCACCTGGTATCAAATTTATCTGTATTATTGCCTATCTAAGGGCTACAAGTACATGCCATTTAAAACAAATACACAAAGATGCCAAAGTGAACAGATTATTAAAGAGGAAAAGCACCTTCAGAAAAGCTCAACGACTCGTTTTAATATCTGACGCGGATAGGACTGGCTCAGCATAATAAAGCCTTTCTGTGAAGCAAAAAGTTCAAAGCTACATGGAAACTAGACAGAAGAGAGAGAGAGAGAGAGGAGAGAGAGAGAGAGAGAGAGAGAGAGAGAGAGAGAGAAGAGAGAGAGAGAGAGTAGAGATTGAGAAGAGTGAGAGAGAGAATACCAACAATGACAGCTTTTTAATTGCCCATACAATAGTATAAATAAAGCCTTTTGGACACAACACACCACACACACACTCATAACCACAACACCACACACAACACACTCACACACACACACACACACACACACAAAACCAGAATAACAATGACAGCTTTTAATTGCCTATACATACATCATCAACATCATTCGCCATTACACCCAGCGGTGTAGAGGCAGCAACAGCGCTTCACTCTGCTATTTGGGCATACCTAGTCACTGATCCCAAGAGTGCTGCATGGCCTTCAAAATCACTTCTACAGTTCCATATCTCACGTTGCTTTTGGTCTTCCTTTCTTTTCCATTCTTCTGGAGTCCAGTGCAATGCTGTTCTTGTGATTGAACTGGGTCCTCCGGAGGATGTGCCAATCCACTTCCACCGTCGTCTGGTGATGATGTTCCATGTTTCTTGCTGCATCTCGTAGTAGGTCTTCACTGAGATTTCTCTGGCCAATAAGATCACGTAATCTTCGCAGGCATATGGTGTGAAGGATCTAGTTTGTAAGATCCACTTCCGTCATCCTCCAGCACTCAGAACCGTACAGGAGCGTAGACACACACAGCTCTGGTATAGCTTCACAGCTTGGTTGTTGTCTTACTGAGTTGATTACAGATATTTTCATCTCCCAAACACATCTGGCCTTGCCCAGTCTGTTGTGGTTGTCTTCTTTTGTGCCGCCTCTAGGTTTGATGATGCTGCAAGGTATGTGAACTTGTTGTTCTGGCGCAGGTCAGTTCCATTCACTTTCACAGGGCTGGTGTGTTCACATTGAACGACATTGTCTCTGTTTTCTTGGTGCTAATACGAAGCCCCACTGCTGTCGAAGTTTGGAGTCTGCTGTCTTCTCCTGATATTGGTTGTGTGGGACAGCACGCCAGTCATCGCAAAGTCAAGTTCTATGTTGAAACAGCTCCAGCATATTCCTATACATAAGTATTAAATAAAGCCTTTTCTGAGAAGAAGAGAGAGAGAGAGAGAGAGAAGAGATGAGAGAGAGAGAGAGGGAGACAGAGAGAGAGAGAGAAAGAGAGGATGAGTAACATGACATCGACACAGGTTTTAATTGCTCATATAGTATAAAAATAAAGCCTTTTGGCGAAGAAGAGAGAGAGATAGAATGAAGAGAGAGATGAGAGAAGAAAGAGAGAGAGAGAGATGAGAGAGAAGAAGAGATGAGAGAGATTCTTTTAGTTCGAGGATCTGAATAGCATCGTGTGCTTTTTTACATTTAATCCCGTGTGTTGAAGACATTTGTCAAATTTTGTGATCAATTCTCACGAACAAATGGCCTGATCTATTCGGAAAAGCGAACAGGTTTTCAGTGTTCGCGATTGTTTTTGCTGCGTTCGCACACGGGACCTTGCTTTACAGTCTCAATCCGAAGGACTTTTGAGATGAGTCTGCAACCTGATTTTAACTTCAGGAGAAAAGATGCCTTTGAACGGGATTCGAACCCGGTCAGCAGATCGACCAGCTCAATGCATAATGCTTAACAACCAGGCTATACGACACCAAGAAGAGAGAGAGAGAGAGAGAGAGAGAGAGAGAGAGAGAGAGAGAGAGAGAGAGAGAGAGAGAGAGAGAGAGAGAGAGGAGAGAGAGAGAGAGAGAGAGAGGGAGAGAGAGAGAGAGAGAGAGAGAGAAAGAGAGAGAGAGAGAGAGAGAAAAGAAAGGAGATGATTTAATTTCTGTTTAAGATAAGCTCATACAGCAACGAGCGTTACAGCGCGACCCAAATTACATGACATGAAAACAGACATTGATTCCACAATGTACACCATACACAACTTTTACTGTAACCCATTTGTTTGGCATTCAACCTTTTCTGTGTCAATATCTGTCACACACACACTGTCAGCCAAGGTAGAATTGGCTGAGATCACAAGAAGTCGCTAAATCCCGTGAGGCACGAGAGAGAGAGAAATGAGAAGAGAGAGAGAGGAGAGAGAGAGAGAGAGAAGAGAAGAGAGAGAGAGAGAGAGAGATGTGCGCGCGTGTTTGTGCGTGTGTTTGTGTGTGTGTGTTTGTGTGTGCATGTGCGTGTGCGTGTGTGTACTGGTCTATACACAAAAACAAACAACCCCCAGACAAATGTACAAAAGCATACACACAATAGATGTAACGAAAAAAAGAAAAAAGTACATAAGAAACATCACCCCTAATCAGTTCTACGCCAGACATAAATCATCACCTCCGAAAATAGTATAATCGTAAGACCAAAATATAATTGGTAAAATAGTTATATTCTCTGTCTGTCCCTAATATATATATATATATTATATATATATATATATATATATATATATATATAATATATATATATATATATATATATATATATATATCTCCATCCATCCGTCCATGCATCTATCTATCTATCTAATCTATCTATCTATCTATCTATCTATCTATCTATCTATCTATCTATCTATCTATCTATCTATCTATCTATCCACACAACACACACACACACACAACACACACACACACACACGCGCGCGCGCGCGCGCGCGCACGCGCACTTGCTTGCTTGCTTGGTTGAATCTGTTTAATTCAAACAGGTTCTTTATCTTTCTTTCTTGTTTCCCCTTTTATAAACAAAGAAAACCAGCCGCAACAAAGGAGCAAGAACCCTAACACTGTAAAACGTTTAGTTCTACATTTGGCAGCCGATAGACACGAACTAGTTCAAACAGTACTGATGCACTTTTCAGATCCATCTGCATCCCCCACGTAGGTCGATACCTTACTGGTAGGCAAAAACAGTTGCATATGGAACAATTTCTCCAATGGTTAACCTCGGAGCTCTAGCCGAGGAACGAAGAAAATAATCCTCTTTGAACAACAACCGTTTAGGAATATATCAAAATACCCCGAACTGCTTTTCTAGTTCTTTTGACCATGATTTAAAAGAAACAGCAGCTAAGTATAGCTAAACAATAATTCTTGTTCATGCCCTAATTACATTGCGACCCAACCAGTGTATGCTTTGAAAACAATGTCATACCCTATTTCGAACAAATTTTAACGCATTCTTTTCATCCATTCTGACCACAACACTCTTTTTGCATAAGAAACAATGATACAATTATGATAACAGTAGTAATATAAATGATATTCTGCACATTTTTGCTGGAAGATTGTCTGATGTACAAGATATAAGACTATTTTCAAATCCTACGAATCTCGATCTGATTAAAACGGATAATGGATAGTTATAGTTAAATTTCATCGTAAATGAAATTGCATAAAGAACAACAATGCAGTCAAAGCCATATTGGTTTTAATGATTAAAAGAAGTTCCACGGGTGAATTCTGATTTTCAAATGTCTGCATCAAAGATCAAACGGCCTTTTGTGTTACTCAGTTTTTGTTTTAACTTTAAACTTTGCCAGATTTACACACACACACACACACACACACACACACACACACACACACACACCCCCACACACACACACGCAGCCGCACGCACGCACGAACGCACGCACATACACACCTTTGCATATGCACAAAATGAGAGAGAGAGAGAGAGAGAGAGAGAGAGAGAGAGAGAGAGAGAGAGAGGAGAGAGAGAGAGGAGGAGAGAGAGAGAGAGAGAGAGAGAGAGAGAGAGAGAGAGAGAGAGAGAGAGGAGGAGAGAGAGAGAGAGAGAGAGAGAGAGAGAGAGAGAGAGAGAGAGAGAGAGAGAGAGAGAACATTAGCGCAACCGTCAAAAAGAACGAAAATCCACAAGTTTGACTTCTGTCTGAACCCAAAGTTTTCCTCCATCCACTAGGCCATGAGTGGTGGTCTGGGTACTAGTTTTTCAGATGAAACAATAAACTGATCATCTCTATGCAACTTACATTTAGCGCGTATAAAAGAACCACGGTATGAAAAATACTTCTTTCTGGTTTTGTAGAAAACCCCCACTCTTATATGGAAACAATTTTATCTCCAGACAGGAAAATATTCAACAAAAGCATGACACTGCACTAGTGGCGACACTTTTCTTGAATTTAAGGAGCCTGAAATTTACACAGAAATTTGTTATAACTGTATGTAGTATTCAATACAACACAATGCAGTCCAGCGCAATGCAATATAATACAACATGATACAAGACAAACAAAGGACAAGCAATACTGTATGATATAATGCAATGCCGTACAATGCAAACAATACAATAGAATTTAATACAATACATTGCAATGCAACGGAATACAATATGTCCTGCCTGGAACAGTATAGTGCAGTACAGTATTTACAAGACAGTACAGACAAGCAAGTAACCAGCCAGCCAGCCAGCCAGCCATACAGACAGAAAAAAAACACAGCAGATATTGATGTCTGCAGCAAGTGTAGCTACTTGACAGTTTCAAATATTTAGGTGAACAAATCTAAAGGCCTACTTGTAGAAAACATAGAAGGGACGTAAAGGAAATCCCATCAACAAGTCTACAGCCCTCCAGACTGAAGGCTTGATGTTAAAACCATATGTCTTTCGGCCGAATTACCGAGCTTCTGGGTGGAGATGCTGTAGCCTTCATTTTCAGTCTGTAAACGCCATCATAAACCTAAGTGTAATGTCTGCTGCTGTAGCAGTCTTTAATGCATCAGGCTGCATGTTTTCAATCAGCTGCCTGTGGTTTAGATAATATTTTATGTGGCTGAAGGAGGTTGTATACATGCACACTTAAAGCAAGTGTGTTGACGTAAGGAAAGGGAGATGTGGAACACACACACACACACACACACACACACACACACACACACACACACACACACACACACACAACACACACACCACACCAACACACACACACACACATTTAGCAGCCTTGCCTAGTGGAGGTTTCCTTCTACTTACACGATGTGTGTAGAGGAAATACCGTTTTGAGTCCAACTCTAACAGAAAAAAGGAACGAAAAAGTCGACAGAAGAAGATTAGGAAAGAAATAGCACAATCAATGTGATGCTACTTTCTTTTGCCATGTTAATCTTAAATTTGTAATAAATACGGCACATAAATGACAGACAAATAGCGGTCGCAACGAGCTGGCTGGTTTAGATTCCTAAGACTTCAGCGGCGATTTCTTCGGAAGAATACGGCTTTCATGAGGAAAAACACAGACTAAGAAGTCATGCAGTTTGTCACACTGCTGAGGGTCAACAACAACTGTGCAATGCTTGTCATCGATGATTAATTTTGCTCTTTAATACACCATGCAACGAAAAGCTGAAGGCGGACTAGCCAGGAAAAGAACTGTCGACCAGCGCATCTCTCATTAGCCCCAATGACTAATATAACATGATAATAACACTATTCAACAGATTTCAACGAATATATCGACTATGGCGATATTCAATTCTGAAAATAAAATTCTTCTTCTTCGTCGTCGTCAAATGCTCAATCAGCAAATAGTGTTGTCTGTCATATGAGCGAAATTGTGTTGCACTGCTATTTAGCGCCTGGCAAATCAGCCCCACCACATCTGACTTCGGTGTGGGAAAATTAATGATTATTATCTTCTAAGTCTTTCTGGGGAAAAAAGCAGGAGAATGGACCGAGAAGGCAAAAACAGATAAGAAGAATGTGACGGGAAGAAATGGAACAAGAACAAAGAGAACAAAAACAAAGAGAGGGATAGAAAAAGAGAATTCCTAGCACATAATTTCCAGAAGGTGGGGATGCTATTCATACTAACATTCTCCCAGCATCCCCATGGGGGAGTACTGAATTCCAATTCTTTATTTCCTCTCACCTTCTATGGAGGATACTTACATGGCACAAAGAAACAAAAAGATCCTTCTGTATTATATGTCATATTATTATAAATCTTCAGTTTGAAAATATCAGTTTGGTTGGAAGGAAAAGAAGCAGAAAGGCCTTGATGCTACATTGGTCAGATATTCTATGAAGACTGGTACTGGTGAGATGAATGAAGCACATGACACACCAAGTTCCCATGGGATGGCATCTGAGATTATACCAACACTCAGAAAAAGGAGTGGTTATTCAACATCATCATTGTGGAGGTAGTGACTTAAACTGAAGTGTCCACACAAGATGTCCTTGCAAGAACAATGTAAGCATCATTAACCCTGACCAGATTCAGCAAAGGAAAAACAACAGTATCACATAATTTTAAGTATAAATTCATGCCACTGTATACTGTGGATTATCTATTGATCAATCCATTTGTCTATAAGGAACATCCTGTGATCTGTATGCTGACAGACATCGACCATGTCCAGTGTAGGTACATACACAGGTTCAACTATCCTCTTGCACTTATATTCCTGCAAAATGTGAACCTTCTGCTCTTTTCATATGTAAGTTGCTGTACACTTTTCATTCCAACAGGGTGACAACTCCGATTAGTGGACCCCTGCTGGAAATATAGCTAATTCAAAACTGTGGAGATGCTTACTAAAATGATTTTATTTTAATTTCCCAACCCCTGCCTGTCTGTCTATGTCTCTCTCTGTGTCTGTCTCTCTCTGTGTTTAAAAAAATGTTTTCTTAGTTGCACAGCAGGGATGTGAGACCTGCAATGTACCTCTGTAAATGAAAAACCACAATTATTTTAATTCAACCACCTTCCCCCTCTGTGTCTGTCAGTCTGTCTGCCTCTCTGTCTCTGTGTTTTTTGGGGGGTTGTTTTCTTAGCTGCACAGCAGGGATGTCAGACCTGCAATGTACCCCTGTAAATAAATAACACGCCTTCCTGATTCTATTTTCCCTCTGTCATCGTCTTAATGGAGGTCTAGCGTTAAACTACCAATCAATCAATACACCCTGGGCTACCATCAAGAGCGCTGCGTGCTGTGCACGGTCTGAAGTAGCAGTTGTCTTTTCCTGCAGTGTGTCTTGAGAAGCCACTGGGTTTTTCATGGCCTGGCTGCAGCTCACACGCACAGACCGCCTGACAGCTTAATGAATTTATCAGGCCTGCTTCTGCTTCTGCTCCTGCTGGCCACTATTTCCCTCTACTGATCAACTTTCATGGGGCCACAGAAATCACACACACACACATACACACACGCACCCACGTGCGCGCGAGCACACACACACACAGCATGCGCGCACGCACGCACGCACACACACACACACACAGACCAACAGAAACAGGTAGAGACAGAAAATGTGAAGATGTGGAAGAAAAAAACCCTTGGTTTTCAGCTGATGGCAGCTTCCTGTGCTGTACAGTCTGCAGTGTATAAGCCACAACATTTCTGTTCCTTGCCTGGCAGCACACTTTGTCTTCTCAGGCTGTGAACCCTGTGATCAGTGGCCTGTCAGTGTAACAGGCTGTGATAAGTTGACCCCTGTGTCAGACTACCCACTGTCGAAGACAACGAAGTTCATTTCATTTGAGCTCATTTTCTCTTTTCCCTGTTGGACTGGAGGAGGGTCTTTCCAACATAAAACTAATGGATTGCACAGTCTAGGGAGCATTATCAATTATTCTGACTTAGTAATAAAAGTCCAACATATTTTACAATAAATATTTTGTGACCTCTCTTTTGATTCTCTTGATTGTTTTTGTGCTGCAAATGCGTAGTAAGCTTAATACTGTTATTTCCTGTTTCAAACTTAAGTTGTTTTAGTTTTTTGTGAAGCTGCACTTTTAGTGATTGATTCCCCACAAAACGTCTGTCCTACTTCAATGACTAAATAATGAATAGCTAAAGCGGTGTGGTGGTTCTTCTTGTTGGCAAATGAGGGTGTGTGATTCCTGCAGCAGCTTGGGGATTGTTTCCAATCAGTCAGAGGGTCACAGACACAGGCAGGGGCAGGGGGTGTGGGGGCGGGGATGGGGCAGGGGAGAGTAGGAGATCGATGAATTGTGTTTGACTGTTTGCCAGGGGTAACCCATAAGCAAGTTGTGTGTGACAGTGAAAAGGGGCATAGTGTATCCACGATTAACTGTTAATGAATGAATGATTCAGTGAGAGAGAGAGAGAGAGAGAGACGACGAGAGAGAAGAGAGAGAGAGAGAGAGAGAGATGAGAGAGAGAGACGAGAGACAGAGACAGAGAAGAGGAGCACAGAGAGAGAGAGGGGGAGGGAGGAGAGAGAGATGTATTGTATTTTGTTATTTCGAGGATAATGGAATACGCACTCATGTGCTTTTTAGATTTCATTTTATATTTCCTTTCCTTTCATATTTCATAAATAACGAGTGCGCAAGATGTTCTGCGTGCGTTCGCACAAGGGACCTCGGTTTACAGTCTCATCCGAAGGACTTTTTGGGGGGAAGAGAGAGCGAGCGAGAGCGAGAGAGAGAGAGAGAGAGAGAGAGAGAGAGAGAGAGAGAGAGAGAGAGAGAGAGAGAGAGAGAGAGAGACAGACAGGACAGGGCAGCAGGCAGACAGAGGCACAGAGAGAGAGTTGCTTTTATGCCCATCCATGGGAGACCTGCTCTTACATCAATTTATAACAGATTTGCTTTAACACTAATTTATGAGAGACCTGCTTTTACACCAATTTATGAAAAACTGCTTGTGCGCACATTAATATGAGAAAACTGCTTTTTACGCCCACTAATGAGGAGACAGTGGGAAGGGCAGGGGAAATAAATAACATATTTGAAGTCGAAGATAATCAATGAAAACCTAGATCATCATAGGAATAAAATCGATAAAATGGTTTTGAAAATATAACGGGAAAAGATTAATGTATGATTCAAACAAGATATGCCTGATAACACACACACACACAACACACACACACACACACACACACACACCACACACACACACACACACACACACACACACACACACACACACACACACACACACACACACACACAAAGGGTGCACATCTTCACACATCAACATATTCACAACAGACCTTTTTAAATAAAGAAATGTTCTAGTTACACAGCTGTGGGTTCATTTGCATCCCACGTTTCATGCCTGGATCATCGAGGGGACATCACCCACTTTCTGTTTTGTTTTCTGTATTCTTTCAAGACTATCTCTGTTTGTAATATGTCTCATGATATTTACTGGAGTCATTCACACGCTGAAAAACAGCACACTTTGTTTCTATCTATCTTTTCCTGCACACGCATTGCCCTTTCACCCCATTTTTACCATTATGATATATACAGAACAGTTCATCACATTCACGTCATCACAATTGCTTATGTATACTCCTGTATGTGGGTGAGAGAGAGCAAGAGAGAGAAAGAGAGAGAGAGAGAGAGAGAGAGAGAGAGAGAGAGAGAGAGAGAGTTTAAAAACTACAAAAAAAACTACATGTATTTCAATTTTGATGATAAACAACTACATTCAAGCATCTCATTGATGCTTTTGTCTTATTTTCAATGCTGACCTGACAAAAAGAAAAAAGCAGAATTACATAGAGCAAAGTGATAGTGTCTCTTGCACATACATCATGTGATACATCGGCTAACAAAGAATGTTTACCATTTTTCCAGAGGGCAAACTTAGCCACAATCTAGGGCTAATTGTATTGTGTGACTAAAAAGCAGAAGGTTTGCTTTCAGAACAAAAGCATCAGAAAGAACAGCCCTAGGCTACTGGCAAAGTGTATAGTATTTAGGACACAGATTGTCAGCTGAGCGAAGTGTTTGTTTGTTTGTTTGTATGTCTGTCTGCTCCCCATGGTCAGTGGTCCTGTGCCCCAGACTCTGTCTGCTCCCCTCCCCATGGTCAGTTGTCCTGTGCCCCAGACTCTGTATGCTCCCCTCCCCATGGTCAGTTGTCCTGTGCCCCAGACTCTGTATGCTCCCCATGGTCAGTGGTCCTGTGCCCCAGACTCTGTCTGCTCCCCTCCCCATGGTCAGTGGTCCTGTGCTCCAGACTCTGTATGCTCCCCTCCCCATGGTCAGTTGTCCTGTGCCCCAGACTCTGTATGCTCCCCTCCCCATGGTCAGTTGTCCTGTGCCCCAGACTCTGTATGCTCCCCATGGTCAGTGGTCCTGTGCCCCAGACTCTGTCTGCTCCCCATTGTCAGTGGTCCTGTGCCCCAGACTCTGTCTGCTCCCCTCCCCATGGTCAGTTGTCCTGTGCCCCAGACTCTGTATGCTCCCCTCCCCATGGTCAGTGGTCCTGTGCCCCAGACTCTGTCTGCTCCCCTCCCCATGGTCAGTGGTTCTGTGCCAAGACTCATGTCTGCTCCCTCCCCATGGTCATGGTCTGTGCCAGACTCTGTATGTCCCCATGGTCGTGGTCTGTTGCCCAGCTGACTCGTGTTGCTCCCTCCATTGGTCTTGGTCTGTGCCCGACTCTGTCTGCTCCCCTCCCCATGGTCAGTTGTCCTGTGCCCCAGACTCTGTATGCTCCCCTCCCCATGGTCAGTGGTCCTGTGCCCCAGACTCTGTCTGCTCCCCTCCCCATGGTCAGTGGTCCTGTGCCCCAGACTCTGTCTGCTCCCCTCCCCATGGTCAGTGGTCCTGTGCCCCAGACTCTGTATGCTCCCCATGGTCAGTGGTCCTGTGCCCCAGACTCTGTCTGTTCCCCATGGTCAGTGGTCCTGTGCCCCAGACTCTGTATGCTTCCCCTCCCCATGGGCAGTGGTCCTGTGCCTCAGAGGCCAGACTCGAGGTCTGCTCCCTGAATGTGATTTACAGCTTCTGATCCTGCCCTGAAGGGGCCGCCAGATTTCTGCCCTGTGCTGCCCTGTGCTGCGCTGTCCCCACTGCCAGCGTTCATTCAGTCCAGCAGTAGGGATGGCCAACATCGCTCACTACATCACTTTGCTTCCCTGAGGGCTGGTGGTGTCCTAGAGTGGACTGGGGAGGGTGAGGGACACCGAGACAGGGAGGAGGAAACTTAAGTGAGGACGCTGCAAAGGACCAGGAGCCCCTGATCTACACATTAACAGTAACAGGCTAGGGTTTTTTTGTATTGGTGCAAGTGCACAAGTGAGTGTGTGCGTGCGTGTGTGTACGTGTGTGTGTGTGTGATGTGTGTGTGTGTGTGTGTGTGTGTGTGTGTGTGTGTACGTGAGCGCTTGCGCAGTGTGTGTGTGTGTGTGTGTGTAGTGTGGTGTGTGTAGTGTGTGTGTGTGTTTGAGAGAGAGGAGAGAATGTGTGTGTGAGAGAGAGAGAGAGAGAGAGAGAGAGTGAGAGAGAGAGAGTGCATGTGTGTGAGTGAGTGATGAGTGGTGTGTGTGTGTGTGTGTGTGTGTGTGTGTGTGTGTGTGTGTGTGTGTGTGTGTGTGTGTGTGTGTGTGTGTGTGGGTGCATGCATGCCCTAATGCCTATTCATGATGGAGCTCTATTTTGTGACAGATTAAGGAAGAGACATTTTAGTCACAAAAGAATATCAGAAAGAGATGGAAGCTATTCTCATTGAAAAAGGCGATCTACAACAGTCCGATCGTTTTTAAGAATAAAATGTGAAGTGTCAAAAAATGGACAGCAAGGAATAATAAAGAGGCAGAAAAAGGACCAGGAAAAACATTAATGCTACAGAAGAAAGAGAAAGGAGATAATTGTGTGTCAACAGACTAGGAAAAAACCTGACAGGTCAGTCTGAATTGTTAAAGGAAAGCCACCTGCCATTTACAGAGCGGTGCAAAAATTGCAGTTCCTGCAATGCCAAGAAGAAAGGACAGATGAATGGAAGGCCTGTTTAAAGCCCTGTTTTAAAATGCATGTTTAAAGCTTGTCATAAATGTGGCTATTTCCCATTATTTGTTTAACAGCAGATATGGCTGGAATTAGTCTACGCCGGTGTTTTCCTTCCGCATGACTTAGCCGTATTAAAAGTTTAAAAAAAGTTATGATTATCTACATTATTTTTCTTTCAAGTAAAATATAGTCTGTCTCCCTGTGTTTGTGTTCCCCCCTCTCTCTCCCTCTCTCTTTGAGAGACTGGATGTAAAAAAAACAACAACAACAGCACACGAGTGCTTATTCATTATCTTCGAAATAAAAGAATCTGATTTTGATTTGATTTGATTTGATTTGATTTCTCTCTCTCTGTGCATTAAACTGAGACATTTATTGTTGCAAGAAATTCAACACAATGTCTCAATGAAATGTAGATAATGTTTTTATCATATTGTGTGAAATGCCTAGTCTTGTGCTTAACATGTAACCTTATAATTGAAGAGTGTCTATAATTGCATGTCATTAAAACCATGTGAACCTTGTAAAAAGAGAGTGATAGTGGTAACAAAGTGTAAGGTATAGATAAAAAAACACACCAAATGGTAAGTGGGTTTTAACAGACATGTAGAGCAACAATGTTCACATTCTATAGAAAATGAGGCTGAAAATGGTTTAATAATCTGCAATTGATATTATAGCTGATCATGATATTGACAATGCCTGGTTTATATTGAACGGCAATATGTTAAATGGTTTATATGTATGAACTAAAAAGTCCTATATTTCACTATGCACAAAGTGCTGAGAACTCTGTATCACAATACCAAAACCAGTTTCCTAAAGTCACATAGAAGTGTTCGACTAACTGACCAGATTATTGATAATAGTAGTGTCTGTGTTGTAACGAGAACGTCTACTGAAATATGAAGAAAAAGTTTTCATTAATGCTTTGTTATGGAAGCTTTAGCTATAATCTTCTTCTTCTTCCTTTTTTGTCATGTTCTCCCAGGGGAGGTTTGACATTGATGAGCCTTCTCCATCTCTCTCTGTTTTGAGCTTCCTCCTTATTTGTGCCCCTTTCTCTAAGATCATCTGCAATACAGGTAGCCCAGGTTTTGCTAGGTCTTCTCTTTGGTCTCTTTCCATCCACTACGAAGTTCATTGCTCTTTTTATGATGTGGTGGTCTGCTTTCCGTTGAACGTGCCCAAACCAGCGCAGTCTATTGGTACTAGCTACAGACTTCAGATCATCAACTTTGCACATTCTCCATAGTTCTTCATTCGTGATCCCGTCTTCCCATTTGATCTTTGTCATGTAGCTTTAGGCTATTATAAGTGACCAAAAACAGTTTTGGGTGAAATTGTGTAAAGTGTCCTTACACACACACACACCCCCACCCCAACCCACCCACCCACACAGAGCGAGAGAGAGATAGCAATATCTATCTATCTATCTATCTATCTATCTATCTATCTATCTATCTATCTATCTATCTATCTATCTATCTATCTATCTATCTATCTATCATCTATCTATCTATCTATCTATCATCTATCTATCTATCTATCTATCTATCTATCTATCTATCTATCTATCTATCTGTCTGTCTGTCTGTATGTATGTATGTCTGTCTATCTATATATCTATACGTACATATATAGAGAGAGATATCCATGTACTAGCGCTGCCTCCTCCAAACACACAAAGAGACAAATCTGACATTTGACCATTCATATACACACACCTGCACCACCCCTTCACACAGACTTAAAAGACCATTAGCCAAACATGGAGTTATCTTAAGCTTTTCTGAAAACTGATCTCTTGAATTGCTGCATTATTACTGACTTCTTGTCTGCCAAAAGGCAATATCTCAACATAAATCCAAAATACCTCTTTCTCAGAACCTTTCGCACCTGAGCCCACTGATGGTATACTGCAGTAGTTCGAACCTGAAACTAAGGGACCGGCATTTCAGGTACAATAAAACGTCTACTTTGAACAAACAGTTACTAAAACGCTGGAAATAAAAAATGAACACTTGAAAAACAACACAAAGAAAGGTGAAGCAAAGCCAAGCAATCAAGTATAACTTGTATGTCTAAAACTTTCGTCTGAAACAGACTGCTATTTTAAAAAATAGTTGTAGAGACTAGGTGCCTGTCAAATACCTCTTTCACTCAATATACTTATACAGTGTCGTGATCCTCGGCCATACCTTATCAAATGTTGGCTTCTTCACTAGCTCAGAGTATGCTGATGCGTCTATGTTTTCTTGACAATGGGTGAACATGGAAAACCATTGTAGTAAAAATGTTGTTTTTCACCCACGCATTTTTGTTCATTCGTAGCACACACACATTTACATTTTAATTATCATCATGTCAATAAAGCATTTAGAGAGTATCTATGTGTTTTAGTTGTGCGTGTGCATGATTGTGTGTGTGTGTATGTGTGTGTGTGTGTGTGTGTGTGTGTGCGCGCGTCCACAGGTGCAGCATAGTGGTGATGCATGTCAAGCTCTATATTGTAGTAGGTTATTTTAAGAAGGAGACATTCTGTCGCATAGAAATGTCAAAAAAGGTAGACAAAGATACAATTTAGATTCGACTAACCTTTTTTAAGTTAAAAAGATAGATTTAAAAACGGACAGCCATGAATATTTAGATTCGACTAACCTTTTTCAAGTTAAAAAAGATATATTTAAAAACGTACAGCCATGAATATTAACTATAGTGACAGAAAAAGACTAAGAATCAATGAGCACAGCCAAAGAAAGAGAAACGAGATAACTGACTAAGAAAAAATTGGACAGGTCAATCTAAATTGTTCAAGGAAAGCCACCTGCCATTTACAGAGCAGTGCAAAAACTGCAGTTCCTGCAATGCCAAGAAGAAAGGGTAGACAAAGGAAACACTTAATTTATAAGATGCTGCCACGCGAGGTGACCGGCAGTGTGCCAGCCCTACTGACCCACTATGTAGACAATGACCAGCTGGGCATGTTGTGACTTGCCAGTGTCCCGCCATGTCAATACGTATCTGTAACCCTCAGGAATACACATAATCCATCAATCCTTGCTTAAAAAACAAACAAAAAACCAACCAAACAAAAAATCCCAGTAATCAGTTTTAATTTCACAAACTCCCCCCCCCCCCCCCCCCCCATACCCCACGAGCACTTATTGCCTTGGCGGACAAGTTCATTATCACTGAAAAGAGGATGCTGGGAAGTTTGCGGTGGTCACTTTAAGCAATGACGCTAGTGACATTTTTCCTTATACGGCATCGATATTTACGTCACTGACGTGGTTTGAGAGTGTAATTAGCTCGGCTGCCAAGCAGAGGTGCTTAGTTGTGGTTTTCCATAAGGTTTACGATAAAGTGTGCGGTGGTGCTTTTGGTTGTTGGGGGATGAAAAGGGGAAGGATGGTTGTGTGTGTGTGTGTGTGTGTGTGTGTGTGTGTGTGTGTGTGTGTGTGTGTGTGTGTGTGTGAGTGTGTTTGTGTTGTTTGTTTGTTTTGTGTGTGTGTGTGTGTGTGTGTGTGTGTGTGTGTTGTGTGTGTGTGTGTATGTGTTGTGTGTGTGTGTGCGTGTATGATCATTTTTTTCAGGTTCTATTTTTGGGAGATTTGTGTGTTGACTGTCTTTTTCATGTAGATCTAGGTGTAAATGTTTAGTCTGGAATAGAGATAATACTGCTTTTCACAACTGGATGTTTGTCCATGTTAATCAGCTTTTCTAATGCATCTTTAAAAAAAAATCCCATGTCTAAAAGAGACGAAAAGAGGTTGCACGTAACTATTTGGTGTAACAAGTGACCAAGAGAGAGAGAGAGAGAGAGAGAGAGAGAGAGAGAGAGAGAGAGAGAGAGAGAGAGAGAGAGAGAGAGACAGAGACAGAGACAGAGAGAGAGAGACAGACAGACAGACAGACAGACAGAGAAATTATTAAATATGGTATGAAAAACAGGATATATGTAAAAATGATATTAATATAATAAGCAATAAATAATAATTAATAATAATTAATGAACCACCATCATATTGATCATTATTTCTACGCCAATGATACTCAGCTTCAATGCAGTGATACTGTTCAAAACTTGCCTTCCCTCCTGACAAATATTTCCTACTGCCTTCAAGATATTCAAACTGTGATGACTCAGAACAAGTTACAACTTTATGCTGATTAAAACCGAAGCCATGCTCATAGGGACCGAACATAAACTGTCCTCCATCGCAACAACTTAATATAATTCGTCAATACGTCAGTTACTTTGTCCAACTCTGTAAAGTATTTAGGTGTAGTTCTCGACAACACACTCTTTAAGAAAAAATTAATCACCCAGACCTGCCAGTCCTGCTATTAATTACGGCGCGTAAGCGCGATTCGCAAGTATCTGTCCACTGACGCAACTTCCAAGCTTGTCACATCTCTCATTCTTTCACGTTTAGACTATCGTAATTCTCTCTTGGTTGGCCTTCCAGCATCATCCATCCACTCTCTTCAACGCATACAAAACTCTGCAGCTCGACTGGTCCGAACGAAAAAATCTGAACACATCACTCCTCTTCTGCGATCTCTTCACTGGCTGCCTGTCTCACAAAGACTGAAGTATAAGACCAATACCCTCTGTTTCAAATGTCTCCACAAATCTGCACCCTCTTATCTCTGTAACTGTCTTCACCTGTATACTCCATCCCGTTCCCTTTATCAGCTGCAGATACTTTGTGCTTTCGAACACCCAGATTCAAACAAACAACTGTTGGCCGTAGCTGTTTCTCTGTTTCTGGTCCATCCTGGAATGACCTCCCTCTTTCACTTCGTCAAAAGCCTTCACTTGATACCTTCAAATCCAGCCTCATAACACACTTATTCCCTACCTGACACTTTCCCCTCATATCGTTCTTACTTTTCAACAGCATCCTTCATCTCCTTCATGACCACCTAAGAGAGAGAGAGAGAGAGAGAGAGAGAGAGAGAGAGAGAGAGAGAGAGAGAGAGAGAGAGAGAGAGAGAGAGAGAGAGAGAGAGAGAGAGAGAGAGAGAGAGAGTGAGTGTGTGTGTCTGTGTGTGTGTGCGCGCGCGCATAAATTTGAAATATGTTATTTGAGGAAAGTTGCATGCGTGTAAATGATTTCATTGCAAGCGCTTCGATTTTTTTGTTTTACAATATTCAGCGCTATATCAATTCCATATTATTATTATTATTATTATTATTATTATTATTATTATTATTATTATTATTATTATTATTATTATTATTATCGTTAAATGGATAAAAAAAAAAACACCCCAACTGTGTTGTCAATCGTCACACTGTTCCTGATAAGGCTATAATACATTTTGAGTGGTACCTGTAAAAAATGATTATTTGCAATTTTGTGACTGCTGTTAGTGTCGGTCGGTTTTCTTCTTTTTTTCTTTCTCTCTTTTAGTCAGAATTTTTCTCATTTTTCTTGTTTGAGATTAAAAACAAAGCCCTCTTCTTTTAATGACCGAAATCCCATACCGCAGAGTGATGTATATATATATATATATATATATATATATATATATATATATATATATATATATATATATAGAGAGGAGAGAGAGAGAGAGAGAGAGAGCGAGAGGGGGGGGGGGGGGGGGGTCGGGCTTGTGCTGTCAGAGTTGATACATGATGCACGTGCGAAAAGATTTCTGTTCACCTACAGAGGGTGCTGACGTAGGCTAACCAACTGGTTCGCGCACTTCACTGCTGTCAAAGTTGCTGGGACAACTGGACAAGACGCATTAACTGTCGTAGCGCCCTGCAGTTTTAAAGGTGAGGTTTCAGGTAAGCTTTATCGATTTTTAAAATTATTTTGTTTGTGTTTTTGTCACTTCTACATTTTTAAAAATTGAAACGTATGGAAAACATAGAGGACTGAGATTTTCCCCCGTTTTTGTTTTCCTTCTTCTCAGTACCCGGTTCTAAAACGAAGTTGCGCAGATAATTATGGCGGGGTAACATCTTTTTGTGCTCCTCCACTCCCGTAACTAGATTTCTACTGTAGCCCCGTTAGGAATTAGTGTGACATTGAAGTGAATTCTTCGTGAGTTCCATAGTCATAATCACGAAAAGTATTCGGACCCCAGTCCCCCTGTCATCCCGGACCCCCCCCCCCCCCCCACCACCCCTTTTACAACCCCCCACCCCCCCCCCCCCAAAGAAAAAGCAACCAAAAAACCCAATAAACCCTAACATCGAGGCAGAAGCCTATTTTCTTTTCATAGATATTAGCTGGTGCCAAGTACTTTCTTCTGCTCGCTGACCAAGTGTGACGCTGTGTGTCATCTTCCCCTCCTTCCCAGTATGTACGTGTCCAGATTATAGGTTGGCTAAAACAAATTTTCCTATCTCCGCTATATCTCCCAGGTTCACCAATGGTGAGATTTTGGCGTATGCGACCATTCTTCCCCCACCATTAATATAGCAGTATTCCGAAACCGGGAATACAGTTGGGGACCGAATATTGCCAGGCTAGTTGAGATGGACCTTGCTCTTTTCGAATTTCAGCTATCGTGGATTTTTGGTTTTGTTTTGACATGCACAAGTTTTTAAGCACACTGGTCCGACTGGTTTAGAGTCAACGCCGAAAGACTTGACAAACATTAAAAAAATTTCGTTCCTCGGCTAGAGCTCCGAGGTTTACCAATGAGATTTTGCATAATTATGCGACTGTTTTCGCTCACCATGAAGGTAGATGTACTACTTAGGGGATTTGCTGGGTGTGTCATGTTTGCGAAACCCACCAAACGCTGACATCAATTACGGGATCTTTAACGTGCATATGTACACGGAGTTTGAAGGATTGCAAAAAATCCCCACCCTGAATTCCCCAGACGCCACCAAGATTCGAACTCACAACTTCATGGATAAATGGGATTGAAGCCAACTGTCGTAACCACTTGGCTATAGCATCTGTCAATTCAGATTTCCCTTGTATGGTGATTTGAGCAGAAAAGGGCAATCAGTATCCGCGTGCCATTGAGACTGGCAACGCTGGTTAGATTTTTCTCTGTGGTTTTCTAGCAAGTTCCGGATATAATCGAGCATATATTTCTCTGCTGCCAAGACTTACCTTTGTAGTTAATTCATGCAAACAACTTTTTAAATGCGAAGTATTTCAAGCCAGCTTCCCGTGAGGCGTACATGAAAAAAGATAGATTTTTATGTTCAGAATTTTGAATATTTCCTTTCAAAGTGTAGCACACTATTCTTAAATTGGTAGACGGGGTGTCCAAATTTATTCAAAGATGGTTATGAACTTGGAATGTTAAAAAATGGGTTTTACCAGTTTGTTTAAAGTTTGTTTACCTTTTTAAGTGCGGCACACTACTCTTAAATTGGTAGATGCAGCATTCAACTTTTTTTTTAAAAGATGGAATTGAAACTTTTTTTTTTCATGTTCTTTTTAACCTAGTTCTTATTTAATTGAAACATGCACACCGATTCCATTATAAATATACCATACAGCATAGATATTTGACAACTGGCATGTTAGCCTTAAAGTGCTGCAAATGAAACCATCTCTCGGCACACACGCACGCACAGACAAATATGTAATCGTGTATATGTATTGCCAATTTATTTTGGGTGGCAGTCGATGATAGAATTTAGCAGGGTGGGGGGAAGCCTGGTGTGGCAGAGCGTTGTGCTCGCGATGTGTCAGACCGGGTTCGAGTCGCCGCCGAGATATCCAAGGTGATTGTTCCCTGGAGTTGTTATAGGGTCAGTGCCGACTCTACAGCCTCGAAAGTCTTTCGGATTGATTTAAGCCTAGCCCTTATGTCCAAACGCACGCACGCACGCCCACTTTTGGAAAGGACCATTGTGTACTGGTGGGAACTGAAAAAAACCCCCAACAAAACAAAACCGCATGCACAGTGGAACTAAGTAAAGCTCATGAGTTAAATTGATATTCATGAGAGATGTTTACTGCCAAATTTAAGTCTGATATTTCCCCAGGATTTAAAATCGATACTGACTTCTCTTATTCCTGAACGCCTGGGTGAGACTATAAACTAGGTCACCTGTGCGAAAGCATGCGCATCATGTTGCACACGATGAAAGCCTGTCCACCTTAAGAATAGTCCATTGCGTGGCAGTAGTGGTGGTAGCAGTCTGAAGAAATGCTGTCTATTAAAAGAAAAAGGCAAATTTTTTAGTTGTATGTAGGTAAGGAATTGGAGAACTTTTGGGGTTTGGATCCTTTGAAATAATTTAAAATACTTTTTAAAAAATTTAGTGCAAGTTTGACACAGCTCTGTTTATGTGCTTTACAGATTCTTTCCAGCAGCGTGAACCTTCTGATCAGTACAGGGGCTCCAGTGGATCCCCTCCCACTGCGGCATTAAAGGGAAATGAACAGACAAGATAGCCAAAATAGGGGCAAGAGAGGAGCAAGAGAACAATCCTGTCAACCTAATGGAGATGAAAAACATCAAAAAATCTCTCTTCAGATCACCACTCAAACCAGACCGTTATCACCAGCTTTCACGACAAGCGCAGGTGGTCATTTTCAGACTACGCACAGGGCACAACAGGCTAATAAACACCTCCACAGAAAATTGAAAATTACACCATCTGCTATGTGCCCCTGTGGAGAAGAATAACAGGATACGGCCCACATCCTACAAGACTGCAGGACCCTCCAGACGCTAAGGCTGGAAGTGTGGCCTGAGCCCACGCCTCTGGAGCAGAAACTGTACGGCATGGTGGATGACCTGCAGGCAACTGCTGAATTCCTCAGAAGATCTGGTCTCACAACATAACCCAGGCAACGCAAAGAAGTAGTAGTACAGGGGCACAGTGCCTTTGGACTGCTGGTGATAGCGTACATAGCTCTTTAGGAGGCTTCTGTTATGAATAGTGTACAATGACTCTTTAGGAGGCTTCTGTTATGAATAGTGTACAATGTGTCAAGCCAGTCCTTTGATAGCCTTCTACTAAGATATAAACTTATGTTCGTTTAAAGGTTGAGGATATTCTACAGTCCCAGTGGTTAGTTTTCAATACTGTTTCCAGTAAGTAGGCTTCTGTATTGAATAGGTTCGAGCTCTGCGTCAAGTCGGTCTTTTGGATGGCTTCTCACTAACAGTTCTGGCATAATGTTTTTTCGTATTTGGGGTCAGGATGTTCTACAGTCCCAGTGCTCAGTTTTCCAGTTAGTAGCCTACTGTATTGAATAGGCTTCGAGCTCTGTGTTGAGCCAGTCCTTTGGGTTGTCTCTTACTAATGGTTTTGAGATGTAAAAGTATGTTCATTCTTCTTTGGGGTGAGGAAATTCTACAGTCCCAGTGCTCAAGTTTTCAAGGTGGTTTCCAGAGGCTTTCAATGCTGTCTCCAGTTAGTGGGCTTTTTATTGAATAGAGTTTGAGCTCTGTGTCAAACCAATCCTTTGGGTGGGCTCTTACTAATATTCTGAGATATAATTGTATGTCTTTGGGGTAAAGATATTCTACAGTCCCAATGCTCAGTTTTCAAGGTGGTTTCCCGAGGCTTCAAGCTCGAGCAAAAGAGCTGACAAGTGTATGACAAGTTTGGGTAGAGAGCGGGGTCAGGATTTTGAACATGGTTACGACCGTATCCCTCAAACAGGGAGAAATTGATGGCATGATTCACCACGACTGCACTGAAACAATTTTAGGGAAAAGAAGTCAAAAAGACCATCAGTTGATTGTGGACAGTTACAGCTGAATGTGAAGTTGACTACATGTAGAGATGCATAGCCCCAGACCAGCCATTGCTTCGGAAATGTCTTCAGAAAGTAGCGAGAACACAACAGTATAGTACTGGCAGAAGGAAGGAATATCACTTTTTGTTACATGCTATTCTGGTCAAATTTTGTTCATCTTTGGGGAATGCTCCATGACTGCAGGACATGTCAGTTGCCTTATGATGACTGATCACCAGATTCCAGACTGCTTGACATTTCTTGTTAGAAAAACTTAGTAGCTAAGTAGCTAAAAGAAGTCAACCTAAACTAAACTGAATAGACAAAAACCGAAACTAATGTAAAGTGAAATGAGATTTACAGCATGTAAAGTTAGAAAAAACCAAACGGGGTCTTTAGAATTAAAAGGGGATTTAAAACTATAAAAAAATTCAATAAACCAATTAAAAGGAAAATAAAACTAAGAAAATAAAAAAATCCCCCAAACTAAAAGAATAACCCCCCCCCTCTAAAAACAAAAAAGACTAACCTAAACTTTCTCCCTTAGATACAAAGAAGACCCCTAAGCACTAATAATAATAATAAAACTGCGTAGGAAGGGATGGAAAAGCAGTCTCGGTGACAGTGATCCTGGTGTTCCGGAAAGAGCATCATCTTTGAAGGCACTGACAATGCTGGGTAGACTAGTTCCTTCCATAGTGAAGTTTATGCTGACTTTGGCTAATTATTTGCACGTTCATTTGGTCGAAGGCGAGGGAACCTCCTGGTGTGTGACTTGTGATGTGTGAGTGACCATCAAGCAACTACTTATGGATTCTCAAGATATTCAGAATATTAGGCTCAGGCACTTTACTGCAGGCATTTTCCAGTAGATACGAGTAAAGATGTCATGATTTGTCAGTGCCAACAAGGTTGATTTTAAGAAATCTGTCGTTTATAAGTGGTCGTTTAGCGTGGTGACCGTCCGGGGTTGACCCTCATAGTTGGTCAGGGCATTGAGGTTGCTTCTTTGTCTTACTCTGACAGCAACTATCATACGAGCAAATATGCGTCGCGCTGCCATTAAACACCTTGACATGTCGGGTTCAGCTTATCCGTGAATGAGAACTTTATATCTTAAGTCTTTCTGGGAAAAAGGCAGAATAGATCAAGAAGGCAGAAAATAGGCAGCAGGAAGAAAAGGACCAAGGCAGAAACGGGGATAGAAAAGGGGAATTTCAGGATATTAGGCACAGGCATTTTTCCGTTGTCATAGTGGTCAGTTTGAACACAGTTAATTTAAAGGAATATGCCTTAGGTTTTACCTGTTTGTCGTTTATGTGGTTCTTCAACAACGTGGTGACCATCCTGGGTTGACGCTTATAGTTGTTCGGGCATTGAGACTAGGAAAAACAGTAGGGTTGGTTTTATATGTACGCAGTTGCGCAGTTTTATTCTTAGAACAGGTTCGAGGTTTCATCCCCTGTATGTTTCTGTGGTGGGTGGGGCTGTAAACAAGATTGGATAGGGCTTCATATTTGGTGGGAAGAAGTGGTGGCTGGTTAGTTCAGTCTAGTCCCTGCTGGTGGGAGGGAAGGTAGCTCGGGCCTTGTGCGTAGCTTGCTGCTTCTTAGAGGAGAACCAGTGACACTGTCACTCCCTTACACTTCTTCAGGCGTTTTTCAAACCCTCTTGGTTCTTTTTTTGATCCCTTTGACGTTCCTAACATTAAGGTTAAGTAGTTATGCTTTACGCATGTGAGGCATGAACACTGAACGCAGACCTACAAAGGAGGATCCAAGCAGTAGAAATGAGATGCCTCAGAAGGCTCCTTGGCATCTCATACAAGGACCATGTCACCAACAATGAAGTCCGCAGAATGATCACTCAACAGGTGCGGGACTATGAAGACCTACTGACCACGGTGAAAAAGAGGAAACTCAGATTGTATGGGCACGTAACACGCTCAGAAGGACATTGACAAAAGAAAAATTCTGCAAGAACTGAAGACAGTCCAGGGGA
Organism: Rapana venosa; assembly: GCA_028751875.1. Taxonomy (NCBI): domain Eukaryota; kingdom Metazoa; phylum Mollusca; class Gastropoda; order Neogastropoda; family Muricidae; genus Rapana; species Rapana venosa. Next base: position 24,833,898 of record CM054145.1, read on the forward strand.
AGAGAAGACAGGGCACACAGAGGAGAAAGTGGGCCGACGACATCCGTGATTGGACAGGGGAGGACTTCAATGTCACCCAGGCACTCGCCCACGACCGTGCTAAGTGGAGCCAGCTGGTCCACCGTTCGTCCACCATGCAGCGCCCCTACGACCCTGGCGGGTTACGGGACCAGTGAACAGTGAACAGAACAGTTATGCTGACCACAAGGCAGTTCCACTGGTGCTGTGTATCCGGTACTGATGCCTTCAACTGGTTGCCTCCATTCATCACCACGACATTTTGAAAATCTTCCTTCCCCCAAGACCTAACTAGTAAGTACATATTGATAACTTAGTTTGATTTGCATGCGTGTGCACGGTTTGTTTAGTCTTCTCTTTGAGTTTGCTTACAAGTTATCTTTCAAAGACTGTAAACTGTGAAGCTCGGTGAGCCTCCTTGCAAGGGGGGGGGGGGGGTGCTACTTAAGTAACTTAATTTTCCGTTGATCTTGGCCTAAGGTAATGAAAACCCAGAACGAAATGTTATTAGGACTTGAATTTAATATATGTAGGACTATGTGTTGAATTTGTCTATGTAGGATTAGTAGTATTTTAATTGCAATTTAAAAAATCAAAATAGGTTCATGGTCCAGTACTTTTTCAAAGTTTGCTATGAAAAGCATATCAGTTTGCAGTGGCTTTGCCTTTAGCAAAGACTTGTACACTTGAACCAGTGCTAAGTGTTGATCACAGATGTAACGGCTAGGTCATGAAACGCTCATAGCTTCGAGTCATCAGTTATGGTTACTGATTGCTCGCACTGGAATCAAATGCTGAGAACTTTGCTTTCCCACCCAGCCCTGCCTTGTTTCTAGCTTACACATTGTCTGGTTACCAGGTGCCATAAGATTCCGGAGAACTATCAAGAAAGCTGCGCTACATGAGCCCCACCTGCCTGGTGTAAAGAGGAGGAACGCGGTTTGGTTTGGTTCGACCTGGACCTAGCAGCGCTACTGCAAAACACGGAAGACGGACCAGCCTGCAGAAAGCTCGACCAAAGCATCCCAGCCAGCTGCAACAATGGACTGCTGACACGAATCCCGACAGTAACGGTGAAGGCTTCATCGGGCCCTGCTACATGTCACAGAGCACAGGCGAGAACAATATGTGACCAGTCTGTCTCCGTGTATGTCAGTGTGCGTTTATATGCATTTGTCAATATGTCTGTCGTGTCGTCTGCTTGACTGTTTGGTTTGTCCATGTGCGTGTTTATTCATTTGTATTTTGTTTGGGTTTGTTTGTCCTTATGTTGGTTTGCTTTTTCTGGCATTGTGCATTTGTTTTTTCTGTTTTTGCCTGTCCTTGTGTTGTTTTTCTGTACTTGTATGTGGTGTCTGTGTATGTCTGTGTTTGCTTTTTCTGTATTTGTCCGTCCTTGTCTTTTGTTTGTGTTGGCATTTTACTGTTTTTGTCTTCTTTTGCGCGCACGTGTGTGTTTGCATTTTTGTTTTTCTCTGTTGGTGTGTGTATGTCTGTATTTTTCTTTTTTACCCGTCTTTGTCTGTACTTGTGTATATGTCTGTTTGATTTTGTCAGTTCTTGTGTAGGGCTGTTTGGCTTTTGTCTGTATGTGTTTATCTGTTTTAGTCTGTGTAGCCTATATCTGTTCAGGTTTTTTTGGTCCGTTTTTGTTTGTCCTTGAATGTTTGTATGTTTTGTTTTTCTCTGTTCTTGTTTTATATGTCTGTGTTTGCTTTTTCTGTTTTTGTCTGCCCGTGTGTATATGTGTATTGTCTGCCTGCCCTTTTGTGTTTTATTCTGTCTTTGTCTGTGTGTATGTTTGTTTGCTTTTTGTTTTTTGGGTCCTGCGTGTATGTCTGTGCATGTTTTTTTCCCTGTTTTTGACTGCATTGGTGTCTGTCCATTTGACTATAGCGTATTTTATGGTCAATGTTAGGTTGGAGGGTATTTTAGTTTGTCTTTTGGTTTTAGTTTTGTGTGGTTTGTTTTTTGAGGGGTTTATGGGTGGTGGTGCTGGTTTTGTTCCTCGGTTTGAGCGCTGAGGTTCACAAATCGGGAGATTATTGCGTATGAGACCGTTTTTCACCACCATGTTTGTTATGCTATGCAGACTGATTTTGAAAACCTTTATTTAATATTTTTACTGCATTAATATTCAAAGACATTTTTAAAGTGTGATAAATTTAATATCACACGATGTAATCAGACCAGTAAAAAGGCATATCATAATGTATTTTAAGCTGACACATCAGAAATATATGATCAAAGAAGATAAAATAAATTTTCAACGGATAAATTCCCTATGTCTTGCAGAATCCCTTTTTGTTGGGAATAAGCTTCACACCTGAAAAAATGCATTTCAACAACTCGTGTAGCATCCCGAGTGAGAAGATCTTTTAATTATGCAAGTTTATCACAAAAGGATTGAATTCATATGATTACGAATGCACCATGTTTTAAAAAATGTTTCAAGTCTGAATATTCTAATAAATGTTGCAGGCGTTTTAAAAATATAGAAAAGAGTGAAATTTCTATCCTAAAACCAGTTTAAGCTCTTCACAAAATGGGAAAAAAGTATAGTAGCTTGGAATACATTAAGATATGTTAACAAGTGTATTTACAGCTCAAAAAATATATATGTCATAAAATTTGGCCGCAAGCTTTCTCTTAAAAGGACATAAGTTCACAATGTGACTTGGGTGGAGAAATTCCTAAAGGATTTGTCAAGAACTATTCCACCAGATGTAATGTTTACACGCAAAAAATGTACAGCACATGTCGACGCCTGAAATGTTGTTTTTGAATCTTCAGATCTCGTCACTACGGAACACTAGCCCATCAAGAAAACCAGTGTGGAACACTTGTGAATCACGAAATCCAGTGTGGAACACTGGTGAATCACGAAATCCAGTGTGGAACACTGGTGAATCACGAAATCCAGTGTGGAACACTTGTGAATCACGAAATCCAGTGTGGAACACTTAGCGCCAGGAAAGCATCCAGTCATCAAAGAAAGACAGCGCCAACCAGAGGATGGAGGCAGGGAGGGAGGCAGGGAGGGAGGGAGGGAGAGAGAGAGAGAGAGAGAGAGAGAGAGAGAGAGAGAGAGAGAGAGAGAGAGAGAGAGAGAGAGAGAGAGAGAGAGAGAGAGATGATAGAATGCATGAAGAGATCGCATGTAACACTAGTACAACAATGAATCCAGACCAACGGAATCACACGGTATACTACATGCATGCATAAATACACACTAGAGCAGTACTTGTTTCAGATAAATGTAATCCGTTATCAAGACAGCATGCATCTCACACTAGGGCAGTCATTGCTCTAAACGTAAGGCACACATGAAATGAAAAGTTTTTTTTGGGGGGGATGTTTACTGTTGATGCCTATGAAAGCACCCATTTATCAGAAAGTAAAAGAGCACGAGATAACATGAGTTACCAGTTAAAAAGAAGAAAAAGTAAAAAAGCCAAAACAAAAACAAGAGGGCAAAACCAAAAAAGAAAATTCTTTAGAAAATACTCTGTTCCTGACATAACTTCTATTGAGGTATTTGACTTTTTTTTAATTTTTAGAATGAGTGGTGGTGTTTTTCATGATTCAATGGTTGCTTGAGAAAGTATTTTGGTATGGACATAGTTTACATTGAATGAAAATTAGGAAAGTTTTTTTATGACTGCTTCCCCTCCCCCCTTTTTTTTAAGGAAATGTCTGAGAAAATACTGCTGTCCTAACATGTCATCGTTTGTAGGTTTCGGTGGCAATTGTTGTCTTTTTAAAGAATATGTAAACAAATGTAACCAATGATTGGTTACAAGTGATCTAATATGCCTTTTGAAACTGGCAATGTTTTCGGGAAATGATAAAGAAAATGCTTTTTGTGATACTCTACCTACCCCTTCATGCTATACCTGGCAAGGCTTTTTCAATAAGAAAAACATGTTCGATTATTGGAAATTAGGTAAATGTGTTCGTTACTTATGCAGTTTATGGGCAGCGAGGTGTCTTGAGACCTAAAAAATGCAAAATTCACAAAATAGTCAGCCTTGAATGTTGGCTGAGGCAGAAATATGTGTTCTAAAAATCTCACAATTCACAAAACATTAGTCTTTAATTTTTACTCTTTGTGTGTGTGTGTGTGCGTGTGCGTGTGTGCGCGCGTGCGTGTGTGTGTGTGTGTGTGTGCGTGCGTGTGTGTGGCGCGCGCATGTTTGTGTGAAGGGGATAGTTATTGGGAGGAGACAATCGGGTTGAAAGGAGAAAGGAAGGGAAAGGAGTGTTCAGGAGGTATTATGGATGCACATTTAGAGCAGTGGGGGATAGAAAAAGACTGCTTTTTCTTACATGGATTATTTTGGGCTTTTTTAATGGATGCAAATGGTCAAAATTTGTAATATATGCAACTTGTTCATAAATGCCTTAGGCCCGAAGTGCTTTAATATCCGAAACTGGAAAGTCGTGTGGACAAAAGTCCATTGCACCGCCGCATCTGTTGATAGGATCGAAGATTGATTCAATACTCCATGCTATTACGAGATCTACGTACCATTGTGTCTATAGCTACACACCATTTGTCTGTGCTCTTGTGTCCACATGCATTCTAACATTCAGACCAACCAGCTGACAGACAACCATTTCCCGCTACTAACTGTTAACACTAACCCTAACACTAACCTCAACCCTAACACTGGCCCCCACATGTGGACACAAAAGCGGTAGACAACTGGTATGTGTTGACATAATGGCTAAAAATTCTCTTTAGGGTATAACTTTTTCCCGAGAGTAAATAGAGAATCAGGTTATTTAGACCACGCTCTAAAATATAAAAAAGAATCACATTCGAACAGTAAAATGGAATTTAAAAATGATTATAATCAAATACTACTACTGATAGATGAAGAGGTAGATGCTGAGTTGGTAGGAGGACAGGTGATAGAATTTAAGGAAAAAGGATGCTAGGAAGGGCGGGGGCAGAATGTTGTGGTGTATAGGGATGGGGAAAGAGGTGGTAAGACTGGGGTGGGGATAGGGGGCAGGCAGTCACAGAAAGTTTAGGGGAGAATTTTAGAAAGTTTATTTCAAAACGAAAGTAGAGGGTGTTTTAGAATGTACGATTAATAATTCGAAAGGGAGATGCACTTTAGGAAATATTTCAAAAGTAGAGGGTGTTTATTTTCGAATGCTTTATTGACTAATCATTTGTGGACCCTCCACTGGGAGGTAGTAGGGAAGCATTGCAGAAAAGGTGTTATCGAGGGAAGGGTAGAAAGTATGTTCACGTGTGTGTGTGTGTGTGTGTGTGTGTGTGTGTGTGTGTGTGTGTGTGTGTGTGTGTGTGTGTGTGTGTGTGTGTGTGTGTGTGTGTGTGTGTGTGTGTGTGTGTGTGATGAATTTATGCCGCAGGCAAATCCATGGAATGATATACAATACCGGTATATTACACAAAAGCTGATCTCCCTGTTTAAGTTCCCTGTGTGTATGATTTAATCAAAAGACCGTGGACTTTATTTTTTTAATGTCTACATAGGTTTTTTAAAACTTTGCATTAGAAAAGGCACTCCCCTCTTTTTATTTTACAAAATCTGGTATAGTAAATTTATGGCTTTTATTCTATAATGTGCACAAGGTCGAAGGCATCTGGTAATGGTGTGTGTTACCTTATTTCCTTCTGCCGTTTGCTTTGCAATAGGACAGGGACATGCCCTTTCCCCAGCTAACGGCTCCATCTGCATCTCTCCCAGCAGTCTTTCAACGTCATCAGCACAAATGTACTGTCGCAGCCTTTTTTGGCGTTAAGTCTGAAGGGGGAGGGGAGGTTGGAGACCTCGCAATGTAATTTTTTGGGGGGGAAAATGGAAAGATTAGTTTTTAAAAGAGAATGAAGGGAATGAAGGGAAAAAAGTAAGGTTATTGGAGGCCCCTCACGAAAATGTGGTTGTATTGGCCAGACTAAAGTGAAAGAATTGACACCGGGCAGTGCTCATTGCCGCATGATTTCTCCTGTGCTTTCTTGCAGTTGTCCAACCTTTGTACTGTATGTATTATGTCCATGTGAGCTAATTTTCTGCAACTTCATTTTAAATGTGTTCATTCTAAAATTCCATTGTGATAAATGTGAAATGTGTTAGAGCAGAACACTGCGATATTGGTGGATCGGTGGTCTAGAGGTAACGCGCCTGTCTAGAAAGCGAAAAGTCCGGGTTCGTACCCCGTCTGGGCCCGAAACTTTTCCCCATCCATTAGACCATGAGTGGTGGTCTGGGCGCTAGTCTTTCGGATGAGACGATAAACCGAGGTCCCGTGTGTTACAGAAAAATTATGCAGCGCACGAAAAAGAACCCACGGCAACAAGAGAGTTGTCCCTGGCAAAATTCTTAGAAAAAAGCCACTCTGATAGGGAAAGAAATACAGTTGCAGAAAAAAAAAAAAAAGGGTGGCGCTGCTCTTGTGGCGACGTGCTCTCCCCGGGGAGAGCAGCCCGAGTTTCACGCAGAGAAATCTCGTGACTTTAAGTGGTATAAATAAATAAATAAATAAATAAATAAATAAATATTACAATGTAGTGCAGATTGGGGTGTTTTTTAAATATTTTTTAAGCCGTATGGATTTTTGTGCTCTCGTGAATACCGAGTTGTGTAAAACTAGAGAATGGTTTAGGTTAAGCATCTGTGGTGTTTTCAGTGGAGGATCGTAATTTTTTGTTGCAAGTAGTTGTATGAAACACTTGGCTGTATTAAAGGTATTTTGTTTTAAATCACTTTGTCCATATAAACGAAAAACATGCATTTCAGTAAGAAATGCTGATGGACAGCTACTCTTGTTTAAAGTTCTTGCCTTTTCGCTTCTGTTTTGTCGATTACATCTTTGACATTGTGTATTGACATTGTTTTCCTAGACTTGATTACCAAAGCCTGATGTTCCTTTTACTTTATTGTGTACACAATTTAAGCTCTGAACGTAAAGTGTGCCTTTTTCCTTTCCATTGTAAAATCGGGGTAGAGTTAACTGCACGACATTGTTAAAGTTGGTAATGACTTTATGGTTTTACTCTACAGCATTTGCTGGTCTTTGGCTATTTATTCCCCAGCTGTAAGGTACATGTGTTTGTGTTTGTGTGCTTTTTTCACCACTGGGCTGCTTGACTTGAAATTTTTAATTTTTAAATTTTTATTCTTCTGTAAAAACTAAAGGGCGACACAATAAAACGCTTCTAATATTTCTTCCAAAGATATTGCCTTTCTTGAATGAATTACATAACTGATCATGGTTTTGGGCATTTCATTAATCTTAGAGGCTTGAAATTTCTCTGCTTTACATGGGCAGTTGTGTAGTTTAGTTGCATGCCACCATTTCAGACTACGCCCATATAATTGTTTTCACCTTCAAGTGCAAGGTAGTATATGTGTGTAGCTTGTTGCCTGTATCACTTCTTGATGATCAAGGACACAGCTTGAATCATGTGTTTGACCTATACTCTTTATGTGAAATTCTAGGCAATGGTTTTGTGGTATCTGATGGACTTAATGCCCTCCGCTTTTCTGCTGCCCCCTATCAATATTCCAGGATCGACATTAGTTTTATGTGCATTATGTTAAAATATGTTGCATTTGAAGCTGCTTTTCAATTGGTTTTACCCCCATGCAAGGGTGAATCGGAAACCCCATTTTTCAATGACATGTTAAATGTTTTGCTTTCGAGTTGCAAGCATCACCATTTTGTTGCTCTGTTAGCACACTTCATCTAGATAAAAACTTGTTCTAGAATCCCAACTGAAAATATACACAGGTGTGGATACTTTTCCAATCCAATTTAATTACCACTATCATGTAAAATGATAAAAATCCTAGCTTGGCCATCTGAATGACGATTAAGATGTTCCTTCTAAATATCAACAAAAAATTTTCTGTACCAAGTATTGCTTATATTTGTTCTGTATGTGGTGAGCACACACCACTGGCATTTGACTACCCAACTGACTTTCTTTCCCGAGAAAAATACAAGTTTTGTACAACTGATTCTTTAAAACTTAACAAGCTGATCTTGGGCACTCGCTTGTTCAGGGAGTTTGCTTCTTTCTGGCTGTAAAGATAACATGGCTGGAATTAAGCCTTTTGTCACTTCTGTGGTTAAAAAGCATACTGGAATGAGCACGCTATTGTGGTATGAGATTTCAAATAAGGGTAAAAATTCTAAAGGTAACAAAAGTCAGTTGGTCGGTCATTGTGTCACTGCTGGTCAGAGCACTGGGGAAAGCCTACCTCCCCCTTCAGCCAAAAAGACGCTGAAGTTAGGGTTGGGTAGCCGGCTCGCAGCTAAACTAGAACAAAGGAAACTTCAGAATGACTTAACCTTGTCAAAACTTGATGAAAAGATGCAAATACGTGCAAACATCACAAGACCGTGAATAAAACGGTAACTTGGCCAAGCTCTTTGTCTAGTTTCCCGCTATTTCACTCTTTATCTGATTTACTTAACAGTATATGTTTTGACATTAATTTTTGAATCGGTTGGGGATTGTGTTTACTGAAGACATTCTTTTCTTAAAATGATTATAATCCATATATCTGTTTTGATATTAATGTTCAGGTCATTTGGGGATTGTGTGTTTGTTGAATACACATTTGCTCTAAATCACAGGTTGAACTTTTGTTGTAGTTGGTTTTTTGTGTATTATGTTTGATAGTCCCTAATCGGGGCAAGGGCCTGATAAAAAAAGAATATAAATGCTTCTCTGTAACCCTTTTGCTTATCTGTAACCCTTGAAAAATAAAGTTGGATTTATTTATTGATTCATATTCTCTGTGTGTGTGTGTGTGTGTGTGTGTGTGTGTGTGTGTGTGTGTGTGTGTGCGTGTGCGTGTGTGCGCGCGCATAAACTTGATACCTGTTCATATTATGGACATTTGCATGCGTGTGAACCATTTGAATGTAAGCGCTTTGATTTATTAAATTCAGTGCTATAATATAGAATTATAATCCCATACATCATCATCATCATCATCATCATTACGGCGATACAACACAATACTCTTTACATTCTCTAGAAATTGAGACTAAGGACTTGTAAGATAGCGTTTGACCTTTTCCCCCCACCACAGAAGCCGCATTCCAAATTTGTATGTCTAAACATGACACCAGTGTGCATGCATTATTTTTGTTTTAAATATATATTTTCTCATCCTTTCTTAGCGGCACGAATTGCCTACTCTTCCGAAAGGCAGAACCAGTTTTAACGTGTGCACACGGAACTACGGTTTATAGTTCTGTCCGAAGGACTTTCGGGGGAGTGGGGTTAGTATTAACTCCGGGGGGGACCTTTGAACGGACGTCTCGGTCCACTAGGCTATACCGCTGCCTTTCCTTAGTAATCAACTGGAATAATTGATCATAACGCTGACAATGTGTGGTTTTTATCAAACGAATATAACTGTCCAAGGTTCTAAGTGCACAAACCAGTCATATTTCCCTCTGCGGAAAAGGTAGAAGATTGTTTCACAAAACTAAGACCAGTTTACCAAAGCGGTAAAGAAAATGTTGACTAACTGACCGAATTGTCATCGTCTCTGTATGGGGGTTAAATTAAAATCTGTTGAAATGTGACGAAAACATATTTCATTACTATTTCATGAAGAAAGCCATTGCCGTCGCAAATAACAAAAAAACCCACCCCCCAAAACAAACCAGTTTCGAGTAAATGTGAAATATCCTTAGAAAACATACCAGTATTGATATTAATGAAGGATCGTTTTGCTGCTGTAGAAATACCACTTCAGAAAGTAAGAACATAAAAGATGATGAAGCAGATAATTAAGTTTCTGCGTTGAAAGTGATGAAAGACTACAGAAACACCAAGAAAAAGATTTCATGAATGTCTGAACAGGAAAACTACAGGTCGTGACTGACCAAAACGAGTGTTGTATTGGTGTGTAATATATCTTGATGAGAAAGATACAAGAAGTGTTAATGCACTGAAAGATGAGTAATTTTGCTGCTGTAAAAATTCTTCCCGAGAAAAAGACGTAGACGATACAAATATTTATTTGGATTCGCTGTCCTTAAAAAAGAAACTCATCTTTAAAAAAAATCTGTACAAAATGATAAAGATGTGCTATATGATTGCTTAAAAAATCCAGGAAACATATCGTTACCTTTTTCCTAATTCGTTACTGTTCACGTTTTGATGCTTTCAATTAATGATTTCAGAGAAATTCCATGAAAACAAGACTGAAGATATTGCCTGTATTGTTCAAATGTAAAAAAGAACTGTCCTAGTCATTTCAGAGATATAAAAATTATCAATGCAGGCCTTAAACTTGTCAGCTCTGCCACAGATAACTCGCTGCCGGAATGAGTTGAAAGCATTGTAAGTCAAGGACGGTTGGACGTAAACAATTCCACTGCCATCAACATGTTAACATAATTTATGCTAGCATTTGTTACAATGCAATTTTCCCGCCATCATAAGTTATCTTTTTCTGTAACAGATTTGGAGAAAGCTGCTGATTTGGGGATTGGATTCTTTGGGTTCTACTTATCTAACCACTACGCCCCCATAGACAAATTTGAATGCAGACTGAAATTTGGGGACACTCGTACACACAGCTGCGCTGGCACAACAGACAGACTAGATGTGATAGACTCATTGCAAAACACCAGTTACCTTCACATTATAACAGTTGTGTTTTTTTAAACCGGACTCTTGAATTGCCGTATCTTTTCCGACTTTTTGTATGCCAAAGGATAATACCTCAGCAGGATTACAAAACTTCTCCTCTACTCAGAACATGTTGCACCTGCGCCCACTTACGATATATTGCCGTAAACCAAACTTGAAACAAACTGAACTGGCATTTAAAATAAAGTGTCTTCTGTGCACAAAGATACGTAACTGCTAGAAAGCAAAGTCAGTTTTTAAAAGAAATAACATGAAGTAAAGTGAAGCAAAGCCAAGCAATCAAGTAAAATTTGTTTGCCCAAAACTTCTGACTAGTAGCCTACACACTCGACTCTACTTTCAAAACAGTTTTAAATGTTATTGCGTGTTTAGCAGGTCTTTCACGTTCTTCTGATTAATATTTTTATCTTCATTCAGTCCATCTCAACTGGTCACTACTTCGGTAGTAGCTCGAGTATCCTGTGGCCGTGTTTGCAGAAAACTGCGTGAGAATGGAACACTATGCTTTTACAAATGTTATGTTTCACACCTACGCATTCTTTTTCATTTTTACCCAAACATTCACGCGTATATCGTCGTCATTATGCATAATGAAGAAGTTGTAGGTGTGTGAGTGTGAGTGTGCGCGCGCGCGCGTGTGTGTGTGGGTGTGTGTGGGTGGGTGATCTCGCGCATGCAAGCGTGTGCGTGTTTGAATGATGCAGATTGAAATTGCAATGAGTTTGTAGGAAGTGTGTGAATATTTGGAGAGGTTACACTCGCCATGAATATATCATATACTGACTGATACAGTAAAAGCAAAATGGTTTGAGACCTAGGCATTTATCTTTTTCCTGTTTACCTCCCTTCTAGGTTGACTTCTTGCTTCATTTCTGGACTAGTGCCTTGCAAGCGAACTTCTGTACTAGTTTTCCTGATGGACACTTTCTTCTGTGACAAAGTAATGCACGTTGCAAAATGGTCGGCATCTATCTTGAAAGGCTTGTGTTCTTGCTTTTTGGCTATCCGTCCGTCTGTCTTTCTGTCTGAGTACCTGTCCATCTGTTATCCGTCTGTCCGTCTGTCTGTTCTTCTGTCTGTCTGTCTGTCTGTCTGTCTGTCTCTCTCTCCAAGGATCCATACTAGGACCTCTTCTCTTCTCATTATATATAAACGACCTCCATCTCTACATCAAATCCAAATGTGAACTATTTGCTGATGACACAACTATTCATACGAGCCACAATGACCTTAACTCTCTAGCAAACACATTACAAAAAAGCGTTGATCAGCTTATCGAATGGACCGAGCTAAACCATTTGTCTATACACCCCCAAAAAACAAAATGCATGCTTATTACCACCAGACAAAAGCGTCAAAACTTAACCCATAAACTTACTATGATCAAAATTATAAGGGAAATAATTGAACAAACCTATCACCACAAAGTTCTAGGAGTAACAATTGATGAAAATCTCAGTTGGTTCTACCATATATCTCAACTATGCAAATACCTGTCCCAAAGAGTATACCAGCTTTATAAAGTCAAGCACTTTCTTGACTTTCATTCAAGGAAACTATTCTTCCAATCTTATATACAATCCTCAATAGACTATGCTTCTACCCTGTGGGATTCTGCTAGTGCAAACACTATGAAACCGTTACTGAGTCTGTACAAGCGTGCTCTCAAACTGGTCCTTTAAAAAAACAACAAGCTTATTAGAAGCCAACTATACTCAGTTAAATATTCTCCCCCTACACCAAAGATTAAAATATAATAAAGGAGTCATGATGTTTAAGATTATGACAGGAACTGTTCCATTATACTTAAAACACAAATTCCCCCTAAACCAATCCAGAAATACTATAAAGCCTAGTGTCTCATTCCCAAGAATAGACTTATTCAAATCTAGTTTGCTTTACTCAGACCCTATGCTGTGGAACTCCCTTCCTGATTCAATTAAATAACATCAATCAATAACAATCTACAAAACTCAATTATCAACTCACTCTTTATTGTGTGAGTGTATGGGTATTAGGCTTATTTTATTATCATGACGTTTAATTGTACGAGTATAATCAAAAAGCGTATTGATGGTGATCGTGTGCTGTCTTGAGAATTATATGTTTAGTATTATCTCTGACACACACACACACACACACCACACACACACACACACACACACACACACACACACACACACACACACACACACACACACACACACACACACACACACACACACACACACACACACACACACACATCTCTCTCTCTCTCTCTCTCTCTCTCTCTGACTTTATAGGTTTGGCTTTTTTCTTTTCTTTTCTTCCTTGTTTTTATTGTGTGAGTGTAAAGGTATTGAGTTTATTTCATTATCATGACGTATAATTTGTACGAGTATAATCAAAATGAGTGTTGATGGTGATCATGTACTGTTTTGAGAATTATATATTTAGTATTATCTCTGAAACACACACACACACACACACACACACACACACACACACACACACACACACACACACACACACACACACACACACACACACACACACACACACACACACACACACACACAGACTCTCTCTCTCTCTCTCTCTCTCTCTCTCTCTCTCTCTCTCTCTCTCTCTCTCTCTCTCTCTCTCTCTCTCCTTTTATTGTTTTGCTTATAGTTATAGTTCTTGTGTATCCTGATGAAGGACGTATTCATACTTTATATTTTCAATATTATATTGGGCTTGTTGACTGTACTTGAGTTCTAGTGAATGTCCTATTTCAATATCTTGTTACGTGTAACAACTATGTGTACCATTTTACAATGTAAAGATGTTCATTTTTATGATTTAATAAGTTTAACTTTTTTGGTTTTTCTCTTCTTTTTTTTCTTTTTTTGGTGTTTTTTGTTTTAGTTTTTTTGTTTTTCTTTTTGTCCTTGTTTTTTGGTGTGTTTTTGTTGTTTTTTCTTTTGTTCGTTTGGTTTTTGGGGGTTTGTTTTGGGGGGTTTCTTTTATTTGTTTGTTTGTCTTCTTAAACTTTTTTCCCTTTGTTTCTACTGTGTGAGAGTATGAGTATTGGTTTATAATTAAGATGTATCCCTACGGGCGGGGACTGGATACAAAAAAGCACACGAGTGCTTATTCATTATCCTCGAAATAAAAGAATTTGTCATTGTCATTGTCAATTAGTCATTGTCTCCAACCCCCTTCCAGCATCTGATTTCTATTTGTTCTACCTGTTTCTTTTCCTTATCTTTATTTCTTTCTTTCCTCTTTATTTAGTTCGTTTTTTTTCTTCTGATATTCTTTCTTTATCTCTCTCTTTCTAGCGTTCATTTTGAAAATATTTATTTCTATACTTTTTGTACCCCCTTTTCTCTTTTCCATGTCGCTTGCCTGGCGCGTGCGCGCGCACGTGTGCGTGTGTGTGTTTGTGTGTGTGCTACATGTGCGTGCATGTGCGTGCGTGTGTATGTGTGTGCGTGTGTGAGTGTGCACGCGCGCGCGCGCGAGTGTGTGCGTGCGTGTGTGCGTACGTGTATGTATGTATGTGTGTGTGTATGCCTGTTAAAAATCGCGGACTTTTTTCTGTTTATTTTCTCTTTTCTTTGTTGGCTAGAAAATGCATGGAGGGGGAGGGGAGGGCAAATAATAGACTAAATGGTAGGTTGGTCAGCTGGTTGATTAATTGATCGGTTTTGTAGTTTATTTCGAATTTTTTCCTATTTGTCGTATTTCACTGCTGTGAATAACTTTTCTCTGTTCACTTCTGTAAACCTCCCAACGCCTCTCATCACCTGCATTTAGCCTTGTTACTCCTCCTTAACTCAACAACATCTACTGCCTCAGATCCAGGTCTTTTTTCTTTTTTTTTCAATTCATCTTTGTCTTATCCTTCTTTTCACAGTTCTTCTGGCTGTACTTTTTCTTGTTTGTTTCTTTTGTGCGTTTTTTTGCTTGGGCTTGGAGTTTTTGTTTGTTTCTTCTCTTTCGTTTTTCTTTTTACCTTCTTCTTATACTTTTATCTTCTTCTTTCTGTCTTTTCTTTTTGTCCATCTTTTTTTCTTCTTTTGTTTCATTTTTCTTCTTCTCCTTTAGCAAAAAATGTGTTTCCGCTCCTTGTGTGCGGTTTTAAAGATAAATATTTCGCTTTATCATTTTTTTTTATTATTTCCCCGTTTCTCCTGACCTGAGGCTGGTTCCCCACAGCTGTCAGAAGAGAGATTGTGCGCACCTCTCAGCATCTGCCAGATTAGATTAGCTCCTGGTAAATGCCTGACCAACTTGGCTGGGGCTGAAAATAGGCAGTGTCGTAACACTGATTGTGCATCGTTATCATGTCAGGGGGGGGGGGGGGTGGTTCTGGGTGAGGCGCAACACGGTTTTATTGAAATAGACATTTCTGATCCCCTTCCCTTGTTATCTCAGTCCCTGTGTGTCTATCTTTCTGTCTCTCACTCTGTCTGTCTGTCTGTCTGTCTGTCTGTCTAGACGTCTATCTGTCTCCATCCGCCCTTCCCTTCCTCCCTCCCTCTTCGTGCATCTTATTCTTCTCCCTCTTTAATTCTTCTATTTCTTAGTTTCTTTTTCACGACCTTTAATTGTCTTTCAGTGCCAAGGCGGCCAATGAGATATGACAAACAAATCGTGTTACAGTCATCCAGAGATTAGCTCGTTGTTTGATTAGCACTCGTCCTTCATTGCCGGTTTGTTGATTTGATTCAATCAAATGAATCCTGTTGACATCAGGATGATTCGATGCAGCGCCCTGTCCACATCCGTTCCGCGTGTGCACATGCGCACAGAATGAATTGTTTTTGGGGGAGGGGTTGTTTTTGTTTTTTTAGCTTCCGATCACAGTCATGTCAGCACCAATGACAATATCCTTTGCATGACAGCAATGCACGAAGTACACATTGTTAACCACAGAACAGACTAACAAAAGAATTGGCGCGAATACATTTCCGTTAAAAAAAAGTAACCGAATACTAAAGTAAACAAAAAATGAATAGATGGTTTTGCTTATAACAAGCTGGGATGATGAGCAAACGTTATGGAAACGATTTTCTAGGCTATCGGTCACAACTTAGTACTTTGTCTTGCCTTTCAGGTTTGAGAAAACTGAACCTTTATATTCAGTTGTACAAACAAAGACACACACACACACACACACACACACACACACACACACACACACACACACACACACACACACACACACAACACACACAAAATCTCTCTCTCTCTCTCTCTCTCTCTCTCTCTCTCTCTCATCTCTCTTATATATATATATATATATATATATATATATAATATATATATACAAAAGCAGGAATTCAGTTTGTTTCATCATCCCAACAAAAGCTGACCTAATAAGCAAACTCTTAATGCTATGAAAATAGTTATATCATGTCCTCAAGATAAAATCTGGAACATGAATCCATTTCAGACATGTAAGCATACATATGCACACAGTACTTCTACTCATTCCCGGACACAGTTCTCTCTCTCTCTCTCTCCCTCTCTTTCTCTCTCTCGTCAGAATTGTGGGGTTTTTTCCGTTGGTTATAGGCATGAGGGCTGCTGATTTGATGAGATAAAACTATAATTAGAGACGTAACAGGTTCGTTTCCCCATAGAGTTCAGACTTTCCCCCTATCTGCAAGATCATGAGTGGAATCGGCACTGATGTTAGCTGCAGGGAGGAAATCCCCATTAACCAGGTTTCGAATAAGCTAGCATGAAAACTGGTCATTAGGGTATAATGGTGATGGTTGGTGGATAGTACAGCCCGTAAATCGGAATAACTCCTGGGAAAATCTAGTCATTTTCTCTGTCTTTTGACAGACTGTTGAATCTGTTAAACGTTTTCATGTTGAATTTGAACGACAATCACTTACCCCCTCCCTCCCCCTGCACTCTTCATACTACACTTGGCAAAGTTTTGCCATAACCCTTCACTTGGCAAAGGACGTTCACAATGGGGAAATGCAGGACAATCAGCTATGCTCGTGTTGTGATTCTTGTGGTAAAAGAAGGCCCTGATAAAACATTCAGAAATGGATATATCAATAATTAAGTGCTATTCAGCACGAAAGCTTTTCAACATAAACAATCACTAAGCCCACTTACATATCTCCTGAATGCATTTCCTGCAAAGAAAACGCGTCTGATCATGATAACCAGTGGCCTGCTCTTTTGTGACATTTTCCATTTTGGAGCGGTGTGTGTGTGTCCGTGTGCGTGCGTGCGTGCGTGTGTGTGCGTGCTTGCGTGTGTGGGTTTTTTGTTGTTTTTTGTTGTGTGTTTTTGTTTTTTTGGGGGGTGGGGGGGGGGGTAATCTCTAAAGTTTAACAATAAAGCAGTTTATTTATTTGCGAAAATACCAACACACTGTCCTACCATTTAGATTAAGGTTTGCCTTCTCACAGCTTGAATTGACGCTTTATTTGTTTGCCAGTGTGGGAGATAGGTCTGAATACAAACTAGACTCAAGACAACTTTATCATCTCGAATAATTACCTCCAAATGGCTCAAATTAAACTGTAGAGCACACACTGATACATACTGCAGTTTATAAAAGAACAGGAAACACAATTTGTAAAGTATCTTGCAAACGTTAGTTCTTTCGTGCCAAAGACATATATAAGATACATGTACTTAATTATATAAATCAGAAAAAAGTAGTGCCGGAAAATATGTGCAGGTAAGCAGTTGCAACTTCTCTGTTATTTGAAGATAACTATCAGAGGTTTTATCTAATCTACAAAAAATAACCTTTCAATGACATAATGTTAGGCGTTTTTGAATAAGGACCATGCCTGTGGTCTGACCTGAATCAAGTTTTGGCTCTGGACGAACCTTCGTCAGCCGCGGTGATTTACGCTTCACCTCTGGTGGTACCTTACAGCAAGATACTTTTCATAAATTTTAAGTGTCAGTGACCAGATGTCATGGGGAAATATCCACTTAAAAAATCTTTTATTATATTATTTAAATTCGAGTATAATGCACTCATGTGCTTTTTGCATCATAGTCCCCGTGTGTAGGCGGTTTTGTAAATTTTGTCATCCGTTCCACCAGCACACAATGATCTACCCTTCCAAAAGCGGAACAGGTTTTAACGTGCTTGCAAGATATTCTGCGTGTGTTCACACACGGGACCTCGGTTTATAGTTTCATCTGAAAGACTTTTGCGGGGACAAATATTAAGACTCCTCACCCTTAGCACTGATCCCGCACTATAGACACTGCCATAAACATCAGGCTTACAACGGCGAAACAACCACTATACATCATTGACAGTTATTACAGAACAACAGATGAATGAAATATGTCATTGCAGCCAGCTCCTTTAAAAAGCAAGAAATGTCACGATCAACGAAAGGCAAAACAAAGCATTCAAAGCTAGATTGCTTTGTGTATAGTTCCAAGATGTAGGAAAAGTAGAGACAAAGTGCCTTCTGTAGATTAGTCTTTAGACAGCTGCAGACCAGACATAACCTCAACGTCACGAGCGTGCACCACGTTCAGACAAAAGCTAAACAGCGTTTGACACGATCTCTTGTACCAGCCACCAGTACAGGTCTTGGATTTAATCTAATCAGAGACAACCATATTTGTCCAGTTGTGTCCGGCCTGTTTTAATGTCCTTGGGGACACGTGAAAGATGAATAACTATGCTACCTGATATCGTTTTTTCTGCCATTTTCATCCTTGACATGTCTGTAAAAAGTGAGTTTATGTTACAAAAGCTTGGTGCCTGCTTATACAAGCTGTTCACATCTCGTTGTCTGTAATGCCAGACCACTGCAGATCCAAGAAAATCACGGATATCAAAACACACCCAACTTTATCATTTTTCCATGTGTGTCCATTTCAAGGTGCACTTACATACATGACTTACACAAATGAATTTTGCATCTTTTTTCTGTCAGGCATTTTTCAAAAAAGAAACATTACTCACATCAATGCACTTCAAAAGTATTGAAACGAACTTGAGGAAGACGACACAAACTAATGCAAACAAATTAAACTTTTTTTTAAAGACAGACAACCGCAGAGTACAAATCCCAACATAACAAAACGCAAGGGAAATCAAACGAGCACACTCTATCAGTACGGTACGGAAAAGGATGCTGGTATTATAATTATCGTTATCTCCTTTCTCCTAACATCCTAAAATATCCAAGTGTTGTATGCACGTCGGGAACTTCATCTTTTCGTTCCTCGGCTATATCTCAGAGGATAATTGATGGCAATAGTTTTGCGTATACGACCGCTCTAGCCACCATTTCTGTAGCCGCATTCCGACTTCTGGGATGATGTCTAAACACGACACCAATGTGCATGTGCTTTGTTATATATTGTTCTCGTCTGTCCTTACCAGTACAAATGGCCTACTTTTTGAAAGGCAGAACAGGTTTTAGCGTGTGCGAAAAATGAACTGTGTGCGCTCGCAAACAGGACCTGGGTTAACAGTCTCATCTGAAGGACTTTCTTGCAGTAGAGTCAGTACTGAAGTAACCCCGGGGGGAAATCCCTTGCATGTGTGTTTTGGTATTGCTCGAAGCCGGGCTCGATCCTAGGCAGTCAAATCGCCAGTGCAACGCTCTAATCACTGAGCTATCCCACCTTCCACTTGCACAAAATGCAAGACTGGTGAGAGACATTGGGACGATAATGGTACAAAATAATTAAGAATAAGACTAGATATGAAAAAAGTATCTCTCAGTGGCAAATATTGCAGTATTGCATCTTCATTGTTGGACTCAGTTGCCCTTCATAATTTAAACCCATGGGCACTCCGGTTTTTGCTTTATTCTCATTTCCCTGTCTGTGCTAACTTCATACCAAACACTGCAGAGTCTCTACACTTCTTGAGGTCTTAGTGATGCCCACTACTCTAGGGTGGGAATCTGGATCTATCTGACTCCTCGACTGATTTCATTCTGTTCTCAACAAAGGGTTAATGTGTAACTTTCTGCCCATCTGATCATTCTCTTGCAAAATTACTTTAGTAGTTTTCGTTCTGAAGCCACGAAGGAACGTGTCTGAACATGACTATGCTTGTTACTGCGAACACCTTGGAGGCAACAGAATTGTAGCGGCACAGAATGTGAGATGGCGCGCGCGCGCACACACACACACACACACGCGCACGCACGCACGCACGCACGCACACACGCACGCACGCACATGACCTGGTTTCCTTACGTGCAATAACATTTTTCGAGTTCACATTGGAAAACTCGAAGGGAATTAGAGGAGTGTTGATAGGCCACATTTTCTTTGCGATTGAAAGCATCTTTTGGTCTAATGATTAGATTGTGTAAAGTGATCTGAGCAGACGAGAGGGAAGATGATCCACAAACACTCTTTTCATTGGATTGTCTGTTTTTCGCCTTTAGCCCGAAGAAGCTCGTGTTAGGTTACCTTTTCCTTGTTAACAGAATTGGATTGAAACTGGATGATACACACACACACACCTACCTGTGCCCAATTTTCCATTTAATTGATAATAAGTTCTTGCTTTATTGTCAAATATCTTTGTAAATTTTTTTTAAAAGGACTACTGAACTGAATCGCCAACCAAAAACATGAGAAAAGGTATACTACTATAGTTCTATCCTCCATATTTTTTAATCTCTTATTTATACCATCAAAATTTGGAAAGTTAGAACACTTGAAACATTACATAAAGCATATGACATATGTTTATCGTGTAAAACTTGAATACGTTAGCAAGAACCCCCCTCCCCTCTTCAAACGTGTATTTCGTATAAAAATATTCTCAGCGCTACAAACAGAACTATCACCACATGAACAAGTTGTCCCTAGTATATAACATAGACCGGATTTCAGTTTTGGTAACCTTCTTGCACAAGGACATTTCATTTCTTTTTAATTACAGCCTTTTCATCTGTATCTATGTTCCGCTACATGAGATATACCAATCCGAAATGTTGTAAGCATATTATACATAGTATTTTGAAAGTTGCGAAATAAGGCTACTCGCCCTGCGATATTTTAGATTTGCACTTTAGAATCTGTTGCTGGATTTAACATAGCAGTTTTCAGTTATAATCGATTAATCTTTGATGAAATGCGCTCAGAGACCACGTACACACCAATGTTACCAAACGTAAAAGAAAAATCTTACACACACACACACAAACACACACTCACTCACTCACTCACTCCAGCACAGGGAGAGAAACAGAGACACAGAGGAAGAGACAGAGAGATAAAGACAATGATGTAGACAGAAAGAGAGGCAAATACAAAGACAGAGACGAAAAAAATCACAGATAGAGAGTGTGTAGAGGCAGAGACAGAGAGATAGATAATGACAAATAGGAAAAAAGTCGATGTTACACTGTCAACGCAGCTGTGCAAACAATACAACAGCAGGTTAAACGATGCCTGTTTCTTTTCCTGCCT
The DNA here is from genome assembly GCA_028751875.1 of Rapana venosa. Lineage (NCBI taxonomy): Eukaryota > Metazoa > Mollusca > Gastropoda > Neogastropoda > Muricidae > Rapana > Rapana venosa. The sequence goes on from CM054145.1 coordinate 24,854,998, forward strand.
TCCACTCTTGACTGAAACCTAAGCTGAGGTCATCTTTCAGTCCAAACACATTAACTTTCTGTGGTTGAGAACAAATTCTTAAGGAAACAAAGCCCAAGTGGGTTCTTTTTGCTTTGGGTTTTTCTTTTTAAATTGTGAAAAGCGGGAGACGAAGGCGGAGACAGGGTAAAGCGGTAGTCAAACAGCTTTGCAGAATGAAATCATTGTCATACCTAGTTATGGTCATAACGCGTCAGCTATGTGTTTGTCTGTTTGTCTGTGTGTATGTCTGCCTACCTGTCTGTCTTGTTTAATTAATTGATCTATCAATTAATTGATTAGGGAACACAACATCACATCTACAGAATAATCTTGACCGCAGCTGTGAAAGACATGAAAAGAAAGAAGAGGGTGGCGCAAAACTGGAATCAGCGCCTAAACAATGTAGTTAAATGCCTGCTGGTCATCCTTAAGCTTTCGATTACTCACGGGCTGAAAGTAACAGAAACTCAGCAGCCAACTGGACCACGACAGTTTAAGAAGGTGAGTTAGAAGATTTTCTTTGTCAGCACAGAAAGTTAAAGATATAAACAAGCAAAAAACAGGTGAATGTGTTCCGTTAACATTATGATATGGTCATTGGCGATATGATGAAACCACAGTTTCTCTAGGAGCCAGCATTTTGAGGGCGGCGCCCATCTCCTCTCCTTTGCTGCGTTGCCTTCCCTGACCCTACGGAGGGCAGATACCCATTTACAGCTGGATGAACGGGGGAGGGGGGGAAAGGGGGGCTGTATTGAAGCCAAAACGTATTTTTTCCTGTTTCACTGTTTGCTTCTTTTGCAAAACCCACACTTAACAGAAGAGAACTATAAAACATTGCCACTCTTCGAGAACGATTTGAAGGTAATCTTCTTTCAAAATTTCAAAAGGACTTCTTTATGTTTTTTTCTCTTTTAGTATTATAGTTTATATTCTGTATCTTTTTTCTTCTTCCTCAACAACGTGAGGAGTCTTTGGTGCACTGCACTGTATTGAACTGAATTTTCCAGACTGATATTCTTGGGCGAGCTGAACCTAGTGGAGCCAATCTTTCTCTAGACACAGGACGTGTGTTGGGTATGTTTGTACTTCTGTAGCCCGTTGAACGCTGACTTCAATTATGGTATCTTTAACGTGCATTATTTATCCTCTATATACGAAAACATTCGAAATAAATTAAGGCACTGTCAGGTCTGCACTTTGAGTTGACCCAGGAGATAATATAAAACCTTGCCATTACTTCACCAGACACCGTTGCCGAGATTTAAACCCAGGACTTTATGGGCCGACAGGATGGGAGTCAAACGCTCTTGTACCCTCAGCTATGATGTACATTATAATTATGACGAGGTCGTGCAATGTTGCACATTTTCTGTCTTTCCCAGCTGTGATGGTGCAAAGTACAAGGTAATGAAATGTGCAATGCATGACAATGTATGCTGCATTTTCATAGATTTGGCTGATGTGACAATTGACCCCCCCCCCCCCCCCCCAATCGCAATCGCAGTAAACACAACTTACATCGTGTCTCTCTCTCTCTCTCTCAACTCACCTCATCTGCTCCCGTAACCCCCTCTGGGGTCGTAGTGGCACTGCAGTGACGAACGTTGCACCATTTGAGTCCATTTGCGGCAGTTGTGGGCAAGTGCCTGGGTTACGAGAAACTCTTCCAGTCCATTCAGTGATTCTGTCTGCCCATTTTTTCTTCGGCCTGCCTCGCCTTCTCTTCCCCTGCACTGTTCCTTGCAGTATGGTCTTGAAGAGCCCATCTGATTTTGTCACATTGTCATCTGAGCTTTCTTTTCTTGTCTGTGGTCAGTAGGTCTTCGAAGTGCTTTACTTGTTGGGTGATGGTTTGTCGGACATCTTCGTTGGTAATGTGGTCCGTGTATGAAATGCCAAGGAGTCTTCTGAGGCATCTCATCTACAAAGCCTGGATCCTCCTTTGTAGATCTGCATTCAATGTCCATGACTCGCACGCATACAGATATGTGGAGATGACCAGTGCACGCAGTAGCTTGACCTTGGTCCTGAGAGAGATGTTTCGGTATTTCCAGATGGTCTTGAGTTTCGCCATTGCTGCCACTCTTTGCGCAGCTCTTGCGAGGATTTCGGTCTTTGAACCTTCTTCACTAATAATAGATCCAAGGTACTTGAGTGATCTACAACCTCAAGTTATTTCCATTGAGTGTAATTGGGTAGATGGCTGGGCACTGTATTGTCAGAGTTTGTCTTTCTCGCACTGTTCCATGCCATTCTGGAGGATATTTCGTCCAGGTGGAAACACTGGGTTTGGGCTAGTTCTTTACTTTTCCTGCCAACCCTCGATGTACGTTTCCGGGCCAACCATCAAATTCATGGGCTAACCTGAGGTTGAGAGCTTTTACTCAAATCCCACGCAGTTTGTCCAAAGCACGGTTGGAGAAGGTTCCTACCTCTTGGGAGTCCTTCAAGGCTGTCCCTATCACCGACACGACAATCTTCTTGAGCCATAGGGCCCTGATGCCTTAGAAATCCACTGGCCAGTCAGAGTGGAGGCGAACAATAACACCCTCCCTACATTTTTTAATTAACAATTTCCCAAGAGCTGTAAACAATTATCTTCTGCATTTAGACAGTGGGTGACTGTGTAGATTTTGGGAGTTGCAATAGTGTTTTTTTTAAATTTTTACAAGGAACAGTAACATTCCGAGCTTCCTAGGCCAATGGCGGCGAACAGACAATTCAATGAAAGAAGCGTTGTCGTTTATATCATCCTCCCTCGCGTTTGCTCAATCACTTTCACAATCTGATAATAAAATCCCTTTAACGCGGAAAAACACAGGTCCAACATACTTGAATTTTAAGCGACTCGGAAAATACTTTGCATTAAATAGGAAAAGGTCGAATGTGTGTGTGTGTGTGTGTGTGTGTGTGTGTGTGTGTGTGTGTTTTTGTGTGTGTGTGTGTTGTGTGTGTGTGTGTGTGTGTGTTGAGAAACATAGAAATTTGTTGCTTCTATGCCCCTCCCATTGCATTGCTTGCACATCTTACACATCTTGAAAAATACTTCTAATTAGATTGTTCATTTTCTAGCTTTCATCTAGTTTTGTTTCAAAAGTGTGTGTGTGTTGTTTTGTGTGTGGGGTGTGTGTGTGTGGTGTGTGTGTGTGTGTGTGTGTGTGTGTGTGTGTGTGTGTGAGGAGGGGAGAGAGAGATGTGTGTGTGTGTGTGTTGTGTGTGTGTGGGGTGTGTTCGGTCTTGACGAACACACACACACACACGAACCACACACACACACACACACACACACACACACACCACACACACACACACACACACACCCCCCACACACACGCACGCACGCACGCACGCACGCACGCACGCACGCACGCACGCACGCACGCACGTACTATTTAAATCCAATCTATGATGAAAGCTGGTGTGTGTGTGCGTGCGAGCGCGCGTGGGTCTTTGTGTGTGTGGGCATACGTATGTGTGTGTGTGCGCGCGTGCGTACGTGTGACCATGTGCGCGTTTGAGTATTGTATTGTATTGTATTGCATACCACTTTAAGTCACAGCAGATTTATCTTCGTGAAACTCGGGCTGCTCTCCCTGGGGAATGCGCGTCGCCACAAGGACAGCGCCACCCCTTTTTTCTTTTCATGTTTGAATATGTATTTGGTTTCCTATCAGAATGGCTTTTCCACAGAATTTTTCCAGGGACAACTCTCTTGCTGCCATGGGTTCTTTTACGTGCTCTAAATGAGTATTACGCACGGGACCTCGGCTTATCGTCTCATCAGAAAGACTAGCACCCAGACCACCACTCATGGTCTAGTGGATGGTGGAAAAGTGTTGGGCACAAACAGGGATTGAACCACCACATACTTGAAACCTGGACTCTTCGCTTTCCAGGCAGGTGCGTTAGTAACCTCTAGACTACCAATCCACCCACCTTGTGTGTGTATGCGCTTGCGTGCGTGCGTGCGTGCGTGCGTGTGTGTGAGTATGTGTGTGTGTGTGTGAGTATGTGCCTGTGCAATAGTGGCAATTATAATGATAATAATAATGGTAATCATTAATGATTACATATAATAATAATAACAATAACAATGTATGGAATTTATATAGCGCTGAATCTGTATGGAATTTATATAGCGCTGAATCTTGTAAAGTAAACAAATCGAAGCGCTTGCATTCAAATCATTCACACGCATGCAACCGTCCACAAATATCAGGATAAACAAATATCAAATTTATACACACATATAAAGCTCAACACGCTTAGGTGGGGTTGTGGAGGTGAAAGTAGCTATTGAAAACTAGAAAGGATAACAGGGGAAGATCTCAGGTAGAAATAAGTGCGTTTTGCGGCTGGATTTGAAAGTATCAAATGAAGGCTTTCGGCGAAGTGGGAGAGGAAGGTCGTTCCATGTGGATGGACCAGAAACAGAGAAAGAGCGTCAGCCAACAGTGGTTTGTTTGAATCTGGGAGTTCGAAAGCACGAAGCGTCTGCGGCTGAACGAAGAGAACGGGATGGAGTATACAGGTGAAGACGGTTACAGAGATAGGAGGGTGCAGATTTGTGGAGACATTTGAAACAGAGGGTATTTATCTAATACTTTACTCTTTGTGGGACAGGCAGCCAGTGAAGAGATCGCAGAAGAGGAGTGATGTGTTCAGATTTTTTCTTTCGAAGGACTAGTCGAGCTGCAGAGTTCTGTATGCGTTGAAGGGAGTGGATGGATGATGCTGGTAAACCAGCCAGGAGAGAATTACAGTAGTCCAGACGAGAGAGAATGAGAGATGTAACAAGTTTGGATGATGCGTCAGTAGACATATTTGCGAATTGCACTTATGCGTCGTAATTGACAGTAGCAAGACTGGCAGGTCTGGATGATTAATTTTTTCATAGAGAGTGTGTTGTCGATAACTACACCTAGATATTTCACAGAGCTGGACATGGAAACTAACGAATTGCCGAATTCCATTGAAGTTGTTGTGATGGAGGAGAGTTTATGGTCGGTCCCTATGAGCATGGCGTCGGTTTTATCGGCATTTAGCTGTAACTTATTCTGAGTCATCCAGTTTTGAATGTCAAGAAGACAGTGGGCTATATTTGTCAGGAGGAAAGGTAGGTCTTCAAGGGTAGCATATAGCATTTTAATCATTTTCAAACTAAAGGCGCTTTACAATATTCAAAATATAAAATATAAAGAAACAATGATTAAATGCACACACACACACACACACACACACACACAAAAACACACAACACAACAACCCCACACACACACACACACACACCACACACACACAACAACACACACACACACACACACACACACACAAACGCGCGCGCGGTCTTACACAGTCTTAACTTGAAAAAATACCCGGTATAATTAGATTGTTTCATTTTCTAGCTTTCATCCAGTATGTACACATGGCCTCACAATGAGTCCTAGGTTTGAGGAGCTAGATTCGATGCCCCCTCAGAGTGTTAAGCTGGGAAACGCCTAAAACATCAACAACAAAAACAACAATAAAAGAACAACAAACGCTTTCGTTGTTAAGACTGCTTCAAAACTAAGTCAGCGACTTAGAAACATCGTGAACTAATCCATCTTGACTAGATTTCCTTCGCTCTGTCTCACACACGGCGTTCGATGAAATTAGGACAGATATTTTTTTTATTCCATTTTCATTTCAGACAGATCTTATTTTATCGTATTGTATTTTATTTCATTTTAAAGTTTTATTTCTGTCGTACAAATGTTTCAATGGTGGGATGCACATGTGTGTGATCTGCAGTTTAATGTCTGTTCACATAAGTCATATTAGGCAAATGCACGTGTGTGTGTGTGTGTTTTGTGTGTGTGTGTGTGTGTGTGTGTGTGTGTGTGTGTGTGTGTGTGTGTGTGTGTGGTGTGTGTGTGTGTGGCGGCGCGCGTTGTTGTTGCTGATGTTGTTGTTGCCATGAAGGATTGAGGATGATCCTACCCTTTGTCTTCACGGCACAGACACAGCCTGATGCTGTAGTGATGCCCATGTGTTGTTGACCTGTTGATGTTGTGTTGAGGTCAGAGGGTATATTGGCATAATAAACTTGAAAGCTAGATTTTTACTAAATATTTTGCGAGCTTGAAAACGGAGAAGCTCCTGTGGTTTACAAGTCATACATATACAGACAGTAAACAGTAAAATATTCATTACATGAAATAGTACAACACAGTCTAGGAATGTCAGCGTAACGGCTTTCCCATTTTTCATACATCGCAAGAAAATGAACGGCCAAGCTTCAGTAATGGTTTAGCCAATAAGACATTCATCAGCACGACAAAAAATGGGCGATGCGTGCGCGCACACCCACTCACACACAGTGGGTGCTCAAACACAGCATGAAACCACACATGAATGCACTCAATTTCGTCACAAAAAACAAACGGTGAAAACATTATGAAAGATAGATATCAGTTGATCTAACCCTCTATTCACTCAAAATATGAACTTTATTAAAAGAATGAAGAAGAAGGAAGAAGAAGAAAAGAAGAAAAAAGAAGAGGAAGAAGAAGAAGAAGAAGAAGAAGAAGAAGAAGAAGAAAAAGAAGAAGAAGAAAGATTGTAGCCTCGTCCTTTTCTTGACAGGTCCTCTCCTGCTCGGCCCTGTATCTCTCTCTTCCTCTGTTCCCAACAGCCTCCCTCCTTACTTGAGTCTGTCTGTCTGTCTGTCTGTCTGTCTGTCTCTCGTTGGATCAGTCAAAATTTGTTTTATTATGTGCTAATTAAGTAGCAGAACTGAGGTGGAAAATGAAAGTGTTTTTTCTGTCGCAGGGTTTTAAATTTGGTAGCCTATGGTATTTTTTTAGAAAGAAGTTCGGGATATCATTTTTAGCTCACACATGTGCAGTATCACTCAGGATTTCTTTCGCTTTGTCAGTAGCATCCTACCACAATTTTTGCTCCGCGTATTACCTTTTTCCTAACTACAAATCTTTGACATTCAAGTTTTTGTAAGATTAAGAAAAAGGAAGTGCAAGATTCAATTCAATGAAGCATCGATAACAATTCGTAAACTAACATTAACCTGAACCCTTCGGAGCTTTTGGAAAAATAAAGAAGCGATATAGACATAAAGAACGGATATAGACAGGGCGCTGTATAATCCTAATGTCATTTATATCCATGTGATCAAATTAAACGAGCAAACTGACAGTAGGACCACTGTGAATCAAGCAAAGAATCACGCGATGTGGATGAATTGAATTGAATTTTTCAAGATCTGCATTGGTAGTTAAATTCGTTTTTTTAAAATAAGAATTTATGTGTATGTAAACATACGACCCTTACAGCATCACTGTGAAGACTTGGTACAAGCTCAGGGATTTGGGGAAAATCATCTAGCATTTAGTCTTTTTGCCATACAACAGGAATGGTTAACACTTATTGTCTGCCATAAATTTGAAGTCTGTTTCAAAACAATTTTACAACAAAGATTTAGATTGTAAAATCCACACTTGTTCATTTAATTGGCTTCCATTAAGCAACACCGGTTCCCCAAAACCCCAAACAAACCAGAAAAACACCAAAAAATCAAATTTTTTTGAAAAAAATAATATTCAAACAACTCACTGTTTTTTAATCTACCCTATCTACCTATCTACCACTATTCAAGAAAACACCCTGATGGCCTATGTGGAGCGCTAAACAACAGGATTGTTTGATTGGATTGAATGGCCTTCCTATCTGTCTTCGTCGTCTATTCCACACACAGAACGAATAACGGCGCCGTGGACCTGATGTCATTAATTCATTGATAAAAATCAAACACAAACAGACAGTAGACCACTGTGAATCAAGCTAAGACCAGCGATTGATGATTGCAAAAACTGTTACTTGGAATATTCATTGCTGTTTTTTTAAAAAGAAAAAAACCAATTCCCCAAAATAAACAAAGAACCAAAGGAAGAAGAAAAAAGAAAAGGGGAAGAGGAGGAGAAAAAAATGTGATGATGATAGATAAATAGATATGAGATAGATGATGATGAAATATTGATATGATGATGATGATATGAAGGAAGAGAAATGTAAGAGGAAAGAAGAGAAAAGAAAGGGAGGAACAAGGAGGAGGAATGAAAGGTAAAAGAGAGAGAAGAGAAAAAAGAGAGATGAGAGAAGAGAGAGAGAGAGAGAGAGAGAGAAAAGACAGACAGACAAACAGACAGACAACAGAAACAGACAAAACCACAACCAAACCCTAAGGAGGAGGGAGAAGGATAAAAAAAATTCTATTTCAACAGAACCGTGTTGCGCCTCACCCAGAACTCCTTGACATGATAACGATACACAATCAGTGTTACGACACTGCCTATTTTCAGCCGCAGCCAAGTTGGTCAGGCATTTACCAGGAGCTAATCTATTCTGGCAGATGATGAAAGGTGCGCCGAACCTCAGCAAGCCTAAATTCAGAAAAAAACCCCGGGAGAATGAAAAAGGAAAATGTAAAGCGGTAGTCGTATGCCTCAAAACCAGAGATAACAATAGAGTGGAAAGCATTTTGCTAAAGCGGAAGAAAAAGAAGAAGGAGGAGGAGGAGGAGGAGGAGGAGGATGAGGAGGGGGAAGGAAGAAAGGGGGAGGAGGGGGAGAGGAGAAGAAGGAAGAAGAAAAGAAGAAGAAGAAGAAGAAGAAGAAGAAGAACAAGAACAAGAAGAAGAAAGAAGAAAAGAAAAAGGAAGAAAGAAAAGAGGAGGAAAGAAAAAAGAAGAAAGAAAAGAAAGAAGAAAAAGAAAAAAAAGAAGAAAAAAGAAAAAAGGGAAAAAGAAAGGAAAAAAGAAGAAGAAGAAAAAAGAAGAAGAAAAGAAGAAGAAGAAGGACAACAACAACAAAGACACAATAATAAACGAAGAAAACCTTGGAGAACAATGATAAACTGTGCAGTTGAGTGAAGGCAAGATTAACGTTTAAAAAAAACCTATTTATTTATTTATTTTGATCACTTCTGTCAGTGAACCTGTAAAAGAGCTGAAGATTTTAGAGGAAGAAAATGAAAGGGAGACAACCACTCACTATAGAAATCTTAAAAAAGATAGATTTGTCGGGAACCCCCCGCACCCCCCACCGCCCCGATAAATTTAAACTAAAATTTGTATTAATTTCAAAAAGTCAAGGTTTTTTAAAACAGATTTCAACAATCTGTCACACAAACAATTCTCTCTCTGTCTGTCTGTCTGTACGTCTGGGCTTCTCTTTTCTCTCTCTCTCTCTCTCTCTCTCTCTATCTCTCTCTCTCTCTCTCTCTCTCTCTCTCTGCGCTACCTACGGTGGGGCGTAGTGCTGGTCTTCGCCTGCGCTTGTAGTTTGCTGGAGTCTGCCCGTGGGCATTAGCGCAGCTTTATTTCATTGTACAGGTTGCAGCTAGGATTTCATTTCTGTAACAACCGAAAGCTGACATAAAATTTCGGAATCTTACGTGCCTACTTGACCCCCTGTATGTATATAAAGAAGAAAATTAAGTAAATTTCCAATCTCACTAGTTAACCTGGAGCCAACGCCACCGCAGATTTTCAACCCAAAACCTCATGGACCCACAGGATTGAAGTCAACCGTCTTATCCCTCCTATACGTCCCCAAAATAAAACATGGCAATAAAAAAGTAAAAATGTACAAATAGGCAAGTATTAAATCATATCAACTCATAACAATGATAACATAATACGTCAGAAACGTTGAATCACGAAAACATATTTGTTTCAAAAATGAGCAACATTTTGAGTTACAACTTTGATTTATTTTTTAACCACCCAAAATGGAAATTTTCACAGTTTTTCGAAAATTTTTTACAATATAAAATTTGCAAAAATCACAACATTTTGTATTAATAACAAATGTGAACATTAAATTTTAAGAAATTAATCCCAATTTCAGCCATGGGTCAAAATTACTTTTACGTTCATTTTTGGGTGCAGTTTTTATCTTTCAACTAAAATCAACATAAAAACGAATCCAATATAACAAACCATACAAAAGAAAACAAAAAAGTTCTCTCTCTCTCTCCTCTCCTCTCCCTCCTCTCCTCTCTCTCCTCTCTCTCTCACACCACACACACACACACACCACACACCTTAAAGAGGATAGACAGACAAAAAGCAGTGGGGGGAGGGGGGAAAGCAAAAACGACGGGGGCGAAAGAAGAGAGGAGAAAGAAGAGAGAGAAAGAAGAGAGAGAGAAGAGAAGAGAGAAAAGGGGCAGACAACAGACAGAACGAAGGAGCAAAACAACAACAGAAGACAGGGGGAAACGGACAAGCGAAACGAGCGGGGAAAAGGACAATGACAATTTCTTTTATTTCGGGGAAAATAATAACACTCATGTGCTTTTTTACACCATCCCCCCCCGTGGGATCATCATCATCATCTATCGTCCTATCTACGACCGGGGGGCACCCCAAAACTCCAACCATTCCCCCTTTTCTTCGTTCTGCCTTTTCCATTTTGTTGATTCTGGGCCGTCCATTCAGATTTATCCTCCCACTTTTCCTTGGTCCCTCTTCTTTTCCCCCCTTTGGGACTGCCTTGCAAAACTGCTTGAAATTTCCCTTGGGATCTTGGGAATGCCCATCCCATTTAAAATTTACGCTTTTTCACGATCGTTAGAAGGTTCCATGGGTCCAAGGGTTTCTGATTTTTTATCCCCTTTTCGGCAATGTGTCTTTGTAAACCAAGGAGTCCCCGAAAATTCATCCCACTGCCGTATCTTTCTCCAAACGCATCAGGGTCCAGATCACGCATACAAAAATGGATAGACAAGGACCATTATCGATTTTGAGAAAAGGAATTTTTATCTCTCCAAGGGTGTTTATTTTTGACAACTGTTTTTTTCTTCATCCTCATACTATTTCGGTTTGGGGCCCTTGGGAACAATGGCCCCGGGGTACTTGAAGCTTTGAACTTTTTCCCCACTTCTGGTCAAAACCCCTGAATCAGTGCAAAGCCTTGGTGTTTTATCATCGTTTGGTCTTTTGCACTGATTTCCATCGTATGTTTGGAGCCTTTTCAAGGTTCTTTAGGCTGGCAAGCTCTTTTTCTATCCTGCTTTTCCATCGATGTCATCTGAAAAGCGAGGTTTTGATCTTTCCCACCAATGCACGACCTTCTGATTTCCAGTGCATCACCATGTTTTCTCAAGAAGTTAAAAGAGGGGGTAAGGAACGCCCTCCCTTACCCCAACTTGTTCAAAACCCATTCTCCAATTTTTTGTTGTTGTAGCACTGCACTGGTGGCCCGTTTCCTGTTTTGTGACTCGATCGTTTGCTTTGATGCGTACAATCATGGTTGCCCCAAACTGCAGACACCCGCAAACCCTTCTTAAAATCGAAAAATACGGGTAAGGTTTTGATTTTAAAGGGTACCGCTCAATAGATTCTGATTTTGAAATTTTGTTGTGCTGCGCCTCTCTAAACCGCTTTTCCTCAGCATGGGGCTCTGTTTGGGGTTCTCTATTCAATTTATCTGCCATGCCCTTGCTTGGGAAAAAGGGGCTGTTTTGGGGGGAAATTTCATTGTTTAGATTTCCTTTTTTGGGGGAGGGGTGATGACGACTGCGTCCGGGGTTGGCCTTTTTCCTGCGCCAATTTGTTTGCAGTTCTTGTGGGCGCGATAGGGCTTCCCCCCCTTGGACCAACTCAGCGGGAAATTGTCCCCCTGCTGCTTCCCCTTTTTTACGATCTGACTGCTGTTTCCCCCCTTTTCCCCGGGATAGGGGACTGTCGTGTCTTTTGCTTTTGGTCATTTAAAGGGCTTCTGGATCCCGCGGTTCATAGTATCAGGGCGGAGCAGATTCGTCCATCTGTTCAAAAATCCTGGGCGTCATGAGACACTTCCCTTTTTGTCTTGGATTGAAAACCCTTTTTTCTGTTTTTGTGCTATCAGGTTTTTACCCTGAATGCTTTTTGTATTTTTTTCTTTATGTCTCTTCAAAAGTCTTGGGATGTTCACCGATCCATTTTTCTTTTCCTCCGCAGGGCTTTCCCATTCTTTTGTTACTGCCCAATTTTTTTGCCTTTCTTTTTTTCATTTTTCTTTTCTTTTAACTCTCACGCTGTCGCTAGTTGGGTTTTGTTGACCCAGGTTTTTGACGGCGGGTTTTTCCAAAAGCCGTTTGCTTTTTTAGTCACTGCTTATTGAAAAAATATTTGCAGTGTATCTAGTCTGAGCTATCACAGTATGCGCAAACTTTCCCCCACCTTCTTGAAAAATTTCTAATACCCCGGGGGCCCTTTAGCTTCTCGAGGTCAAATTTTATCCTATTTGTTCCGCTTGTGGATTTTTTTAGACTATCAAAGTCACCACAAGATCATGATCACTCCTAGTCTGCTCCGGAAAAATTCTGTCTGTGCGAGTTAAAACCCAACGAAACCGTCTTTTCACCTGATTAATCTATTTTTTTGGGGGGTTTTCCATTTTGGGGTATGCCATGTCCATTTTCGGGTTTTTTGTGGGGCCCAAATTATTCACTACTGGGGGGGTTTTACTGCAAAAACCCGGGGTCTCAAGCCTTTTCATTTGATTGGTTTTTTACAATTTGGCCCCCAAACCCCCCCCGCTTTCCCCTGCTCTCTCCTACCTTGGGGTTCCAGTCGCCTTGCACAACAGGATGTCTTTCTTGGTTTGATTCAAAACCCCTTTTAGCTGGTCAAAAATTCTTCACGGTTTTCCGTGCAGTTGATGTAGGGGGGATCTGTACTATATTATGTTAAAGGGGGGGCTCTCAGGGGGATGGGAATAAATCTGTGGACCAGGGGGCAGCCTGACGGTGTTCCGGTGTCTTTTGAACGAAAACCCCCCGCCGTTTCATGTTTACCTGTTTTCCCCCTGATAAAATTTGGGTTTCCGGCGTTTTTTTCCCATGTTTTTTTCCCCCTGACTTCCCAAACCCAAGGAGTGCCTGTATCGGACATCTCATTGTCGTTTTTCCACTTTCCTGCGCCTTTGTTCCGAATTCCATTGCCAATTGTGTTGTTCTCACAATTTTGCTGGTTTTAATCATACATCTTTCGAAACGCCGATGACAAAAAAACCGGTCCTTGGAAACCCGGGGGACGACCGATCCCGGGATGGGGATTTGGGTGTCTTTGTATTGGGGTACTGGGGGAAAAAACAAACCCGCGGAGCCCTCCCCCCAGGGCGTTTTTTTGGTTGGGTTTTACTCCCCCAGTGGCAGGGGGTACGGGTTAATGGTTACCAGAGAAAGGGGTCTTGACCTCCCTAGGGGTACATCTTAATAATAAACCCAATACCATCCTACGCAGTAGAAACAAAGGAACACATTTTTAAAAAACCAAACAAAAAAATAAAAAAACCCCCCCCCCCCCCGAAACAAACACACAAAAGGGGAAAAGCCCAAAAAAAAAACCCAAAAAAAGGAAATAAAAGGGGAAAAAAAACAAGCCAAACAAAAAAAAAAGAAAAAAAGAGAAACCAAAAAACCAAAACCCTTTAAATCATAAAAATGAAAGTGTACCCATTGCAAAAAGGAAACATAGTTGTTTCAGTAAAAAATCTTTAATAGAACATTTCCAAAAACCAAAACAGCACAACCCCAAAAAATATTTAAAAAAAAAAGTATGAAAACGCCTTTATCAGGGTAAAAAAGAAAATTTAAATATAACAAAACAATAAAAGGGGAAGAGAGAAGAAGAGAAGAGAGAGAGAAGAGAGAGAGAAAGAGAAGAAGAGCGGAGGGAGAGAAGAGAGTGAGAGAGAGAGTGAGGGAGAGTGAAGGAGAGAGAGTGAGGGGGGAAAAGAGGTATTGTGGTTGTGGTTTTGTGGGTGAGGTGTTTGGGTGTGTGGGGGGTTGTGTTGTGTGTGTGTGTGGGTGTGTGGGGTTTGTGGGTGGTGGTGTGGTTTGTGTGTGTATTCAAGAAATACTAATATATAATTCTCAAACAGTCATTCCCCTCAACCTCATTTTTGTTATACTCGACAAATTAATTAAATAATGAATAAATCAATCCCCAACACCAAAAATAAAAACACAAAAAAAAAAAAGGAGAAAAGAAAAAAAAAAAGTTTAACCTATAAAGCATAGAGAAAGAGATGTGATGTGTGTGTATATCGGGGGGAGAGAGACAGACGACAAAGAGACAGACGAGACAAAGAGAACAGAGAGGAAAAAATGATTCTCCAAACTTTATAGTTTTAATAAAAGCTTTGAATTTCGGGAAGGCGTTGGGGAAACCTTTTCAGTACTTTTTTCCTTTTCGCCCCTTGTCAGAATTACCAAAACAAGAAAATAGTACTCGAGCTATTGAAACGGTAAAATTTTTGAGGGGAAAGACCCAGGGTCAGAAGTTTAAAAACAAAACGGTTTTTTTCTTAACGCACACTTTAAAGTTATGTTTAAAAGAAACACTGTTTACCCGGTGAAAAAATTTAAAAAAACAACCTACGTAATTTCTTGGCTTTGCTTTGCGTTACTTCGTGTTTTTCTTTAAGAGCGATTTTTGTTTTTCCGCTATTTATGTAACTATTACAGCAACATTTTTTTTTCCTTTAAAAAGCCATTTTTGTGTGTTTTGAGTTGGTTACAGCAAGATAATTATCCTAAAGGGCCAGGTGCAAAAGGTTTTTTAGAAAGAAGCTTCTTTCAGGCTGTTACTGCTCTCTGTTGGGGGACATGAAACCCCTTTTTTTAGATAAGCATTTCAGGAACTATTTTAAAGTTGAATACCTCTCAAAAAAGTTCCGGGTTTTCCAAGGGTTTATTTTGTCGTCTGTAGGGGGGGTAGCGTGGTTTTTCGTCGTCCGTTTGGCTATGGGGGGGTAGCGTTGGAAAGTTGAACCAAAAGTCTCTTATGACATAAAGTTCCAACTTTTTTTGGGGACATTAACATACAGCATTGAAAAATATATACGAAACGCATAACATGTAAAAATGTGGTAAAAAATAAAAAATCTGACACATTACCCCTCTCTTCGATCTCCCACTGTTTCCTGTCCAAAAAGAATAAACTATAAATCATCTCCTGAAAAATGCTCCACAAAACAACCCCCTCCTTTTGGGAAGTCCCCCCATACCCCTTCCTTCCCTTCGCTCGGCAGATTCCTTTGGTTCAAACCCTAATTTAACCAGCCACTGTTGCCGTTTCGGGCACGTTGGAAAGGCCCCCCATCTCTTTTTGCCAAAGGCCTTCTTTGACTCTTTTAAATTTTCTAAACATTTGTTTTAAAACCCAAAAAATTTCCCCTCCTGTTTCTTTCATCTATCCCTTTTTCAATAGCCAAAAATTCCATCACCCGCTAAAATGTATAACTTTTAGTTTTGTGTGTGTGCATTTGGGCTGTTTGAATATTTCTTCTTTTTGGTTTATGATGTTAAAAATTGGGCAACGCGATTTGTCGTGCAAGATACACGCATATAAATTTCCCTTTATTATTTTTTATTATTTTTATTATTATTATTATTATAAAAAATAAGCTGTTTCTTTCAACCCACTTAGGGGGTTTCCCTTTACTTGGTTTTAAAAAAAAGTTTTTTAACATTTAAAAAACAGGTATTATAACTAACACCCTGAGAAAAAACAAAACCAACGGGTTTAACTGTTTTCCCCAATTTCCCTTTTTTTCAACTATCCCCCCATCAATTAGTTTTATAGGGCACACTTTAAGGCTGACATGATTTGATGAGATACTTTTAATTACTTGGTGATTTAGGGACCTTTTTTGATAAAAGGCATTATTTAAAAATCTACAAAGACGGAAAATAATCCCCCTGAAATTTTCATTTAAAAATCCCCCCTCCACCCCCCAAAAAAATTTTAGGAAATTTTAAAAGTGCATTTCTCGGGGTGAAGAAAGTACATATCAGCTGCTCTACTCACTTTTTCCCAAAAAAAATTTAAAGTTCACATTATTGATTGCATCAACGTTTTAAAAGCTTATACAGCTTTTTCGAAAACAAATAAACAATTTAAAAACCCTTTAAATTCTTTCAGCAAAAGCAAAGTATCCCTTTCTCAAGTTCTCGATGCCACTCATGAAATTCTCTTTTCCCCACACCGCGTTTCTTGGACCTGAAAAGGGCTATCCCTGCCTTCTATTCACAACCACTTGACTTCCTTCAATATTTTCTGCTTTTTTCTTGACAAAGTCCCCCAACATCGCTCCTTTTTGGATCAACTCCTTCCACCCTGCAACTTCTGACCCCAAAAACTCTGGCCTCCTCTCCTTTCCTTTTCATCCCGCGCGAAAAAGAAATCAACAATTTCAAAGGGAAGCTATAAAATTGTGATCTTGACCCTCCTGCTTTTTTTTTTTGCACAGTCCGCCACAACTTTTTTCCAAAACTTTTACGAATATAGTAAACTTATCTCTTGCCCGGGAAATTTTCCCTTCAGCTCAAAAAAACTCCCTATCAACCTCTACTCAAAAGCATCCCTTTACCCCAACATTTAAAGAACTATAGCCCCTTTTCCAACCACCGTTTATCTCTAAAGTCCTTAAAAAAGTAGTTCAAAAACCCAAACAACCACCCTCCCAAACATCCCTTTCCCTGTTTTTCAGTCTCCTATCGCGAAACCATAGCCTGAACTACCCTTACCCATCCCTTAAACACATTTCCCACTCGCTTCTGACTCGGGGAAAATCTCTCTTTTTACTCTACTCGACTTATCTGCCCCCTTTTGACACTTTTGACCCTCATTTTTCTCTCCCGCTTAAAAAACATTTGGTGTTACTGGTACACCTTCCCGGGTTTTAATTCTCCCTTTACGACCGTTTCCCAGACATCAAAGAAAACAAATTCTCAGTCCCTGAAAATTTTGGAATTGGATTTCCCACGGGGATTGTTTGGGCCCGTTCTTTCACCCTCTACCGCTCCCTGCAAAAAAAAATTTACCCCCACAGATCAACCCAAACTTTTTTATGCAGTGACTCTCAATTCTAACAGCGACACCCTAAAATTTGCCTTCTCTCTTTAAAAATTGGCCCACGCTTTAAAATATCCAAAATTGGATATACAGAACAAATTCCTAAAGCGATAAAACAGAAACCAGCTTGTGGGGACCAAACAAAAACCCTCTTCCATCAAAAACACTTCAATACAATTTGCAATGCATCAGCCCCCCTTATCCACTGCTGTGAAGTATCTAGGGGCATTATTGACAACACACTCTCTAGCAAAAATCATCCTCAGACCCCCCCTCCGCAAAAATAAAATTTGGGGTATTATGCAATTCGAAAGTACCGTCCACAGATGCACACCAAAAAGTTGTTGCGTTTTCCCCTCTTTCCACTGGACTATTGCAACTCCTGTTGGCTGGCTGCCAGCATTCTATCCAACCCCTTTCAACGTTACAAAACTCGCAGCTCTCAAATCCTCAAAAAGAAAAATCGGCATATTACCCCTCTTGCAATCTCCCCATGGTGCCTGGCCACAAGAGAAAACAAAATCTACCCTCTGTTACAAATTCTCCACAAAACAGACCCCCACCTCGTAAATTTCTTCACTTGTACCTCCTTCTCTTCTCTCCGCCGGCCCCGATCCTTTTGTCCTTACGATACCTAATTCAACCAATCCCCCTCGCCGTCCTCTTTCTCTATTTTGGCCCCTTTAGGAAATGATCCCCTCTCTCTCTCCCCCAAAAACCCTTCTATGCCCCCTTTAATCCATCTCAAGAAAATTTTTATTTAAAAACCTAAGATTTTCCTCTCCTGCCCTTTAAATTTTTTTTCCCTCCTTCAACCCAAAAGATTCTATCCCCCTCCAGGGGTTGACCTTGTGTGTGTGTTGTGGGGTTGTGGGGTGTTGTGTGTTGTTTGTGTGTTGTGTTGGTGTGTGTGTGTGGTTGTGTGGGTGGGTGTGGTGTGTGTGTTTATGACTTCATTTTAACGTCTTCACTTTTATTTGATTTAGAGGGGGAAAAGTAAAATAAACAAAGAATGCAAAAAATAACAAATGTCAAATACATACTTAAAAACTATTTTTAACATACTAAAAAAAAGAATTATGGATTTCTTTCAATCCAACCAAGCCAAACAGTAACGAGGTTCAGACAAAATTGATCCAGGAAAACCGGGTATAGCGGGGAAAAAATGTTTTTAAATGCCCCAAAATCAAAAAACATACATGGGTTTGTTTTTGTTGTGGGGGTTGTGGGGTTTTGGTTTGTGTGTGTGTGTGTGTGTGTGTGTGGTGTGTGTGTGTGTGGTGGTGGCCATTTGACTGATGGAACTATTGCTTTCAGGGTTGTATGCTGGTAAAAGGTTGAGTGCAACACTTTGATTTGTCTCTGAAATATGCGCTAATAAATTCCATTTATTATTTTTTATTATTAA
Organism: Rapana venosa; assembly: GCA_028751875.1. Lineage (NCBI taxonomy): Eukaryota > Metazoa > Mollusca > Gastropoda > Neogastropoda > Muricidae > Rapana > Rapana venosa. The sequence continues at coordinate 24,873,336 of CM054145.1, forward strand.
AAACAAACCCCTTAAAAAGGTATAAATAACGTGATTTCTTTTTAAGAGAAGGCAATTTAAAAAATGGCTATATTATCCCCTCAATCCTCCATTATTTTCGGGGCCTTTGGGGGTAGCTTTTTTAAAGTTTTGAAAGTATTTTTTTCATTACCAAGTCTTTTCTTTCTATTTTTCTTTTAAGAACCTGACACACGTTTCCCAAAAACTTTGGAGATTTTTTTTGATAACCCAACCTTTCTAAAAAAAATTAATGTATCTTTTTTTATTTTGTAATTCAAAAAATCTCCATACCTTCATTCCCAAAAACCAACTGTCGTGAAACACTTTGTCGTTAGTCAGAATTTCCCTTTTATGATTTTTAAATTTAAATTCGGTTTCGGGAAAAAGTCTTCTTATGTTTTCCTCTAAGACTTTGGATATCTGAGCTCTTTAAAAACATGGCCCAAATATACTTTAAAGGGGAATAGGGGGCGTAAAGTAGGATGACCAACAAACAACATCTGGAAAAAAACGCAGCTTTTCTACCAGCTGAAAATAAAAAATAAAAAAATCACATCCCCTTGCTAAATACTTTAACCCGGACAAAAAATAAACGTTTTTAAAAAAAAAAATCGAAGAAATAGATTTTTCATTTGTTTTTTTTGGGGTGTTTCTTTTTAGAAGACTTTTCGGGGTCTTTGGATAGAAAAAAAAAAATGAAAGGACACTATCGACTAGAAACAAAAAAAAAATATAAAAAAATTTAAAAATAAAAGGGAAATTGAATAGGCGGGCCCATCGCTATAAACCAAAATAGGGCCCTCAAAATACGTTTTTAAAGGGCAAGGCCGGGGAAAAAAGAAAGGTAGGGAGATCACCGTTCCCTCTCTTTGGGGGAAACATCACCGAATCCTGGGGCAGGAATCCATAACCCAGGGGGGCCACCAAAGCCCGGAGCATAAAAAAAAAAACCATATCACTATCAGGGGGGCACGGGACAACCCATCCCCGGATCCGACGGGTTAGCGGGTGGGGTGAACCTCTTTCCCCAAAGCGAAAAGATTTTCAAACTAAAAATATTTATAGAAAAATGGGAAAAAGATTTAAGTTTACCCGATTTCCCCAAAATCAATTAAAAATTCAATACTAAATCATTTTTATTTTTCTCAACTTTTCAAAAAATGTAACATTAATGCGCCTAGATTGGAGTTATTTCATTCCCCCAATCTCCCAAAGGTTTACCAATGGTGGAAATTTTGGGTATGCAACCGTTTTTTTCCCCCCACTAAGTAGTCCATCCGACTTTGGGGTTTTGCTTAAAAACCCCCCATCATTTCTTGCCGGGACTCAAGGCCTACTTTTCCCCAAGGGAATAAGTTTTCACATTACACAAATTCTCGTGTGTAGAAACGTACTTTTTGGGCCTAAAGGGGCAACGCAAAAGCGATCAAAACGATTTTAAAGTCCTAACATCAAATTTTTAGTGGGCTCAAAAAAAGTCAACTTTCAGAAGACGGGACGGGATAGCCGTGGCGAGCACTCGCTTTCCCCCCCCAAGTTAAGCACTCCCAGGGGGTTACCATTGGGGGGGTGACGTTTGCGCGCCTTGGCTTCAGTACAGTTCCCCCAGTTCACCCAGCTGTAAATGGGTACCTGCCCTCTTTAGGGGCAGGGGGGTAAACAGGAGGGGGAGGAGTGGGTGCCGCCTCTATGCTCCCTAGAAAGTGATCTCGACGCCCGCTCCCCTTTTGCCCTTAAGGTTAGGGGCCCTTTACCTTCCTTTCCCTTTAAAAAATCTAGAAGTGACTTTTACTTGAACTTTCCCTTTTTTCCTTTTTAAAAACCCGGGGACACTCACTGAATTTTTTGGCATGTTCGTGAGCATTGAACCTGGCAGCGCTTTCCCCCTTCCCGGTAGCAGGGCATGTGGCTAGTTTATTCCCTCCACCGGGCCCTTGTTTAAAATCCCTAGATTTGTGAAAGATGTTAAGATCTTTTGCTGTGTTCTGCGGCATTCTTCACAAGACCTTGGTCACTTTCAGGGGGAAAAAAATCCCCCGCCATCTTGGGGTTCTTTATGTTATGTTTTCTGACCTTTTCGTTACCCCTTTAAAACCGTTTTAAATCCGACAGCAAAAAAAACAGAAAAAGAAATTCTGTTTTTAGCAGAAAATCAAAAATAATTTGGGAATGAAAAAGATTCCCCTGCTAATATTTCTCTGCAAACTTGCCTACCTTAATGTCAATAGATCAAAAAATTTTACAGGGATCAAATATATGTTGTAATTTGTGCGCAAACACAAAAAACAGACAACAGAAAGAAGACGACAACAGACAAGAAAACAGAAAAAGAAGAACTTTGGTTTTAAATTTTTTTGTTCCAAACAAGAGTATGCATGGGTTTTTCTTAATTTCTCGACGGGTAAAAAACCCCAGAAAGGGAAAACTTTACTAAGCCAAATTTTTAAACATCCCCGCTATGAACAAAAAAGTTATAAACAGTAATGTGGCTGAAGAGCTAAAAAAGTTTTTAAACTTGAAATTTTAAAGGGGACTTCAAACGGTCTCCATTTACTGTCCCCTTTTTTTCTTGGATGCAGGGAAGCAATTTTTTCACTGCCCGTAAATGGCAGGTTTTTCCTTTTTAACAATTCCCGGGTGACCTTCAGGTTTTTTCCCAGTCGTTGACACACAATATTCCTTCTCTTCTTTGGGGGCTCTGATCATCTGTTCTTTTTTCCCCACCTCTTTATTTTTTCATTTTTTCATTTCTTTTTTTCTGCTTTTTACATTGAACAAAAAAAATTTGTCGATTCTAAATAACTTTTTTTAAAAAAAAAATAGCTTCTAACTTTTTACATTCCTTTGTGATAATAATTTTTAAAAGAATCTTTTTGTGTTTTTAAAAAAAATATATATCAAATCAATTATCTAGTTAATGACTTGTTTTTTTTGTTTTTAAATTCCCGTTGCATTGTCAATTTTTTTTATGTGATTTGTTTTAAAAGCATGGTTGTGGGGGTTTTTTTTTTTTGGGGGGGGGGGGTTAATTTTTTTTTTTTATTTTTTCTAGGAATTTTTTTTTTAAAAAGACATCCACCCCTCTATTTGTTCCCCTTTGCTAAATTACTAAAGTGAAAAAAGATTAAAATTGAATCAAAAACAACAACCCAACAATATCTATCTATCTACCATCCAACCTCCACCCCCATCCTCCATCCATCCATCCTCCATCCACCATCCACCATCCCCATCCCTCCCTCCACCATCCATCCACATCCATCTATCTATCTATCATCATCTTCTATAAACTATCTACTATCATCTAAGATTGATTGATAATGTCCCCCCATAAAAACTGATTTTTAAAAAACAAGCTTTTTTTTATTAATCAAAAAAAACCCCTTTTACCACCCTTGAAAACATTTGCAATCTCTGTCCGGGCAAATTTTTTGTTTTCAATTTTTTAGCAAAATTCACATTTTTTATTTCTTTTTCTATTACTAGGGTGTTTTGTTTGCAAGTGGGGTATCGACATTTTGTTATTTGTCGATTTTAGTCGTTTTAAAACATTTCCGACACTATCAAAATGTTTTTTCTTTTTTCCCTTCAGTCGATGACAAGGGAAAATTTAAGCTTTAGGTTTTTCAACATTTTTAATAACCTTTTTCACTGATATTTGTGAAACCCGGGGGTAAAAACTGTCTCTAGTCTTCAAGAAATAAAATTGAAATGTTTTCCCCTTGACTCCGCCAATGGGGCCCAAAATTCCACGAGTGCCAATCCCCATCGGATGGGCTGTATTTCCTATCACCGATCCCCCTTTGGGAAAATCCTTGCTCTACATGTTCCAGGGGCTGCTGTTTTTTGACTCTTTTGCCCCCAAAGCATGCAAAAAAGCAAATCATTTGGTAATATCACAAAAAAAACAAACTTGATTAGGGACAATTTGTCCCCAGGAAAATTTCTGATGTGTGTTTGAACCACATACCACAGTACACGGGGACGGTCATTTTCTTTTCTAGATGTCTGTCCTGACTTTTTTTTTTAAAAAATCAAAACACATTAAAGCATTTAAAAAGGGCACCACCCAAAAAAGGAGCTAACTGAATTCACTGGGAAGGAAATTAGAAACACCACACTCTCTCTCTCTCTCTCTTCTTCTTTTCTCTCTCTCCTCTCCTCTCTCTCTCTCTCTTCTCTCTCTCTGCCCCGGCTCTCTCTTCTCTCCCCTTTCTGTTTTTGTGGCTACACACTTTACCCCCTCTCTCTCTCTCTCTCTCTTCTCTCCTCCCCTCTCGCCGCGCCCCGCCGCCGCGCGCGCGGCGGGGTGTGTGTGTGCACCCCACTGGGTGCTTGCGTGTGTGCGTGCGTGGGTGTGACTAACTTATTCATTAACAGTCAATCGTGGATACACTTAGACCCTTTTCACTGTCAACACACAACTTGCTTATCGGTTACCCCTGGCAAACAGTCAAACACAATTCATCGATCTCCTGCACCTCCCCTGCCCCATCCCCGCCCCCACACACCCCCTGCCCCTGCCTGTGTCTGTGACCTCTGACTGATTGGAAACAATCCCCAAGCTGCTGCAGGAATCACACACCCTCATTCCCAACAGAAGAAACCATGAAGCTGCCTTTGTTTTACATTATTTAATCATTTAGGAGCAAGTGGTGGAGATGTATAGTTTGAAATTAATGAGCAGAAAGCAGATTCGCGAAAACTACACCTATGTTTTAAAAATTAAATATTTCCAAAAAATTTAAATAAGTTTTTCACATATACCATTCTTAAGTCTGCTACACAAATTGCATAGTCCAAAGATTCTTCTTTTCTAAATGCTCAGACAGCAACTATTGTGGTCTGTCATATGAGCAAAAAAGCATTATACTGCCGATAAGTGCCTGACAAGCCTGGCCCAATGCATCTGACTGCGCAGGTTATCTTTTAAGTCTTTCTGGAAAAAGTCAGAGAATAAACCAAGAAAGGAAGTAAAACAGACAATAAGGAGATGACAGGAAGAAAAGGAATAAAGCAGAAATAAAGAGAGGAATAGAAAAGAAGGAAATCCTAGCACAACATTTCAAGAAGGAGGGAATGCGTATATGTGCCACCTGCATCCTCACAGAGGAATATACAGATTATTTGCAGTGGAGTACACTTTCTTGACAGCATGCTCAAGACAAGGAAAATAACTAATAAACTTGTGATAGACAACCAGCACAGAGGCCACAAAGAGCTCACATATTTTGGTTAGATTGCTATTTCAGACTAGTGCTGTTTTACTCTCTGCACTACACAACTCACTGCATGTGTTTAAAAACCCCCAAATCTTTCCTCTTCTAAACAGAAAATGAGTTGTAAGGTGTAATGAAATGAAAATTTGTACGTAGCAGTAAGTAATATGTCTTGTTTTTAACAGAATTCTTATCTTTCTAGGTTTTCCATTGATCAGTGAGGTTAGGAAGGAAAACATGAGCATCAGGGCAAAAAAGATGTTTTCTTTCTAATCTGCCAGCAGAATATGCAGCATACAAACCTATTGTTGGATAGAAACCAATTGTTCTTATTGTGTACTCTCTCTCTCTCTCTCTCTCTCATCCCTCTCTCTCTCTCTCTCTCATCTCTCTCTCCTCTCTCTCTCTCTCTTTGTGTGTGTGTGTGTGATTTCTGTGGCCCCATGAAAATTGATCAGCAGGGGAAATAGTGGCCAGCAGGAGCAGAAGCAGAAGCAGGCCTGATAAATTCATTAAGCTGTCAGTCGGTCTGTGCGTGTGAGCTGCAGCCAGGCCATGAAAAACCCAGTGGCTTCTCAAGGCACACTGCAGGAAAAGACAACTGCTACTTCAGACCGTGCACAGCACGCAGTGCTCTTGATGGTAGCCCAGGGTGTATTGATTGATTGGTAGTTTAACGCTAGACTTCCATTAAGACGATGACAGAGGGAAAATAGAATCAGGAAGGCGTGTTATTTATTTACAGGGGTACATTGCAGGTCTGACATCCCTGCTGTGCAACTAAGAAAACAAACCAACAAAAATAAACAGAGAGAGAGAGACAGAGACAGACAGAGAGAGACAGACAGACAGATTGACAGACAGACACAGAGGGGGAAGGTGACTGAATTAAAATCATTGTGGTTTTTTATTTACAAGGGTACATTGCGGGTCTGACATCCCTGCTGTGCAACTAAGAAAACAAACAAAAACAAACCAGAGAGAGAGAGAGAGAGAGAGAGAGAGAGAGAGAGAGAGAGAGAAGAGAGAGAGAGATGAGAGAGAGAGAGAGAGAGAGTGGGTATTGGTGCATGCATGCGTGTATGCTTGTGCAAGTGCTCGTGGGGGTGTGTGTGTGTGTGTGTTGTGTGTTTTTGTGTGTGTGTGTGTGGTAGTGTGTGTGTGTGGGGTGTGTGTGTGTGTGTGTGTTGTGTGGTGTGTGTGTGTGTGGGGTGGGGTTGTGTGGTGAAATTACAACGGGATGAAACATTACCATTTGGAGTTATTTTGTAGTTCATACAAGGTGCTGAAAAAGTGGGCTGTCATCTTATTGGAACAAAACTGCAAAGCTATTTGCAATGTATCATAGCAAAAGTTAATGTCCATGTTTCAAAAGTATACAAGTACAAGAGGATGGCAGTAATCAGTGCATGCTCCCTTCTCTGAGGATTAGCTCTTTCAGAGCATAGATTAGCAGGAAACTAGTTAATTGGTTAATTAACAGGAGTTTGTATTGATCACATCTTGGACTTGGATGAAGTGCTCTTGCTTTTCCTTCTTGGTTGAGTCTGATCAGGGGTAGCAATATTTACATTGTTCTTGCTTTGATTTCTTCAGGACACTTCATATCGGGTAACTGCCTCCTTTCGCTGGAACTGCGTATCTTTTTATGTTTGCTGTTTGTTGATAACCTGCTATGTTAAATTACTGCCTCAATGTGATTGTAATGTACAAGATTCATTTTCTGATTTTGATGGCAAGGTCTGATGCAATGCTTCAGGACATGCATGTCACGAGGTTCATCCTCTTGGTACCAAATTTCTCATCGCCTTTGACCATAATAATGCTAAGGACTTTCCACATGTTTTCCTGCCAACCAAACTGATGTCGTCGATAAACAAGATTAGTATGCCTTTCAATACCACAAGTTTTTTTATGGTCTTATGCGCAATACATATTTTTATTTAAAAACATATTAGAAAATGTCATTAATAGCAAATTGCCACTGACAAGCATTGCACTGCTGGCGCTAATTCTCAGCAAGCAGACAAGCAGTACGATTTTTGGTCTGTGTTCAAGTCAAGTCAAAAACATTTTAATCATCCCATGAAGGGCAATTGTTTTCCTAACAATAGCTGGCCTGCCTACTAGGGTAGTAAAAAAAAGAGAAAACTACTTTAGTATAGCCATATTACAAGATCCAGCGGCCTTGCTAAAACCGTAAACAATGAAACAGGAAGGGGTGGACAGAAAGACATGGATCAGCAAATATTACACAATGGACAGGGAAACCATTCATAGAGGTCCAGGCTCTAACATACAACCAACATAAATGGAAAAACGTAATAAACAGATTTCACCCTATAGAATTAAAAGAGGGGGAAAAGAAAGGCGACAAAAGAAGAAGAAGGAACTGCTAGTGAAGTCTTTAAACTCTGTAAACTTACCAACCCTATGCATCCGATGACATGTCTCTCATTCGCGTAAATGTTTGATCAAAGAACGAAGACTAAAATGAACAAGGAAGTGTGGGGCTGCATTTTGATTTTGCTGTATTTCTTTTCCTACCCTTCTTCCCCCTCTTCTTCATTCCTCTGTGCTACACCTGATTCAACAATTTTCTGTACACATACATTGAAAGCTGAAGGGACTCGCCACTGGGCAAGGCTGATAGAAATCCTCATTCAATCAGTGAGGCTTTGTTTCTGCCTAGTTCCCAGTCGGTCGGCACAACTAGATAGATACAAATGAGTTTATCTATCCACAAATAACATTGAGAAACTTATTTGTTCGTAATGTGAAATGATTTTTATGCTGAGGGCTATTCAAAATTAATCTGAAATGCTAGTGTCGGTTGGCGTTGAAAAACAAGTTGGCTCGGTCGGGCTAATTGATAGATGTTGATCAATATCTAATGAAAAAGAGACAAAGAGACTCAACATCTTTTGTATAATTGATAAGAAAGAACTAATACAGCAAATCTTGCCGAATAAAAACTAAGGTTGAAACTGAAAGCTAGAACAGTATTTCAACTAAATAAATGTACAATACAAAAATAGTCATTATTGTAGAAAAATCCCAAAGCTACTTCTACGAGGACTAATGCTACATTTTGTCTACTATGGAAACTGCACCCACCACAACTGCTGTCATCACTACCACTACAACGACGACCATCACCTTTACCACTACCATTATCATCACCATCCTCATTATCATTGTCACTACTATCATTAATGCTGCTGCTGCTACCTCTGCTGCTGCTACTGTTACTCATCTTTATTAGTGTTCAGTTTTTATTACTAATATTACTTCTCCTGATACAGCTAGTTCTTGTTCTTACTTCTCTGCTCTGATAATTTTCCTTGCTGGTTTCAATTTCAAATCATAATTTAAAAACTTTTCCTACAGAGAATCAGAAAAAATAGATCAAAATAATAATTTTCAAATTCTCAAATTGGATTTGAAATGATCTCACTGTCGATATGATTATTCTAAATGTAACTTTTATGACGTGAGGGAAATAAATTGTTGAAACACACTGTTTATCACACTGGTATGGTACGAAACAAGTGTGTCTGATACATGAACATACCTTTTAGAGGAGTGCGAGACAAGCAGAGACATCATCTATCCAGCCAGCCAGCCAGACAGACAGACAGACAGTCAGACAGACAGAGACATCCAGCTTGCCAGCCAGCCAGATAGAGACAAACAAACAGACAGAGAAATATAGAGACCTTTCCAAGTAAGAGAAGTACAGAGGCGGAGAAAGAGCACAGACACACACAGACAGAACTAGAAGCAAAACCAAAACTTTCAGAAGACAACCCTAGCAGGCAAAACAGTTATAAATCAAAGTGACGTATCTCCTACAACTGTACGAGGTGGATGGCTAACTTTGTATCACGTAACAAAATTCAGCTAAAATGCTTCACAATTGCATAAAAGGATACCAAGGTTTCTTGTATCTATCTGCATGTCTTTTACTGTGCTTATGGCTGGTCTAGTCTGGATTTTTATTTAATTTTCTGTTTTCGCCTTTTAAAAACTTCTTCTACGCTTCCTGTTCTGTCATGAACCGGTGCCGCTGCTTCTATGTCACTTACTCGTATTTTATCAGCACAGCCACACCTACGTTTGGACACCCACAAAACAAGAAGCTAACGGACAACCCGGACAGACTGCATGAGATTCGCCCCGGAGAGGTGACCATCATCAATTTCTTGCAGTGACAATCTACTGCCAATCTCCAACTCAAGGGCTTGGGCACAAGCTGATGACAGGCATGGGTACAAAAGGACAGCTCCGACATTGAGATCACCAAGGCTGATATCAGGGCAGCATGCAACATCGCATCAAAGATTTTGTTCGTTCCTCGGCCAGAGTTTCGAGGTTTACTGTTGGTGAAATTTTTGCGCATACGACCGCCCCCCCTCCCCACCATTTAGGCATCTGCATTCCAACTTCAGGGAGAATCAAAGATGATTTTCTTTATTGATTGTACTACTCACTGATCCTGAAGGGGATTGTGACAGTGCTGTAGAGGAGGACAGGCTTGTTTAAATAAGTCTATACTTTATGGCTTTCTTTAAACATTACACCTCGGCGCCAGTTGGACCGGAGAAGTACATTCACCCGAAGTATCAGCCAAATAATATCACAAACATTCTCAAAATTGCACCCGAAAAGTAAATACTAATCGACTATGTTGTCCCAGCCTTTCAACTAAGTGTAGCATAGCAAACTCATCTCTGAGTGGGAAATTGGTCGGAGACATACTACTCCCCCCCCCCCCCCCCCCCCCAACAACCGTCCCCCCCCCCCCCCAAAAAAAAAAAAGTGCTTCTGAAATTCAAACCTAGAGCATGCTAGCCAGTTTTATGAAGCCAAAATGGCTGAAAAACCCAGATGTTCGAAGTTGTTTTTTTCTTTGTTACGTGCCATGAACAATTAAAGTTTCAATCATAAAGGCGTTCTGTAGTATGATCTTCACTTATCAGGGTTCAAACACGACCAATGATGAGACAAACAAAGACAAAAATATACACCGATCTCTTCAGAACTGTCACACAAACAGCTCTCAGAATAGTAACGAATACTGCACTTTGAAGAAGAATAATTATAATAAAAATGATTTTTTAAATGTATATACGCAGTATAAATCTGGTCCATTCCCAGAGTCGAAATGCTGAGGGCAAACATTTGCATACACAACATATCATCATTGGTGAACCTCAGAGCTCTAGTCGAGGATCGGAAGAAACCCTGGTTCTAATATAGATACTAATTGAATTTTATGCATAAAAATAAAAACACAAAGATGTTTAAATAAATGATTAAATAGAATATAGTGCATAGTATTCCGCTGCTTATTAACTAAAATCGCCCATTGACATTCTTGTCATCCACAAAATGTGTCGCTTGAAATAAACAGATGAATTAATTTGTGCTCATTCAACCAGAAACAGAAAGAAAAGAGGGAAGGGAAGATTTCTATCTTATTCTATTCCACACGAGTCAGTCAAGGCTGAACCCCCCAGGAAGAGCCACAAGAGCAGGGCAACTTTTAAGAAGAAAAAAACCCGATAAAATACGGTATGAGTTTTTGTTTCCCAATGAGAGTGTCTTCTTCCAGCAGGATTTTGTCAAACTCTCCTGTTACCGTGGGTTCTTTTACGCGCTAAATAATTATATGTTGCATATAAGACCTGAAATTATCATCTCATTGCAAAGACTAGCACCCAGACTACCACCCAAACTGAAGTTCTAGTGGATAAGCGGAAAGTTTGGATCCAAACGGGGATCAAATCCACGACTTCCCGTTTTCAAGGCGAGTGATTTACCTCTGGACCACTGAACCACAAGAAGTGTGAGAGTGTAACAGGGAGAAAGATCTGAACCAAAATCCAGAAAAAGTAAAACAGAAAACCCACCAAAAAATCAATGGACTACCCACCCCCAAAAAACAAATCAAGACATACAATACTATTTATAAAAACCAGGCAAAGACCAAAACCAAAGTAAAGAAAGCAGATAAACACAAAAACTGGCTGACAGAGGTAATAATGATAATAATGTATAGAATTTATACAGCGCTGAATCTTGTAAGGGGAACTAATCAAAGCACTTGCATTCATAACATTCACACGCATGCAACCGTTCACAAAAGACTAACAGGTTTGGAATTTACACACACACACACACACACACACACACACACACACACACACACACACACACACACACACACACACACATACACACACACACACACACACACACACACACACACACACAAAACACACGCGCGCGCGCGCGCGCGCACGCGCGCACCGTGCTTAGGAAGGGTAATAGAGATGTTCTTTGAAAGCAGGAACAGGTAAGAGATGCAACTAAAGGGGAGGGTCTTAGGTACGAAACAAGTGTCTTGAGTCCGGATTTGAAAGTATCAAATGTAGGCTTTTGGCGAAGTGAGAATAGGGGGGGGGGGGGGGGGTCATTCCAGGCGAATGGACCGTAAACAGAGAAAGAGCAATGGCCAACAGTGGATTGCTTGAATCTGGACGTTTGAAAGCATAAGGCAACCGCAGCAGAACGGAAGGAGCGAGATGAAGTATACAGGTGAAGACAGTGGCAGAGATATGAGGATGCAGCTTTGTGGAGACATTTGTAACAGAGGGAACAAGTCTTATATTTCACACTTTGTGAGACTGGTAGTCAGTGAAGAGGTCGCAAGAGAGGAGTGATGTGTTTTGATTTTGTCTTTCCTAGGATCAGTCGAGCTGCAGAGGTATGTAAATGTTAAAGGGGGGTGGATGATGATGCTGGCAGACCAGCCAAAAGAGAATTGCAATATTCCAGACTTGAAAGAATGAGACTGGCAAGTCTGGATGTTGCATCAGTGGACAGATAGTTTCGAATTGCACTAATACGAGGTAATTGATAGTAGCACGACTGGCAGGTCTGGGTGATGAAATTTTGCATAGTGTGTTGTCAATAACAACCCCTAGATACTTCACAGCTGTAGATAGAGGCACAGTCGTACTGCCAAATTCTATTGAAGTTGCTGTGATGGAAGAGGGTCGTGTTTGGTTCCTACAAGCATGGCTTCGGTTTTATCTGCATTTAGCTGTAACTTGTTCTGTATCATCCAGTCTTGAATATCATTAAGACAGTAGGACATGTTTGTCAAGAGAGAATGCAGATTTTCAGAAGTATCACTGCTTTGAATCTGAGTCATCGGCACAAAATTGATGGTTGATCTAATGATGATGTATTATAAATGACAATGAAGCAGTGTAGAGAGTGATTAGAACAGGGCCCAGAACCGATCCCTGCAGGACTCCACATTCCAATTTGGTAAGTATTGATTGGCAGATTTTTGTTTTTAGTTGACCTGGAAGATTGCAAATTCACTACAGGCAGCTAAGATTTGAAGCCACGACTTCATGCAATCCAAGGGGTGGAAATCAAATGCTCTTGTCCCTTCAGCTATAGCGCTGGTCCCATATATAAAAAAGATGGTTGCCAAATGCAACTGGGGATAGTTTGAAACAATATTTTCCTAGGGGTTTATCAACAGTGAAACAAATTCAGTTATCGAAGCGTAAGCTATTTCATCAGTTTATCAGCATATAATAACCTCACGAACTCGGTCAGATAGTTCTGGTGTTCATTTCTATTGAAAGTTTGTTATTTTTTGTGCCTTTCATTGTAATTTTGGTAAGGTTGCTGGTAATTTCAATTCCCAGACACTTTCAAAACAACTATTGACTAACGTAGCTTCATAAAGCTGAGCAAGAGTGATTTAAACTACACTATTAGCGTAATACATGTAAGATTAATCTTCATTGTACAACCCTAGCACATAATGTTTGCATCGCTCAAGGCGTGGAGATCTCTCTCTCTCTCTCTCTCTCTCTCTCTCTCTCTCACACCCACACACACACACACACACACACACACACACATACACACCACACACACATACACACGTAAATGAAGAGACGTTAAAGTGAAAACAAAGGAATACGCATAGATACCCAAACCATACCACACTCTTGTGGCCTTTCACGCACACAGAAACGTTAACTTTGTGCACGTAGTCATAGATAGGCCTCTCCAGTCGTTTCCTGCCCAGAGGTATACTTAATAGTTATTGATGCGTTCCCTTCGCCCTTTTAAAGGCAGCCAAAAACACAAACAGACGAGACACGTTGTAAAATAAATGCTGTTTCACTTCGCCTTAGGGTGAGCTACGTACGAGATAAGTCCTTGTAAGTCCGACCGCGGGTGCTTTTTCGATCAGATATATGTTGTGGACAATGGGGAGTTCGATTCTCCCTTATTACAGTGTTTCTTTAGTTGTGAGACAACGCCCGTTTGTAAAGTATCATCAGTTAGGATGAATTATGGGGGAGTGGAGAGAGAGAGAGAGAGAGAGAGAGAGAGAGAGAGAGAGAGAGAGAGAGAGAGAGAGAGAGAGAGAGAGAGAGAGAGAGAGAGAGAGAACTCAGAACTCTGGGCCACAATACACAGGTCGGGGGTGGGGGAGACGCTTGAAGCAAAATGAACATTCGTATCGACATGGAAATCAAAAGTGCCAATCCACTTCTGGCTAGACAAATAGAACTATAATGTACCAAGCATTGTCTGAAACTAACTGTTAGACATACATTATCATTATAACTATACATAAAGAGAGATTCTCTATTTTTTTCCGACGATATAAGTATTGGCTTCATAGATATTTTTCACGTTTGGAGAGAGAGAGAGGGGAGAGAGAGAGAGGGGAGAGAGAGAGGGGGGGGATATAGAAAGAAAGAAAGAAAAGAAAGAGAGAGGAGAGAGAGAGAGGAGAGAGAGAGAGAGAGAGAGAGAGAGAGAGAGAGAGAGAGAGAGAGAGAGAGAGAGTGAGTGAGAAAGAGAGATGTCCTGCATGCAGGTTCTCATCATCTTAATGCCACATATCAAATTTCTCTGCAAGCGGACAAGCTGTCACGGCACAGAGATTGAAAGCGGCGATTTGGGCTGTCAGATCTTATAATGTTCACCAAGTTGCGCAGTTTGCAGCTGTAGACCACTCTTGACATTGTATGTGCTGCATCTGCCCATGCCCTCAGGCAGAGCAGGCCTCCTTTCATCACTGTAATGGTCTTTGTCATCGGCGAACAAATGGTGGAAGAGGCTCCATTTCAATCAGGCTTGGATGCAACGCTCATTGCTGCTGACAACACCACCATTTCAACTTTCCTCATTCCATCAGTTTTAAAGCCCTGACACTCCTGTGTGCAACTGGCCTCGGGCTTACCATTAGTGTTTTTAAAAATGTTGGTTCATATCTTGCTTTGACCTAGCTTAAACGCTGGTGCGCAGTAACTGTTTTGCCAAGACTGTTGTTTCAGTGTTTTTGTTGCGATTAGTTTGTTTACATATTTCAATTTCAAATGGACATAAGATACAGCAGGGGGAGGGGGGCAGAAAATGGGGCGGCAGTCTCTTGTGGAAGGGCGCAGAAGTCAGCTCATGGTATATCGATCGAACTGAAGTTCTCTTGTTTGTGCCGAGGGAAAACCTTTCAGATGTATTGATCCCACACTAACAGCAAGCAGCTGCTAACCAGTGTAAAAAGAGGGGACAGGAAATACCAAGGGGGACCAGAAAACGGTGTTAGTGAAAACTGGCCAGTCCGCCTATTTGAGAACTGGTGAAGGACTGAATAAGTGAAGAAGACAAGTAGGATAGCTATTGAGGGCTGTAGGTCTAAGCACAAAAAGGTTGGTATAGACAGGTCACAAGATCCAATGGCCTTGCTAAGACTGTTCAACGGGGAACAGCCAAGGGAGGAAGATGGAGACGTAAAGAGAAAAAATACAGACCGACAACTTTTCAGAATAGACATACAGAAAACATGTGCAGAGACCCAAGTATTGAAAAACAACCTACATAAATGCAGGAATTTGGTCACCGACTCATTAGTGCGATGTCCCGATGAATCTCAACGGAATATAGAAAAAGAAGGTCTTACTGAAAAGAAAGATCTGTTAAGCAAAGGGGCAAAAACGGGACACGTTTTCAAACAGAGTATGACTGAGTGACTGATAATCTTTTTCTCAAAGGTTACAGATAAACATTGACACTTTTTTCATCCGGCCCTTGCCCTGAGAAGGGAATGACATTAAAAATCTAATAATTTAAAGAAATATAACGAAAGTTATTTTGATTTGAGAGAGAGAATATCAAATGTAAAAAGGAAAGAAAAAATCGCTAATCTAAATCTGGCATCAACAAAATCAAATTAAGGGGGAACTTGATATCAATAACAAAAAGCGAAAAAATCCAAACAAAAACCCCACAAAAAAACAACGGTACGTTACAAACATGAGTATTTCAAACATTGTCCTAAATAAGAGTTCCTTGATATGTGTGTGAATGTGTGAGTGTGAGTGAGTGTGTTTGTGTGTGTGTGTGTGTGTGTGTGTGTGCTTGTCTGTGTGAGGGGATTAATATATATTATATATATATAAAAAAAAAAATATATATATATATATATATATAATATAATAAGAGAGAGAGAGAGAGAGAGAGAGAGAGAGAGAGAGAGAGAGAGAGAGAGAGAGAGAGAGAAGAAGAGAGAAAGAGAACTCTGAACTCTGAAATAGTTTAGTAGTACATCGGCCTTGGGTAATAATACAACAAAAGGGAGTGATTGGGGGGGGGGGGGGGGTCCACAATGGAAGAGAACAATGGTTTCACAAAACAAATACAATTTTGAATCAGCTGAAAAGTTGCACTCATATGTACGTATGCATCTTCCCCTGTCAACAACTCAGGGTTATAACTTGGTAACCCTGTACGCTTACTCATTCCATTTCGATCACCAAGCGGACAGAGAGCCGTATGATTCATCCATTCAACACAGCTCATACCTCCTTATGACAGACAGACCGAGGGCGACAGACAGACACACAAACTGACAGATAGATATCCCTGAATTGTTCATGAAAGCTAATTCGTCAGAAACAGATCAGCAACTAACAAGGTATTTGACCTTCTTTCAACTTGAAAAGGCGACCAAAATGGTCTACTCGCATGTATTTTTTAACTCGCAAACGCAAACGCAAACGCAATTTTATTTCACGAGGGTAATAGATTAAGTAACAAGACTTTTTTTCATCCAGCCCTCAAAATGAAAAGAAAAGAAAAGAAAAAGCTGCAAGAAAGCAAAAGCATAATTATGATACAAATGAAAATACACACACATTGATATCAACAAATGCACGAGAGAGAGAGAAGAGAGAGAGAGAGAGAGAGAGAGAGAGAGAGAGAGAGAGAGAGAGAGACAGACAGACAGACAGACAGACAGACAGGCAGGCAGGCAGACAGACAAATAGACAGACAGACAGAACAGAGGGACAGATAGACAGACAGACAGTCTGAGATAGAGACAGAGATAGCGAGACAGAGAGAAGAACAAGAAGTATGGAAAGCGGAAATAAATGTTGTATTAATACATCTTGGGAAGGAGATATGTTGTATCACATTGTTTCATCAAAAGATCTTGATACATTGTTTTAAATTTTTTCAGATTAGTTTCATTTTTTAGTTGGTAGGGAAGCCTATGCCACAGCCAGCCCCCAGAATATGCTAGACTTGATTTGAACAGTGTTATCTTAGGTAGAGGTAGATTAATCAAATGAGAGTGTCTAAAATCATTTACTGTGAAGATGCTTTGTAATAAAGATGGGGCATTTCCATGCAAGATCTCATGCATCAAAACTCCTTTATTGAAAAAAAGCTTGGACTTATGGGGAAGAATATTAATATCTGAATGGTCAGCAACTGTTAAAGATGATGATTTATTTAAGATAAGCTTTAGGACGCGTTTATGCACCCTCACTATTAATTTAAGTAAATTATTGCTGGCCATATCCCACAGTGTAGATGCAAAATCTATTGTTGTTTGAATATAAGAATAAAAGAAGATTTTTCTGGCATGCAGAGTTAGGAAGTTTTTTTTATCTTACGGAGTTGGTATATTTTTGAGGCAATGTTTTTTGACAGGTTTTGGATGTGGGCAGACCATAATAGGTTGTTGTCAATAGTTATTCCTAAAAATTTTGTGATTTGAGACTTCTTCAATGTTTTCATTACCAATGTAGAGAAATGGTAGAGTGCTATTAAGGTTCTGTTGTTTCTGTCTTGTGGAAATGAGCATAAATTTAGTTTTCTTTGGATGAAGGGCCATATGGTTCAAGTGAGTCCATTCCAGAAGTACTTTTATATCTTCTTGCAAATTGAGAAAGACTTCAAACGAGTTAACATGGTTAATATCAATAGTGGTGTCATCTGCAAATAAATCACAGGAAGCTTTAGTAAATAAGGGAAGATCATTAACGTAAATAGAAAATAATAGGGAACCCAGAATAGAACCCTGTGGGACACCAAATATATTGGGTAGAAAAGTCGAAAAATATTTATTGACATAAACTTTTGTTGTCTGTTAAAAAGGAAGGAATATATCAGATTTAAGGTATCAGAGGAGAGTTTGTAATATACAAATTTCCTTATTAGCAGATTGTGGTCGATAACATCAAAAGCCTTTGCAAAATCTATGAAAAGAACTCCAGTAAATTCCTTTTTATTCATATTAACTAACCATCTGTCTATAAGTTTTACAAGGGCAGTGTGGCATGAGTGATTTGCTCTGAACCCAGACTGATTGGGGTGAATAAGGCTGTTTTCATTTAAATGAGTAAGTAGGCATTTATTAATGTGTTTCTCTAATGGTTTTGAAAGGACAGATAGAATTGAGATGAGTCTATAGTTAGAGGGGTCTGTTCGATCTCCTGATTTATACAAAGGAATAATTTTACTCTGTTTAAACATATTTGGAAATGTAATTTTGCTTATACAAAGATTATAGATGTATGTGAGTGTCTCAGCTATAACTGGTGCAGCTGATTTCAGGATTTTACCATTCAAACCATCTAGGCCACAAGTTGCTGTTTGCTTCATACTTTTTAAAGCAGTAAATACTTCATGCACACTCATACATGGAATTATTAGTTCAGATTTTTTTTTTTTGCAGCAGAATGCTTCTAAGACATTCAAGTCATTAGTTTTTGAGTTATCATTGTTGATTATTCGATCTGAGATAGTTGCAAACTGGGGGATTAAGTCATCAGCAGAGATTTCATCTAAAACGTTTTCTGTTTTATTACAATTCTTTTTGGTAAGAAGGTTGACAGCATTCCATACAGACTTGCTGTCTTTCTTTTTGTTGATTAGATCTTCGAAGTATTTCTTTTTTTCAGCGCGTAGTAGGTAGGTTACATAATTTCTTTGCTTTTTATATTCTTGATTCCTTCCTTTTTTCAAAAGATAATATCTTTGATAAATATGTTTTTGTATTTCTTTTGTCAGCCATGGAGGTTTGGATTCGTAGTTGACTCTTTTAGTTTGAAGTGGAGCATGCTTATTATAAATACTGTAAAAAATATTGTACCATAGTTCTATGGACTGATTAGGGTAAGTACACTGATATACATCATAGATCACTAGAAGTGTTTTATTCTACTAAAAGTTCTTTAAGCGATTGAAATGTATACGCACGTCACGATTACGTCCTACTACTACTACTACTACTACTACTACTACTACTACTACTACTACTTTTACTACTTTTACTACAGCTGCTGCTGCAGCAGCTATTGTTGCTGCTGGTGCTTCTACTACTAGCAGATATGAAGCTAGTTTAAACAAACCCGATAACATCTCAACTTATTTAAAAGGACTTGAAATAATGTAGGTATTGTTTCAAGTCAAAATACCTTTTTCCTATTAAAAAAACAACAACAGGCAAAAACATACTTGTTTACGATTTGGAAAAACCCCATTTAAAGTGATTTTTACCCTTTCTCGGCTACAGCTCCAAGTTTCACATAAGGTGCAATTTTGCGCATAAACGGAAGCGACAGGGTTTGGGTTGTTGTTTCTTTTTTGTTGTTGCTCACCTTTAAGGTAGCTGCTGAATTCCGACTTCGGGGATTAAAGTGCTTGTGATTTAGAATAGAAGAACTGATCAAAATTTTTAAAAATCATTCAAATATCAACAAGTTTTGGGCTGTAATTCATCTTTCATGCCTTGTTGCGTAGAGCAAAGACTGTACTGAAAATAAAATCTTCTTCTGTATTACAACAGTATTGATTGTTTAAATTCCTCCCGCATTGATCGAACTTTACCCTGTCCAAATAACCTTTTTTTTCTTAAAGCAAGTGGGGTTGTTCTATGGCGCTGCCCTTGGCGTTAGATTCCACACCAACATCTCGGTTTTGATATGAAGGGGAGACAACAGAGGGCTGCACAACGTCAACGATTTCAGTCTTTAGGAAACACTGAAGACCACCCGCTAAGCTTGTAGCTGGTAACAATGAAGCTCTATTGCGGGACCAGGCTGATCACAGACGTGGAGAGCTCTCCAACGGCATCCTTCTGCCATACGTCCTGGTGCCTCTTTCCGTGATTAGTCATACGAACCCCCTCCCCACCCACCCACCAACACACACCAGTATAAAACAGAGAAAAATGAACACAAATGACAAGTGCTGGAGAGAATAACAATCTTCCAGTTATATTCAAGCATGCAGAATATTCCGTACGTACTACGCCCCATCTGTCATAAAACTGGTTTTCCAGCATTTAACATAACATGCTAGTAAAGCCTTGTTTTTGGATATTGCCGCATTGTCTTACCTCACTAAAAACAGATAGTTTTTAACTGAAGTAGTTTATCTTCTATATATGTAGGCACACAATAGAGATCACGACACCGGAAAGCCAGCGCAAAATTCTATCTGGCAGATCGGAAATAATCTTCTCAAGGTGCCTCTGATAAACGAACTCGTGACGTGAGGACTCCAAGAATCAGAAGTAAATTGCTTATCTACTGTCACTACCGCCTCCACAGCGTACGAAGGTGACCCACCCGGAATATTATTTTCATTAGTTCCTGATGATGGATACCAACAGAAGGATCTAATAATTAAATCACACGACCAGGCATGGGGGAAAATGAACGAATTTGAGGCCTAAACTGCATTGGTCTATCATTTTATCACAACCATGTGATTCTGAAAAATAGAACGAAATCATCCAGTCAAAATATCATTCCATTTGGTTAGGGGGCGAAGGGGAGGGTGGCCTGGTGGTTAAAGCGTTAAAATCGTGTTCTGACGGCCCTGGTTCGAGCCATCACCAAGACGCCTATTCGACGGGACTTTTTCCCTGGAGTTAACATCAGTGCCGACTCTTCTTCCCTGAAGTCTTTGGATGAAACTATGTACTGACGGCCCGTGTGCGAACACACGCAAAACATCTTGTGCACACGTTAATAACCCGTTTCGCCTTTATCTTTTTTGTTTTTATTTTTAGAATAACGAATAAGCTTTCGAGTACTTTTCACATCCAGTCCCCGTGTGCGCATACCTTTTTAAGATTAATTTTGTCATCCGTTCCCACAGGCACACAATGGCCTACTCTTCCAAGAGGCGTTTGCACGGGGAACCTCAGTGTATCGTCTCATCGAAGGACGTTCAGGGAAGTGGAGATAGCACTAGTGTTAACTCATTATTTCCCCTTAATCAGGTGTCTCCGTGGTGGCTCGAACCTGGGTTCAGATCGAGGGTGCAACGCTCGAACTACCAGGTTATCCCGTCCCCCAGAGTAGGCCATTGTGTACCGGTAGGACTGGATAGCAATTAAAAAGAAAAGGCTTCCACACTGGTGGTGTGTTAGACATCATTCCTAAAGTCGGAATACAGCTACCTTATGATGGGCAAATGATCGCATACGCAAAATCCCAGCAATGGTGAAACTGAAAGCTCTAGCCGAGCAAAGAAAAAAATCCATTAGTTGGTTAGTTGATTGTTTGTTTTGTTGTTTGGGTGGCATAAATTGTTTCACATTCCACTTCACTTTTAATTAGCCAATTTCATCTTAAACTAGCTTAAATATGTACAGGCATTTTACTGTTTGTCTGAAAATAAATGTGTCTTAGTAGTCAGCAGGCTTACAAAGCGTTGGACAGAATAAAACCGTCTCTATATCACTCTTTAAATTCGCATGAAATCTATGCAATACCTGACACATTAATAGGTGGGCAAAATAATAGTATCAAAAACACTAATACCCGATTTAGTTTGAACTTAATCTGAACTTGCTCAGCCAAAAAAGAGATATTGTTTTGGTATCGCCCTTAAGCGATTAGGCGTTTACTGCTTGTTACCCATTATTAGTATGGTTACTTTAAAAAAAAAAGGAACTATGTATTATTCTGAAATGATTATTAAAACATTCTTTTAAAATTGATGGGTATCGTGAGAAAGAAGATCATAAAAGTGACGAGTATAGAGATCTTAGAATGCCTATCCTTGTGCTAAGTCTTGTTGTCATTCTCAAGCAGTAGTCAACAAACTACCAGTCTGGATGTTCTCGGAATGATTACATAGATTTCCTTTACACTTGTGGAAAACACAAACGGTATCTGGAATAGGAAGAAACCCACTCCCGTCAACATTTACGACAGGATATTAAGAGGGAACACCACGGTGATTCTGGTATACAGACTAATTAGATATCTAGACTTATATTCGATTTTCTGCTGTTCACCGGCCCCAGCCATCTGTATGGAACAGTTCAGAAACACTCCCATAACCGCATCTTGTGATAATGAATCTTCTTTTAGAGTCGTTTGACATGAATGGCAGGTTTTAGATATACTATCATGGCACGAGGTTGCAGTGTCTATACGCTACATAAACACTTTTTTCGTTCCTCAGCTAGCGCCCCGATGTTCACCATTGGTGAGAGTTTGCATATGGGATACCCCCCACCCCCCCCCCCCCCCCCCCCCCCCCCACCATTGAGGTAGCCACATACCGACGCTGGGGGTGCAGTTGGGAAGTCAACCATTTATTTCCAGGTCAGCCGGGAGGTATCTCCCTGTTCTTTCCGATTTTCAATTGTCTTGAGTTCTTTTGATGTGCACAAGTCCGTAAGCACACGGGTCCGAGTGGTTTAGAGTCTCCTCCGAAAAACTTGACATT
>CM054145.1:24900642-24975642 GCA_028751875.1 Rapana venosa
TGTGTGTGTGTGTGTGTGTGTGTGTGTGTGTGTGTGTGTGTGTGTGTGTGTGTGTATGTGTGTGTGTGTGTTGGAGGGGTGGTGGCGAGGGTAATTTATTTTTATTTTGGGATATTGAACGAGTGCTCGTGCTTTTTTTTTTTTTTTACATCTAGTCCCCATGTGCATGGGGTTTTGTAAATTTTGTCATCCGTTCCCATCAGCACAAATGGCCTACTCTTTCGAAAGGCGAAACAGTCTTTAACATGTGCGCAAGAAGTTTGATACTTCCTTTATTTTATACTTTTATTTCAGGGGATAATGGAATAAGCACTAGTGTGGGTTTTTTACATTATGTCGCCGTGTGTGTGTAGTTTTGTAAATTTTGTCATGCGTTTCCGCCAGCACACAATGACCTACTCTTCCGAAAAGCGGAATAGGTTTTAACATGAGTGCAAGATCTTCTGCGTGCGTTCACACACAGGGATTCCGTTTATAGCCTCATGTGCATGTTGTGTGTGTGTGTGTGTGTGTGTGTGTGTGTGTGTGTGTGTGGTGTGTGTGTGTGTGTGTGTGTGTGTGTGTGTGTGTGTGTGTGTGTGTGTGTGTGTGTGTGCTTGCGTGCGTGCGTGCGTGCGTGTTTTCGTGCGTGAGAGGAAGGACAGAGAGAGAAGGAAACATACAAAACAGACAGCAAAACAATGGCAAGAGAGAGACAGAGAGAGAGACAGAGAAAGAGACAGACAGACGGACGGACAGGCATGTAGGCAGACGGACAGACAGACAGACAGACAGACAGAGACAAACAGAGAAGCAGACAGACTGAGAGTCTTGGGCATACAATATCTCCTGCAGTTCTTAGCGCTGTGTTTTGGTAGATCTTGTAACTAAAGGATGAACAAGTATAACTATTCTATGGTACAACGTTTTTTGGTTACCTTTTCATTGATGAGTTTTCATTACCAGTAGGTTTGAGTATTAATTGTATGTGTGTGTGCAAGACTGGGCTAGTTCAGTGGCAAGGTAGCGTTGGTGTTTTCTGTTCTATTCTCTATCACTTTAAGTCATAATATGGTTATTGTTCGATAGGGGGAAGTATAGCTGTGGTGAAAGGTTCTTGATGAGATAATTATTTATAAACAACAACAACAACAACAACAACACCCTTAACCTGCTTTACAGACACAGCCAAACTTCATAATATTCTCTCCTCAACAATGTTTTCACATCATGTTTTTTGGCTACATTTTTGATAGTCTGCTGGACGGCATCTTTCTGGTTGTTCATTTCCCTGGTTTGTTTTGACACACTACGTGTTTTTCTTCATGTACATTTCTTAGATTACAACAACATAGCAGTGACATTTGTTCTGTGAAAATAAAACCAAATCTTGTTCTTGTCATTATTTCATTTTGAATAAGAACCCAACTGCTCTATAGCAACACTTACTTGAACAGACAACACAGTAGACCTGCTAATGATGTCAGGTGTTTTATAAATAAGCAAACTGTAGTAGTGCTGTAATCATATACTCAGTAAAATTGTGGTTACAATGAGTGCAGATCTCTTGAAAATCGATTATAACATCAAGTGGCTTTATCTTGACTTCAAGAGGAGTGGTCTAGTTTAGTCTGCAGCTGCTGTGATAAACCCAATGCCTCGCTCCACGACTGGTGCAGTATACATCCCGTTTTGATGTTTGTCTGGGTCAAGGCAAGCTTCTTCGAGGGTTTTTAATCTCTCTCTCTCTCTCTCTCTCTCTCTCTCTCTCTCTCTCTCTCTCTCTCCTCCTCTCTCTCTCTCTCCTCTCTCTCTCTCTCTCTCTCTCTCTCTCTCTCTCTCTCTCTCTGTGTGTGTGTGTGTGTGTGTGTGTGTGTGTGTGTGTGTGTGTGTGTGTGTGTGTGTGTGTGTGTGTGTGTGTGTGTGTGTGTGTGTGTGTGTGTCGCCTATCTTACAGTTTGCACCTGTCCATTTTATTTCAGATCAGATTATTTGTGCTTCTGGGTATTTCTGGAGTGAATTTGGATGAAGAAAGGGAAAAAAACAGATACTGTCTTTGATTGTTTTCCTTTCTTTTTCTTTAACCAGTGGGCTTGTCTTCTCTGAATGTTAAAATGGTCCAGCCTTTGACTGAAACTATTTCAAACGTGTTGAAATGTTTAAAATGCTTTATTGTCTCAAATACGCATTATGCCTGGCCATATACATTCGTTTTTGTTTTTGAGAAAGTTCACGACTAAATAACTTCGTCATCTCATTCACATTAAAAAGAATAGCATATGCTAGCTTTAATCAAAGAAGTTAAAGATGATCATGGATATCCTTCAGAGAGAGCTGGTCGTCTTTTTTCAGGACCTCTGGGACAATTTAGATAGGGCGTTTACATAAGCTTATGGAGTAACCGATGCAACCCATTCAATCCCACCCTAGGGAACGGAACTACAGCAAATCTCCCCTCTGTGAAGCAGACTCAACCGTACATACAACAGAATTTCTTGCCACTGTAGCTCGAAAGAAAACGTATAGGCCGTTTTGTAGACAAAATAATACCCACACACATGAAAAGGAATGTAAGCTTTACGGAGAATAAGATAACAAATACATGCAAGCTATTGTAATTATCTCTTCAATCTACACCTAACTTCAGTTTAAAATGCTTAATAAAATGCTAAGTGAGCAAAACATAAAAACAGAGTAAAAACAAGCATACATTTCTTGTTCAAACTTTTAACAATACATACTTTATTGCCTCAATAAACAGATACATTCACATGGGTTAGAAAACCATATATGATAAGATTGAATAGAAAAGCATTTTTCAGGGAGAGTAATGAGAATTATGTCTTAATAATTCCATACACAAACGCGCGCGCGCGCGCGAGCGCAAGCGAGGCACGCAAGCGCGCGCGCGCACACACACACACACACACACACACACACACACACACACACACACACACACACACACACACACACACACACCACACACACACAACACGTAGACACGTATGCGCACACACAATGCACATGCACACATGCCAATGCACAAATAAATATCACGTCATTCACTAAAAGTAATATCAATTATTATGATCCACTAAATTACATTATGAAATCACACTGAATAAACAAGAAGCCCGCCTACTTTAAGAAACACGATTGCTAAACTAAAAAAAGAAAAATTAAACGAACAAACAAAAATTCCAGAGAAACCCATGTGGGTCACAAGCTATATGTAGAAACATTAAACAGAAAAGTATTTATTATAGAAAATTGCAAAGTTTAATCTTAAAAATGCACACACACGCGCGCGCAGGATCACAAACACACACACACACGCGCGCGCGCGTGCCTACGCGCATGTATGCACACACACAGTGGGCGTACACACATGTCTATGCACACATAATTATAACATGTCATACAATAAGAGTATTATCAATTACTATGATGCGCTGCATTTCATTAAAAACATTACACTCTGTAAAAGAAAAACTGTGTCTGTCTGTCTGTCTGTCTGTGTCTCTGTCTGTCTGTCTGTCTGTCTGTCTGTCTGTCTGTCTGTCTGTCTGTCTCTCTCTCTCTCTCTCTCTCTCTCTCTCTCTCTCTCTCTCTTCTCTCTCTTGTCATTTTTGGAAAGAAGTTAAAAGGATGGGTTATGGCAATCGGGAAATGATTTACAACAACATTAGCAATGATGATTGGTTTAACTATTTTAAAGAAGTTTTTTGCAATAACAAGGAAATTGTTGAAAGCTATATCAATGTTGATGTTTTGGATGATGTAGATCATTTTTTGAACAAAGATATATCTGAAGAAGAGGTAGTTCATGCAATTACAAGGCTCAAGTTAAGAAAGGCAAGTGGGATGGATGAGGTGTCAGGTGAAATGTTAAAAAATGGGGGTAAAAGTGTGTTAGGGTTCCTGGTAAAACTTTTTAATGCTGTCTTTACCTCAGGTGTATATCCATCGGAATGGTCTAAAGCTATAATCATACCAATATATATAAAAAAGGAGATCCTGAAAAAACAGACAATTACAGAGGAGTATCTTTACTGAGTATAATATCAAAGTGTTACACCACAGTGTTAAATGCAAGGTTATACAGCTGGTTGGAAGATAATGAAATGATTTCTGAGAGTCAGGCAGGTTTCCGTAGGGGTTACTCCACGATTGATCAAATATATAATTTATATGCAATTGTACAAAAATGTATGCTAAAGAAAGGTAAGAAGTTATACGTTGCTTTTGTAGATTTCAAAAAAGCATTCGATTCTGTTCATCATGATAAACTTCTAAATTGTATGAAAAACCAGGGTGTAAACGGAAAGTTTTTAGCATCTTTGAAATCTATGTACTCTTCGTTGCTTTCATGTGTGCGCGTAAATTGTGAACTGACAGAATTATTTGAATGCCCAGTTGGGGTCAGACAAGGTTGTGTACTGTCCCCTACATTATTCTCTGTTTATATAAATCAGTTAGCTAACTACATAGATGCTAGGGGGAAACATGGTATCCAACTTTTACAAGGTCAAATGGAAATGTTTATCCTACTTTTTGCTGACGATGTAGTCTTATTGTCAACAACTGCAGGTGGTCTACAAAATCAGCTTAATGTATTATACAGTTGTTGTAATGAAATGAAACTAAATGTAAACACTGACAAAACAAAAGTAATGGTATTCAGAAAGGGAGGATATTTAGGTCGACATGAACAATGGTATTTCAATAATAAAAAGCTAGAGGTAGTCAATAGTTACTGTTATTTAGGGTTTCAGTTTACAACAATGGTTAGTATGAAGAGAGGCACTAAGCATCTAGTAACTAAGGGTAAAAAAGCAGTTGTACAATTAAACAGAGCTTTCCAAAAGTATAAAGAAATGACTGCAAATACTTCTTTAAGATTTTGATGCAAAAATGCAGCCTATCTTGCTCTATTTATCAGAAATATGGGGGCTATCAAAATTAGATCAGTAGAAAAAGTTCATATGATGGCATGCAAACGATTCCTAGGTGTCCCAGTCAAAACCCCAAATAGAATGGTTTATGGCGATTTGGGACGATACCCTCTATATGTGAATTCTTTGTCTCTGTTCTAAGATATTGGTTTAAATTACTACATATGAGTACTGAAAGATTGCCATATAAAGCATACCAAATGTTGTTTGAACTGGACAGAAATGGAAAATACTGCTGGGTGTCCAAAATAAGAGAAATTTTATGTGAGACAGGATTTAATTTTGTATGGTTACAGCAAGGAGTAGGTGATGTTAAAATGTTTTTGAAATTATTTAAACAAAGACTCATTGATTTTTTCATTCAAGAATGGACAGGCACAATAAGAGATCGTGAAAGGTATGAATGTTATCGTTCCTTTAAAATAATCTTCGAAAGAGAGAAATACATTTGCAATGTTGATACGTATTGTTTTAGGGTTGCTATATCGCAATTAAGATTTAATGCCCTCCCATTGAATGCAAATGCACACCGTTTCAGTAGTTTAATGCAGAAGAAAGCTTGTCCATTTTGCAGGACAGAAAGGGAAGATGAACAGCATTTTCTTTTTGTTTGCCCTACATATTCCCATTTACGGGACAAATTCCTGAAGGACTTTCTTAGAACCCCTATCCACCGATTGCTACAGGTCACAACTGATAATGAAATGCATAAACTGTCCAGGTATATTTTCCATTCAATTAACCTGAGAAAAAAGCATTTGATTGTATTGTAATTTCTTTTTTAGCATGAATGGGTTTTGTATAATATTGGCAAGATAGCTTGGTGTGTTGCTGTTTGAAAGATGCTTATCTGTTAAAAACCTATTGTTTGATGTGGGTTACAGTTTAAAAAAAGAAAAGGAGAAGAAACAAAGGTTATCATTTAAGGCCACGTATATGAAAGAAATGCACAATGTTTTCACATGTGATAACCGAAGTGAGGTATCGAGTCTATGCAAAAATTATATATGTATGTGCGTGCATGTGTGTGTATGTGTGTAGGCGTGTGTGTGTGTGTGAGGGTGTGTGTGTATGTGTGTGTGTGTGTGTGCGTGCGTGTGTGTGCGTGCGCGAGTGTGTATGTCTGAGTGTTTGTTTTGTGGGGGGGGGGGGGGTGTAAATGCGCATGCGTGTGTGTCATGCGTTCGTGCGTGTGTGAGTGTGTGTGTGTTGTGCGCGCGCATGCATATGTATATAATTCTCTTGTTAAATTTCATTATAACAGCCATTATGATGAGATGATGGAGATGACAACTGGGTCAATGATGATAACGATGCTGCTTATTGTACACAACTATTTGTATCTGTACACGTTAATAGTTACTATGATATGAGTGTCACCCCCACCCCACCACCCACCCTCTTTATTTTTGTTGTTTGTATTGTGGCCCATGGCCGAAGTACATTAAAACATTTCAGAGTTCAGAGTTCAGAGTTCTCTCCCTCTCTCTCTCTCTCTCTCTACTCTCTCTCTCTTCCTCTCCTTCGTCTTCTCTCCCCTCTCTCTCTTCCCTTTCTAGTGTCCTCGCTGAGTAGCAGAGTTGATGTGGGCATAAAACAGTACTTCGTACATTTTGAACGTAGGTGCTTTGTTTTGCTTCTGAGAGTAAGAATTTCTAAATATCTAGCAGTCTCATTTGTGCGCAGCCCACAATTGTACTACAAAGTGTTACAAGTTTGTTTAATATTCTATTGAGTTTAGCATTCAGGCCTGTATAGCAGCATATTAAGTTCCCATAACTGACAGACTCAATAAAGCATCGATAGAAATTCTGTAAAGCTTTAACACTTGAAGAGTTTGGAGTTTCTGAAGAAGATGATATTAGAATGGTATTTTCTATTGATGAGATCTGTATTGGTAGTAACATTCTGTCTCTCATCAATGACGGAACATAATATCATTTTATTATTGTGTTCTTGCTTCGATTTTACGTCTGTTCACTCCAGGTGATATTAGATGAAAAATATTAGTATTTATATTCATGGGCTCGTTCTACTTTCATCCATCAATGTTATGATCCGGAACAGGCTCTGGGTCCCTGTCAAATCAATTCACATTTCTGTAGTCTGTTATTACAGTTAAGCTTAAATAGTTCTTTTTACACCAGGAATAAAACCATCGGCTTGTTTTGAATATGTGAGGTGTGAGTTGGATACATCCTTAAGAGCAGAGTCATGAAAACATTTTATCACTGGTGCAAAATCAGAGTCAGCGTGGTTATTGGTATAAAGAGTAAATGGATCAAGAAACGAAGAGTGCCTTATGGAGACCCAGTAGAAGTTGACTTTTCTGTAGATATTGCACTCAGTGTAGGGACATAACAGTCACAAATACTTGGCCAAACTCTCTAGCCAGGTATCTTGGACAATATGGCTGATTCAACATCTGCATTACAAATCTCACCTTGACCTTCCCTCTTGCACACCAACTTTTCTTCACATTCAGATACATGCCACCACCTTCTGTTTTCCACTCTCTTTTTTCCTTCTATCCCATTCTATATTGCAAACTAAAGCCATCTTAAGCCACACTCTCATCACTGAAACAAATAATTCATCATTTAACCAGATTTCAGTAAAACACAGTAAGCAGGAATTGTTATAATGAAATAAAACTGTATGTTGGCTTGTAATTCCTCAAAAGTTTATATTGCGTCCATTTGGTCTAAATGGTCGCACGTTAGGTCAAATAATAGTTATTAAAGTGCTCCCAGTACGCCGATCACGCTTATGAGCGTGGCAATTTTTGTGTGTTTTATCATTCATTCATTCGTTCCTTCGCTCATTCATTTTCTTTCTTTCGTTCGTTCTTTCGTTTATTCATTCCCTCGAAGACCTTACCAGTGCAAAGACTTTCTATGCCTCAGTCTAGTAGTTCCTGTGTTGATTCCATTTTATTGTATTATCCCACATGGTTTCTTTTAAATAATTTATTTGTGTCGATCTATACGGCAAAATGCTCAATAGTCTCGACATAGCCAACAAAGCATTCTGAAGGGAAGTGCCAGCTACGTAAACTAATCTATAAAACATTAGTGGCAACAATGAAAGCGCTTTGTAGTCATTTCCTCCCTCAACTTCTCTGTAATAGTTCGCATTGATTACAACCACAAAAACTCCTGTGTTCTTTCAAAACGGCGCAAAAAATAGAACTGAAGAGATACATAGGCAACTCAATGCCAAAAGAGATGACTAAACTTAGAGAAAGTGCATAATGGTAATAATGATAGTGAATTGTCATTATCGCTATCATCATCACCATCGTCAATGTCATCATCATCATCGTTGTTGTCGACGTCGTCATAACCATCATTAGCATCACTCCCTTAGCCTAGACGGTCGTTGGGAGGGCACGAGGTCGCGTTGCTCGACAGTTTTCTCCTGGCTGGAGTACGGAATAAGAATGTGATTATTTTTTTCAGGACAATGCAGTTACCATCTTCATCTCATTCCAGTGAATACAAAGGGTTCATAGAGAGGGTTCAGGCACAAACAAAGGCTCAGTCTTGTGATGCCAGCTTATTTAGCACAGACTCGAAGCAAACAGAAGAGTGTGAAGTACATACAGCCAATCAAACAATATTGCTGCTTATTGTAACACCTCCTAGTCTGCCCTCCTCTCCCCCCCCCCCCCCACCCCCCAATCTTTTTTCACTTTTTTGTTTTTGCTTTTTAATTTTTGTTTGTTTCGATTTAACTAAGAATGAAAAGACTATAAATAAACATCAACTGCTGCAACAAGACTGCTGGGTTCTTTTTTCATGAAAGGAAATCACAGTTCGACTTGGTCCAGAACTAAAAATAGCACTTAAAATAAGGTTTAGAATCTTAAATTGAATAACTCTGTCATTGTTCTTCTCTCCGCTCCTTCAGAGGTCGTTGAGGCACTGTCTTGATATTTTGTTTTCAGTCAGTGTCGTGGGCAAACTGAACATGGCAGAGCTCATCCCTCTCTAGGTAGCGAGATGTAAGCTGGGCATGGTGGTGTCATCCACCTCACCGGCCATAGCAAGCACAGCAGCTCTGCGTGCGTTTGCACACTAGACATCGGTTTATAGTCTTGTCTGAAGGAGTGAAGTAAGTAGCTATGTCACGTTCAAAGGACTGAAAAATCCCCTAGAAAGGACACCTCAGGAGAGACAGACCCACGACTTCAGTTACCGTCGGACCACAGCACATCTGAACTGGTCTGCTGATACGGTTCGCAATGCTTTTATCATCCAATTTTTATGCTGACAGTTGAAGGTGACGGCTATCCAATTTGAATGGATTAGCGCTATCAAAGTGATCAAATTTCTCAACAATTTTCACAATTCTTCCTCTCCTTCAGTACACTGTCGGCGGTGAGTTACCTGACGGTTCGATCAAAAAAACGCCTCAAGGCTGTACGTGGGAAAATCTCCTATATCAAAATGTCAGTTAAAAGTTCAACAAGATGTTTGGAGTGATTTATTGATTACACGACACTCCCCACTTCCTCTGTGGTCTCCTTTGAAAAAACCCTCTTAAGCAAGATTCCAATAATGATGGTAAATACAATGACTGTTATTTCTATGTGAGCAGCCCCACGTTTATAGCAAAAGACAGTCATTCTTAAAGAAAGAAAAAAAGAGAAAAAACTGGAAGTGTTCTGACGTTCTTCCAATCGATTCCATCACCACAAACTAAACATCAAGAAAAACAAGCACAAAAAATCCGCCTAAATATTTTGGAAGAACAACAGCAACAACAAGGAGGAGGAGGAGGAGGTGGTGTAGGAGGGTAATACATGAAGCTCTTAAGCGAGGCCAAAAACTACTTTCAAAAACTAATATCATCGGTACGTCAGTACCATAGAGACCTGAGGAACCTGTTGCCAAGAAAGTGACGTATCGGATACAGATGGGTGTATGGGAGGAAACATGGATATTTTCAGTAAAGCTTGTCTGCATTTATTCAGGATGATGCACTTGTTCTAACTTATTTCTGGTCGTAGGTTTGATCCTGTACAGTGATAAACTGACAAGCATGCACCCACGCACTATAGCACCCACACATTCCCTGTCACTAGCACTTACACTGAATGCACACACGCGCGCCCACGCGCATACACACATGCACATGCGTGTGCACGCACACACACACATGCAAGCGCGCATTAAAAAAAAATATATATATATACACGTGCTTGACCCCCTCCTCACATACATCGCGCGCGCTCGCGCTCACCACACACACACACACACACACACACACACACACACACACACACACACACACACACACACACACACACAAAGTGTATTGCTGGTGTGCTTAAGTTTTCTCTGTGGAATTTGGGGATGTTTTGTTTCTTTTTATTTTTGGTTTGAAATTGCGTTTTATTTATTTATTTGCTTTTCCATCTCCTTGTTTTTTGTTTGGATGTTTTGTTTTGTTTGGATTGTTAAGGCTTTTTGTGTGTTGTTGTGGACATTTTGTCTTTATTTTTGTTTTGTTAGTCGGGCTTTCGTTTCGGCAAGTGTGTGCATTGATTTTCCTCTGTGTGTATGTGATGTAGGATTGGTTTCTTTTTTTCCTTAATTCGGTGGGTGAGCGTCTTTGAAGGGCTGTATTGTGCGACTGTATATTAGCAAATTTGTTTTGTTTGTTTGTTTGCTTGTTCTCTTCGCTTGTGTCTCTCTTGTCACATGGAGATGCCGCGCCTCCAAGACAACATCCCAATCTCGCAAGACGCCTGCAGGGTCGCTTTGCTGCACTCGCACAGCCTACAGTCTACAAGGAGGAAGGGTATACCGAGCTGCTATAAGGCCCTCAGCTGGAAAAGGCCCCCACACTGTTGCTGGTCACTTGAGTGATGTTTAATGATGCTTGCTCTGATTCCACACACACACATGCACGCGCGCACACACACACACACACACACACACACACACACACACACACACACACACACACACACACACACACACACACACACACACACACACACACACACACACGAAATGGGGAGAGAGAGAGAGAGAGAGAGAGAGAGAGAGAGAGAGAGAGAGAGAGAGAGAGAGAGAGAGAGAGAGAGAGAGAGAGAGAGAGAAGAGAAGAAAGAGAGAGAGAGAGAGAGAGATAGAGAGAGAGAGAGAGAGAGAGAGAGAGAGAGAGAGAGAGAGAGAGAGAATACTGCCTTATAATTATGCCTCCTACTCAAGAAGAATGAATACGGATAGATCGGTAAGAAATAAGTAATGAACAGATCATATTTTAACAGTAGCCCGGGACTTCGTAAGCTGACGAATGAATGAATGAATGAACAAATCATAAATAAACACTAGCTCGGCAGCAGACACAAACTGAATAAGCAGCCGACTTGTGGTGAATGTGACCATCGGGTTCCCCCTATAAGAGTCCTGGGTGAATCTGGAGACACTGAAGATTCTGACGGGAGGTCACCAGGGGCAGGAAGAACAGAGGAAACAGGCAAGGGAGGGTGACCGAATCTCAAACAGTTATTTCTACTTGGGCATCGTTGGGCATGTTAATGAGAATGATAACACCATGAAGAAATCTGAGAACGAGGGGGTTGAATCTCCACTATGCTGTCTATTTGAGCAGAGTTCTCTCTGGAGTCAACACTGGTTCTGGCATCATTCCACGACACGTTCTTCGGCCAAGGTCCTGTGTAGGTACAAATGTAAAACATCTTGCGCACACGTTAAGACCTGTCTTACGTAGTAGAGTGGGTCAGTTATGGCCGGAGATACGGATGACACAAACGTACCCAGCACGTGCAAATTTTTGGAGCCAGTAAGTGCCTATTTAAAGGTTGCAGAGCACTGGAGCAGTACAATACCCATATTTAAAAAAAGACAATATCAGTTGTTCCAAGATTTAAGACTATGACGGAGCTGCATTCTAAATTTTTCTTGATAACATTTCATATGTAAAACGCACGCATCTCCAGTGTTGTCAGGCAAGTTTAATCCAAAGATGCAAGTGTGTAGTAGATGATAATGGACTATATTTTCAGTGCATCTACTCCCATGCAACTCATCCTGAGCTCACTATTCATGCAAATCACATATTGCATTTAGCATCTACAAGATCTGACAGACAGGGGAAAGGTCAACTTGATGGACTCGGTCACTTGTCATCACACTCCCAAAGAAGGGCAATCTCCACTCTGTAAGACCTACAGAACAATCAGCTTCACCAGTCATATTAGCACAGCAGTACTGAAGGCCATCCCTTACAGTCTAAAACCACAGCTTGATGAAGTCGTTGCAAAGGAACTTGTTAGATTTCGCAGTCGGGGAAGTTCCGGGCAACAGATCTTTAACCTATGACTTCAAAGCGATAAGTATTCACAGTGCCAACAGAACATATGTCATGTCTTCATTGACTTCAAGAAGGCATTCACCAGAGTGTGACATGGTGAACTTTGAGCAACTATGATCAGTTCTTGTCAAGGGTCCATGAGACCGAAGTCTCGTACTTCAGTAGGTGTACGCCAAGGCTGCCTTCTGACACCCACACTCTTGAACTTAGTTTACAGTGCCTCATAAGTGATGCCCTTGAAGATAGTTAGGAAGCAGTAGGTGTCGGAGGGAGAACTATCACTAACCTACCATTTACAGATGACAAGGATGGACCCGCAGAAAAGGAAGAGGAGCTTATGTCTCGATAGAACGCTAAGATGAAACATGATCAAAGTTTGAAATGAAGATAAGCGTGGAAAAAACCGAAGTTAATGACCGACCGTGTAAGTTCAGTTTCAACCAAGATCAGTCACTGGACCAGAACTTCCGACAGTGAGCAGATTCAGGTACCTAGGTTCCATCATCTGTGAAGAGGGATCAAAGGCAAAGGAGATTTTAAGAGTTATACATCCATCATCAGCCAGGGCATAGTTGAGAACAGTCCAGAAAAAAACCAATACCATCAGTATGAAAACAAAATCACAGTTGTTGCATGAACTGGTGATTTCCATCTGCCTGTACGCATGCCAGTCCTGGACTTCAACAGCAGACATACAGAGATAAGCTACAAGTTTGTTGTTGCTATCATTCCAAAATGCTGTTTGTTTTCCATGCTTATACACATTTCCGAATAAAAACTATTTAAACCACATACTGAGAAGAATTCAAAAAGTGTAGATTAGATGCTTTAAGAAAATTCTTGGAATCTCACCAGCCGCCATGGCGCAGTGGCTAGCGCCTTGGGTTACGGACTGGAGGGTCGCGGGTTCGATTCCCATAAGAGTCATAGGGAATTTTCGGACTCCGGCCGGCTCCTACCCAGAGTGAGTGTGCTGTGGGCTCAGTGGCAAGACTGGGACCACACAGTCGAGCTTCATCCACTTAACGGATGCGAATTTGAGAGTGTTGCTCAAATTACCTGACCAACACTGCAAGTGTCCGTTTCTCTCGGGCCCGGTTGACGCCGGGATATATTATGATAGTAAGCGTAGAGTATAACCCTGTCAAGTAGTCTCAAAGCATATGCACTTCCACAGCAGCATCATTACGTCATCCTCATTGTCATTGATCATCATGCAATTAAAAAATTGCCTCTGATTCGGTGGTCCCAGTTGCTCTGATCTCATGGTGGCCTCAGATTCGGTTTGCCCATACACTTCTGTCCCTGTGGTGAGTTTGTGTCAAAGCCTTTGGGGTTGAAGGTTTGCGGGGGACGGTTGTTGGAGGGACATTGTGGTGGTTGCTACCTCGGGTGGGCAACTCACTCAGTCTGGCTCCGCGACTGAACTAATATTGTCGTTAGTAGGGGGTTTAGTAGGTGGTGTCCTGCTTATGTTAGCTCAGAACAGGCACCACTGAACACCGCCAAAGTGACCCAGCAGCAGTGCAGGGCCCCTCTGGCTGGTGGCCCCACGGCGACCTGATAGTGATGGCTCCCTGTGGACCTCCGACTCTGAGGATGAGACATAACAAATCTGGGTATGGTTGTGGCGGGGAGATTGGATTGAGCGGCGTGGGAACAGCAGGACGGGGGGACATCACAGATGAGGCAGCAAAAAAAAAAAAAATCTTGGAATCTCTGTCCCCGACAATCTGACGAATGAGGAATTGAAGACCTCATATTCTTTTTAAAAGGAAACAAAAGGTATGATTTTGAAACTAGACCTAAAACCTATCAAAGATCATCTTGCGAATCACAACTCATGGAAGCAGAAACAGAAAAGAAATATAAAAAGGGGTGGGTAACATCACTGCATGGACTCAAAAGAGCTTTGCCATGAAGCGGAGAAAGCGGGTGTCCTCGTCATTGGAACGCCCCCACGTCCAGTCTTGGTTAAAGGAATAGTGTAGAGTAGTGTAGAAGAGTATGACCCTGCCAGAGACGGTACAAATCTAGGGCCTACAAACAGCATACTGTCTGGGAGATTCAAGCCCACGACATTCCAGCCAGTACACAACATCTAACTTTGACATCTAGGCCGTGAGAATGCTCTTCAATGCCTAGTCTGTCTTTTTCCCAAATCGACGTTTCACTGACATGTATGCAGTTAGGCTTTTTCTCTCTCCAGACTGGATGTTGTTACTAAAGGGGAGCGCTGAGAAATGAGCAGACAGCAAGTGTAGTTTTTCATTCTGTCTTGTAGCTGGTTGAGTTCCTTTTGCTAGTCTTTGAAGTGTAATATTCTATTGATTATATAATTGAACAAGTGATAACAGAGAAAGACCATTCTCTCTCTCTCTCTCTCTCTCTCTCTCTCTTACTCAAGTACGAGTGAATGCGCTACCACTAAACAATAATACACATCGCTATAGTAGTTCAAATGAAGATAAGCAGTGCCCTGTTTGTAAAGACCAAATAGAGAATGAAGAACACTTTTTATTTAATTGCCCTGTCTATGAAGATTTGAGACACAAGTTTCTCAAAGATGCGAAGAGACTTCCTTTGCACGTGCTACTCAAAGCTACAATATCTACTGATAGACATAATTTATCACGATTTATTTTTCATGCAACCAACAGAAGAAGTAAGATAACTGTATAGAAATGGATCCTTATATTGATGAAAACTACATTCAAAACATTTGTCGATTATGACGAACGTGAATTGATTTGTGATGAATATTCAAGAAATGGGTGATGTAATTTCTTTATTATTGCTGATATATCATTTCATATTTATATACATTGATAGTAATGTGTTTATAACACTCATGTCATATGTCCACTCCACACACCCGTCATTCCTTTGTATTGTGGCCTAAGGCCGATGTACAGTAAAAGTCTGAAGTCTGAAGTCTGAAGTCTCTCTCTCTCTCTCTCTCTCTCTTATCTCTCTCTCTCTCTCTCTCTCTCTCTCTCTCTCTCTCTCCTCCCTCTAATATCTATCTATCTATCTATATGTGTGGGTGTGTTCGTGCGTGCGTGCGTGCGTGCGCACACACACCTACATGTATGCCTGTCTGTGTGCACGCATTTATACGTCCTTGTATAATGCGAGTATTTGTGCGTTTGTGTATGCGTGTGTGCGTACGAGTGCACGGGTGTGGGTGAGCGTGCGCGAGAAGCTAGGAAGAAGGTTGGTGCTCAGGTGTTGGGCAGATCAAGCCAATGGCTAGCCTACAGCCAGGCCTCCGGACAAACATGGTAATTAGTGACTTGCCAGACTGAGCGACTCCACACAGTAATGAGCGAGCACAGGCCGGGACCAGGCTCCACTTCCCACTTTTCGCCCCCACTGTTTCAGTACGTGGCCCGTGCTCCAGCTCTCCATCACAATCACAGCCAGCTTTCATTAGCCAGGGTTATACAAACCAATGCTACTGCGGAAAGCTGAAGACAAGACCAGCTTGGAGGAGAAAAAAAACCTGTCGACCGCCATCTCCCTCTCGTCCTCCACCCCCCTCCCTAAAGACCATCTAGGTCAAGGGTCTGATAATGATAATGATGCAAAGCAGATACTGCCTCCCTGGTTATAGCGTCAAATAGCCAGTCTAAACCGGGGAAACAAATTTCCGTTTTTGTATTTGTGATTTTAGTCGAACCTGAATTCAGAACATATTTTCTAAGTTGTCTGTTTTCATATAAACTGTTGTGCTTGGTCTGTTACAGCTCAAAACAGCAAGAACCATCTCTCGTTTACCTGTTTTCACAAACTTGTGCCTGTTTTATTACAGCTCAAAACAGTAAGAACCATCCCTCGTTTACCTGTTTTCACAAACTGTTGTGCCTGTTTTATTACAGCTCAAAAAAGTAAGAACCATCCTTCGTTTACCTGTTTTTACAGATTGTTGTGCCTGTTTTGTTACAGCTCAAAACGATAAGAACCAACCATCCCTCTTTAACTGTATAACATTTTTTGTTCATAATCAGTATACACTTTGAATTCCTACATATGTCCAAAAGATAAAGCTAACTTGAAGATGCTTTAAAAAGTGAACGTTTGTATCCCTGACTCACTCTTAGCATGTGTGAGTTCACCCGTTAACAAAAAACAAAAACAATATTGTGAAATGTGCGGCACAGTTCTCGGAACAACCCTGGATATCAGCACCATATACATCCAACAATATTCAGGAGATTGATGAAATTGATGAAATAAAGCTAACTATGTTGTGCTCATTCCTAAAACAGTTTGCAATTTTGTGAAGTGATTACTTTCTCTGAATGTTTATTGCAATGACTTTCCTTTTCAAGCAAGGTAACAAGGAAATGAATGTTACAAGAAATGTCACAAGACATAGCCATGTGTGTGACAATACCAGTCTCAGTTTCCAAGACTTGTTCATTTTAAATATTTATAGTTGACTACACTTGTGAGCAGCGAACAAATCAACAGGCGATGTTCAAGTTACCAAGTGACATTTAGTTGAAGTCCGTTGTGATCGAAAGTATGGTAACGTGTCATCTTGTCCCATTAGGTCAAACATTTAGAAAACTAATCTAATCATTAACTCAACAATAATTTTAAAAAAAGATAACACAAGTAAACAAGGGAATACTGCACAGGTTTGGGGGTACTTGCTAGGTACGCCTACAGGTAGAAGGACGCGGTTCAGCTGAGGACAGAATGCCATTACTTTAAGACACCTTTCTTTCAGATTCTTCTTGTCTTTTCTTCCAAATGTATCCAGCTGACCAACAATCAGATCGATCAATCAGTTCATCGCTCTCGACTTCAAACTTAACATTAAAAGAAACTTGAAAATTTCACCATACAGTTTGTTCTTAAACGAAACACATACAGACTAAGGCAGAGTTCTTTTTTGTTTTGGCTCGCATAAAATAATATTCTTTTTCTTTCTCTACAGTTGTTCATCCTACCTTGTTTTCCCCACCATGTTAATATGACTTTTTCTTACATTTTGTGACGTTTCTAACTCAGGCGACATTTTCGCCTTTCTCAGGCTGAGACTGAGATCGATGTTTCAGTCATAATGCACAGTGAGTCTCCTTGCTGAAAGTCTTACTGCTGTTCGATTATCTGTCAAACGCTGTACTTTCATGCCGACACTAAAATCTTACCAGTGGCACCGCTTTGTGTTCTGCTTCAACTAGCACCACAGGGAGGAGGCACACATTAATAACGTGCATGCTATGTAGGTCGCGGTGGTTGCTACAGACAAGACCAATATATTCCTGTAACTTTATGCTTCGTCAGTCGCCAAGAGTGTGTTGATCTATATCATCTTTTACCTTTGTTAAAATTCGTCTATTGTGAAGAAACACATTACTCTCTGGTTTTGAAATCTGATTTAACACTGTGTTTTCTACAAAGATAAAGACGGACTGATCCTTGTGGAAACAATGGCTTGACAGCTTTAAGGTTAACGCATCCGTCTAGAAGGCGAGACAGCTGTGGTTCAAATCCCCGTCTGGAGTCACACTTTTTCTCACCTGTGCCCCTTAAGCTTGAATCTGTGTGCTATAGTTCTGGGAGTGACACTGTAAACGGTGTTCTGTGTACGACACACATTTAACACAAGTAAAGAAAGTGCTGGCGAAAGGAGAATTGACTACGGTAGACTTCTGCAGAAAAAAATTAACCCGTAGACAACAAAATATGCACGCAGACTGAAAACGGGAGCACACACACATAACCACCCCCCCCCCCTCTCTCTCTCTCTCTCTCTCTCTCTCTCTCTCTCTTCTCTCTCTCTCCTCCTCTCTTCTCTCTCTCTCTCTCTCTCTCTCTCTCTCTCTCTCTATCTATCTATCTATATATCGATCTATCTATCTATCTCTATATCTCTTCCTCCCCCTCATGCATACACACGCACACGTGCACACACACACGCACACACTCGCACATTGCGCGCACGTTAAATCCTGTTCCGCTTTTTTTAAGAGTAGGCCATTGTGTGCCGGTAGGAACAGATGACAGAATTTACAAAACTGCATACACACGGGGACTAGATGTAAAAAAGCACATACGTTCTTATTCCATTATCCTCGATATAAAAGAATAAAATTAAACATTAAAAAACCATGTGGGGCGAGGGTTTAATTTAGCAGCATGCTCTCCAGGGATAGAACAACTTTAGCTTATGCTAAAAGCCTGTTTGTTTGTTTTTTTGGGGGGTAATACATGTTTCAAGACGGAATGATAGCGTACGAGTAGATTTCAAAACAACATGATAAAGTATTTCTCATTTCATAAAACAATCAAGTCCAGCACAATACAACACAATACCACACGTCATTGTAGGGGCTAAGATACGGTTTGATACAATAAGATAACAACACAGTACTTCATGAATATCCCATGGCCCACACCCAAGCTATTATAAATCCAAGTGCATTACACAGTTGGTGACGAGTCTGTTAATGGATGATGTGGTGTGACATTTCTATGGAATATTCCACTTCTTTTGACGTCTCTTTGAGAAAACCGAAAACAAAACAAAAAACCCAAAGAGCCGCGCCATTGGCAATCAGAAGAGATTTGAGAGGGAGTTTATCATATACAAAGTCGAAGAGTATTCGACTTTTCTCTGAAAAGAAAACATTGTTACACTGCAAAAGTATGCAGCTATAAAGACACGTGTAGAATCATTCTTTGAGAGAGACAGACAGACAGACAGATACAGAGGCAGAGACAGAGACATAGACAGACAGACAGACAGACAGGTAGACAGATGGACCGTTTCAATTTAAACCCTTTTATTTCGATGATAACAAATAAACACTCAAATAACAAACAGACAGTTCTGATCTTCTTGCTTCTTTCTAGATTTCTTCGATTTTATGATAGATGTAGGCGTTCAAAATAACCATAAATAAAAGACAAGCAGAAACGAGATGTAATATTAGTGCCCCCTCATAACACACACAACACACACACACACACACACACACACACACACACACACACACACACACACACACACACACACACACACACACACACACACACACACAACACACAACTTCAGCTAGTTTATACACATTGACATTATATGTCATGTTCTAGACACAAACTATCCCACCTATTCTATCTATCCATCATCTAAAGCATACCTTTTCATAAGTGATAAACAAAAGATAAGTTCCTTCTTAATAAAACATAACAGTCATATAAAGCCAAAATAATCTGATGGGTACATAGGTAAAATCATGCTGGTATTGGCCATCTTGTACGTTTATGAAGCAAGTACAGTGCTGATGACAGGAAGCAAAGGGACAAAGTGTTGCAACATCAGCGTTGATTTATTTATGGCCACAATTTCGTCGTTATCCACAACCTGAGATAACGCTCTGTCGGAAAATTATGGTGGTCCGTATCTTAAATGCAGGTGTTTCAATGTCATCATCAAAATTCATCATTGTTATCTCCACATCCGCCGCCACTTTTCAAAACATCATCAACACAACATGAACAGACATGTGAGCAAAGTTTTGGCAAGGAGAGATAAAGACGTTATGTGATAAGACCTACGCCAGCATGCCTCCATCCATCCATCTGTACAGCCACACATGCATGAGCATGTTTATGATTATTTCCCACTAAAATCCACATGAAAAATTAAAATTACCCACTTAATAATCAAGATCATACTTTATACATCGTGTACGAAGTGATCATGAAGTGATGACAAAATGATAGGACTGATGGCATTGACAACACTCCTTGAGGACTCTTAAAACATAGCAGACATGCAATAACCGACAACCCAACTACATCTTTCAAAAATCTCTGTCACACATAAGGGGCAAACATCGTGGACTCCATTCTAATTTTCTCTCTTCCCTAGAAAGGTCTTTGCAAGAACTACCGCTCTACCAGTGTAGCTAGTCATGTTTTCAAAGCAATGCTGTGGTTCATCCTGTATAGATAACAGCCACAAGGAGGTGTCATTATTGTAGGAGAACATGCTGCTTTCTGTAGATGTACTATTGAGCAGATCTTTAACGTATGTAGGCCGGCCTAATCTCTGCAAGAAACACCTCCTATATTACAGGGATTCTGCCACATTTTCAATGGCAAAAGCTGAACAAGGGTAAAGAAGTTTACAAGGAGCAAAATCTCATCAGCAGCGTCCAAACACTTTACTCCAAGGGCAGCCCATGCAGTAATCACGTATTGGCGGTGCTGAAGTATGGATTCCTGTTTCAGTTAGAGCCTGTCAGGACTGCTCTCTATCTTCTATATTTTTGAATGATATTCCTGGTATACAACATGACTGATAGATAACTGAAAATCATGTTCATACATTCTGTATTAATGAAAGAGCCATCACGACATCAATGGGCTGCAGACTATCATCAAGGACTTGCCAAACATGCCAATAGACAAGGCGAAACAACATCAGAAGGCATGAACTTTGGGGCCGAAAAGACAAAACTAGTCACCAAACACAGTTTCACTATTACTACCAATATAGGATATGGATCCATACCAGAACTTTTTTCAAGGGTAATAAAAATACCAACAACTTCCCTGGACAGAAACCTGTATAGAAAGACAAGAATGCTAGCATGAAGCAAACCAAAGGCAAATCCACCTTCCTGAATATTCCAGATGACTCCAACCGACTTCAGGTAAAAGAAGAAGATAAAGAAATACTCAAAAGAGCAAGAATACCCAAGTCTCTGGCAGAACACATTTTCAGCTCATTTAAAATCTTCTTCAGCCTGAAAGATTGAAATACTTCTTACGCTAAACTACCCTATGGCACGAAATGCGAAACGCTAAAATGATCTACTTTGGAAAGTCAGGGAAGGGTTATGAACATAAAGTAAGCTTCAGAAACCCGATGTGGAAAAACTTGGTGCGTATCTGTTCGTATGCTTAGTCACGAACTTAAGCACAGTTTAGTAGTCGAGT
Organism: Rapana venosa; assembly: GCA_028751875.1. NCBI lineage: Eukaryota > Metazoa > Mollusca > Gastropoda > Neogastropoda > Muricidae > Rapana > Rapana venosa. The sequence goes on from CM054145.1 coordinate 24,921,894, forward strand.
TGGGTAGGAATGTTGCTTGAAGAACTTTCAGACTGGTCAAGATTCTCTGGCATAACATTGCGTCAACTGAAGTTTTCTTGCACAGTAAGCCAGGTGGCTTTGGAAAAAAATATGCACTTTTGGTTTTTACACAGATATTGACGTCAACGAAACTGTTTCTGCTCTCTGGGATTGAGGGATAATTGAAAATGTCAGTATCAGTCAGTAACAAATGTTTTTCCCCCTTACTGCATTCTGACTAGCCATCAATTAGGGTTTTCTGTTGTTTGTTATTTTTGTTTTGTTTGGGGGTGTTGTTTTTTATTGGTTTCTTTTTGATGGTTGGTTTTTGTCTTGTGTATGGTAAAAGAGACAGAGAAAGAGAGATAGAGAGAGAATGAGAGACAGAGACAGACAGACAGATAGTCAGACAGTCAGACAGACCAACATTTCTCGACAGAGACAGGGGAGAAGAAACGAGGTGGGTCTTCATTTTGACAGATGATAAGTAAACGACAAAATTATGTTTGCTGATTTTTCACTTTCCTCTTAACAAGAAATCCCTATGAAAGGCAGATATGCGTTCATTAAACATGATAACATAAAATTCAGCCTAGACAAGCAATAGAGGATGGGTGAAAGTGTTTTGTATGATGTATGCAGCCGTATCGTATGGAAGAGAGATGTGCACGCACGCACGCGCTTCTCTGTGTGTTTGTATGTGTGTGCGTACACATATGTTGTGTGTACACACACACGAAGCACATTTAGATATTTCAAACAAACGAAGGTTGTTCAAAATGTATGTAACCAAGCTGTAACAGAACAACGCTGCACAGACGAACTTTGCCTTGTACATGCATATGCTCGTTGGATGAAGACATACACATGTTGCAAGATGATGTCGTCATAGTTATGTTATCTTACTTAATTATGTCCTACCCACGGTGTTTTGTTTGTTTGTTTGTTTGTTTGTCTTTGTTGTTGTTGGGGAGGTAGGGGGTTGGGGGGAGGGGGGGTATTTGGTGCTTTAACTCCTGAATCAAGGTGCCTCAGATGGATGGCTGTAAACTGGAGATAGGGCAATTGACAATGAAAAAGGAAGTATAACGAAGTGGTTTTCCTGGAAAAACAATAGTGGCTACTTTTTGCTCTAACAGTGATTGAACGTTAAATATCTGAAAAGAGTTCTTGTCACTGAACTGTTAGCATGCTGGTTTTTGGACGTAAACTCAAAAACAAACACAAGCTAATAAAAAAAAACCCACACCAAACATTGAAAAAAGTCAATTTCGGCTGGCTGCTCATGCACGCAAACCTTTTTATCCCTTCACAAAAAGAACCTCTCGTTTTCTTTCAGACAGGGCAAACAAAACAAAAGATAAGCGCAAACTGCGTCAGGATTAACCTCATCTTCTTTCCCAGGCTGAATAGTTTGCACAGCAGACTGTTTGGAAGGTGAGGACAAGACAAAACTCCCCAGCAAAAACATGACCCGGAGTGGTTTCATTATTGCCAATTACCCCCTTTAACAAAAAAAAAACCCAACCCACCCCAAAAACCGCCTCTCGCCGGGAGACTTGGGACAAGCGATGAATTTGATTGGCCCGAGGGCTGGGAGCACGCGCACCACGCGCAAAGCCTAATTACCATGGCGCAGAGCCTGGTGCCGGGGCTGGGTGCTGGAGGGGTCTGGAGGGATCATGGGGAGCGGCGTCTCGTTATGATTACCGCAATAAATCTCCTCGACGCAGGCCCACTCGCCGGCTTCAGACGGGAAGCTTGTTCAATTCTCTACTAGTCCTGCAATGATACGAGGTGGATGATGATGATGATGATGATGATGATGATGATGATGATGATGATGATGATGATGATGACGACGACGACGACGACGACGACGACAGTGGGAACGGCGGGGTGGTAGATGAAGGGAATTTAAACCCTGGGATGAATGAGCGCGTATCAGTGCAAGTGTGCGTGTGTGTGTGTGTGTGTGTGAGCAAATGTGCCAGTGTTTTGTGTTTTTCTTCCTCTTTTGTAGGGGAAAAGCCTGTGCCTGTGTGAGGATGACGTTATTAAATCACGAAATCGTTTCTTCATTGCGGTGCATTGAAATTAAATTGGCATCACATGTGGTTTAAGATTACTTTTCTCAAACTCCTAATACGTTTGCTCTTAATAAAAATAAAACATTTGTTAAAAACAAAATATTTGAATAGTTATTTGGTGTATTTATTTTGTGAAGCCTGTAGACAAGAAAGAAGATCGAGACAAGACGAAGTTCGTTATTTCTCGGATAATCGATAGGCGATGATATGGGTTTCTAGGTCCTTTTCCCCTCTCTTCGCGGTTTGCATTGTAAGATTGAAAGGTCTGGTCATGAAGCATTCAATTATGACTAGGAACAAGAACAATTGTCAATGCATTTCTAATAATGATGGATCGTGACAGAAAAAGATAGCGTTCTTTGTACTGAAAAATTACATCCCCCCCCCCCCCCCCCCCCATACGTTTTATCTGGCCCAATCTTGAGAGAAAAGAGAGAGAGAGAGAGAGGAGACAGAGACAGAGAAGAGACAGAGACAGACAGACAGACAGACAGAGGGAGCGAGAGGAGGCTTAGTTCAATTCAATTCAACTCTGTTTTATTTCGAAGATAATGAATTAGCATTCTTGTTTTTTACCGCCAGACCCCGCCCTTATCAGGGATAACATAATGATAGAAAAAAACAACAGAAAACATACAAAACACAGAAATTACACACACACACAGATTGGGGGGGGGGGGGGGTGTCAGAGAGATTTAACGAACGAAGATTTTATTCCATAAGGCCATAGCTACTTCGGAAGGGGCCAGTTACAAATCATCGTGCGCAACGTGAATGATTCACCATACCCACCCAATCACACACATGCGCATAGCATATGGTTATGATTAAACATAATGTGGGTGTCAGCTGTTTACTTTACCCAACCAACCAACTTTTTTTAAAAGAAAGATTTATGAAGAAATAATCCAAAATTATGAATAATAGTCTGATTAAATAACGTACAAAGCAAAACTAACCGATGAAACGTTTCCTGTGATAGTTTTGAGGAATGTGTATATATATATATATATAAACCACCACCGAGACCTCTGACGATGGCTCATATAGGAGTCAGAACCAGTCAGGTCGGTCAAAGTGAATGATTCTTACTGCAAAAGGGTTTTGAATGCTGCCACTAAAATTTTACATGTATAGCTTTAAAAAAAATCTTCGGAAGCATTCTTGCAATGATGGAGTTGTAATGGTTACCTGCATTTGTTTTCCTTCACCAGTCTTTGTCGTTGATTTTATATATATATTGGAATAAGCACTCATGTGCTTTTTTACACTCAGTCCCCGCGTGTATGCGGTTTTGTAAATTCTGTCATCTGTTCCCACCGGCACACAATGGCCTACTCTTACGAAAAGCGGAACAGGATTTAAGGTGTGCGCAAGATGTTCTGCGTGCGTTTGCACACAGGGCCTCGGTTTATATAGTCTCATCCGAAGGACTTTTGGGGAGAGTGGAGTCTGCACTGATGTTAACTCCAGGGGAAAATATCCCCTTGAACGGGAATCGAACCCGGGTCATCAGATTGCGAGCGCAATGTTCTAACCACTAGGCTATCCCGCGCGCGCGCGTGTGTGTGTGTGTGTGTGTGTGTGTGTGTGTGTGTGTGTGTGTGTGTGTGTGTGTGTGTGTGTGTGTGTGTGTGTGTGTGTGTGTGTGTGTGTGTGTGTGTGTGTGTCTGTGTCTGTGTCTGTGTCTGTGTGTGTGTGTGTGTGTTCCATAACCCATGTAGTCGTAGGGGAGCGAGGCATCAGAGACCTCAGCTTCTCTAGGAGGCAGCATATGGAGGGCGGCGCCCATCTCCTCTCCCTCGCTGCTTTACCTTCCCTGACCCTAAAGAGGACAGGTACCAATTCACTGCTGGGGTGAACTGGGGGGACTGTACAGAAGCCAAGGCGCGCAAACGGTCACCCATCCACTTGGTAACCACGCTCGATGCTGCTTAACATTAGCTGAGGGAAAGCGAGTACTCTGACCACTGAGCTATATCGTCCCCTATATACGTATGCGGTTTAAGTCATGTACTCGGTCAAGAGAAACATGATTGCAATATGTTCAGCCACAGTATATTTTTGGAAATTGCTCTCTCTCTCTCTTTCTCTCTCTCTCTCTCTCTCTCTCTCTCTCTCTCCTCTCTCTCTCTCTCTCTCTCTCTCTCTCTCTCTCTCTCTCTCTCTCTCTCTCTCTCTCTTCTCTCTCTCAACCGGGCGTTTGCTTTTACATTATAAAAATCGTTTTATAGCACACACACGCGGGCGCGTACACACACGAATATGTTTTTCTCAAACAGCTCAACAGTCACCTTCATTCCAATGATCTCCTTCCCCCCTTTTCAATTTGCCTATCACCCCAACCACAACACCGAAACCACCCTAGTCCACACTTTAAATACACTTCTACTTGCTTCTGATGCAGGAAAAATCTCCCTCCTTACTCTTCTTGACTTATCTGCAGCCTTCGACACTATAGATCACCCAATTCTTCTTTCTCACCTCCAAAATACGTTTGGTATCAATGACACAGCCCTCACCTGGTTTACTTCATACCTCGCAGACAGATTCCAGAAAGTTATTGTAAACAAAATTCAATCAAAACCTGTCAAAATGGAATGTGGAATCCCACAAGGATCAGTACTGGGCCCTGTTCTCCTTACTCTCTACACTGTTCCACTCTCACATATAATAAACAACCACCATATTGATCATCATTTCTATGCCGATGATACTCAGCTTCAGTACAGTGATACTGTTAAAAACTTGCCTTCCCTCCTGACAAATATGTCGTACTGCCTTCAAGACATTCAAAACTGGATGACTCAGAACAAGTTACAACTTAATGCCGAAAAAACCGAAGCCATGCTCATAGGGACCCAATATAAACTTTCCTCCATCACAACAACATCAATAGAATTCGGCAATACGTCAGTTCCTTTGTCCAACTCTGTGAAGTATTTAGATGTAGTTCTTGACAACACACTCTCTATGAAAAAATTCATCACCCAGACCTGCCAGTCTTGCTACTATCAATTACGGCGTATAAGCGCGATTGGCAAGTATCTGTCCACTGATGCAACTTCCAAGCTCGTCACATCTCTCATTGTTTCATGTTTAGACTACTGTAATTCTCTTTTGGTTGGCCTACCAGCATCATCCATCCACTCTCTTCAATGCATACAAAAATCTGAAGCTCGACTGGTCCTAAGAAAGAAAAATCTGAACACATCGCTCCTCTTCTGCGATCTCTTCACTGGCTACCTGTCTCACAAAGACTGAAGTATAAGATCAATACCCTCTGTTTCAAATGTCTCCACAAATCTGCACTATCTTATCTTTGTAACTGTCTTCACCTGTACACTCCATCCCGTTCCCTTCGTTCAGCCGCAGATACTTTATGCTTTCGAACACCCAGATTCAAACAAACCACTGTTGCTGTTGCTCTTTCTCTATTTCTGGTCCATCCACCTGGAATGACCTCCCTCTTTCACTTCGCCAAAAGCCTTCATTTTATACCTTCAAATCCAGCCTCAAAACACACTTATTTCCTAGCTGACACTTTCGCCTCATATCCGTCGCTACTTTTCAACAGCATCCTTCATCTCCTAAGTGCGTTCGCGGGTGTGTGTGTGTGTGTGTGTATGTGTGTGTATGTGTGTGTGTGTGTGTTTCTGTGTGTGTGCACGTGTGCGTGCATAAATTTGAAATATGTTATTCATTGTATTTGAGGAAAGTTGCATGCGCGTAAATGATTTGAGTGCAAGCGCTTCGATTTGTTTGTTTTACAAGATTCAGTGCTATATAAATTCCATATATTATTATTATTATTATTATTATTATTATTATAAAGGAGCAGAAAGAGGATACGAAGAAAACTGCATGAAAAATGAGGTCTGATACAACTACTTCAATTTAGGTGCACCATGCCCTAAGACTGGTCTGTGCCATCATGACGTTTAGTTATTTAAGAAAAATGAAAGATAACTGGTGCTAGGAGGGGAGATTACAGCTGGTTTTGATGAAGTGGTGCCAGACTTGCTATCGGGAAGGCAACGTCTCAATTTCTATGAGAATTTTCCACCTCTGCTTCTACAAAAACCTGCTCTTTTAACTCATAAGCAAACGTGTATCTTTATCCTGTCTTGCTTTATTGTCCGTTTGTTCGACTGGTTATTTGTTTGCTTGCATATTGGTCTAGTTCTTTTTTTCATTTGTTTTCTTCTCTACCTTCTGTGATGTCCCAGTGCATGTACAACTCCCAAAGTACCCAGTACCCAGGGTCGAGGTGTCACGCGCTAAGAGCCAGCATTCCATATAAATAACTGTCAGTGGTAGGCCTCCAAGAGGACACCAGCCATATTGTAGTCTGAAGAACGGTTAGGTCACTGAACTGGTATCGATGTTGGCTTTGTTGTTGTTGTGCTGCTGCTGCACGTTGTTGTTGTTGTTCCAGAATGTGCACAACACCACTTGTCCTGAGAACAATAATTTTTATAGTGCAGAGCCAAACTGAAAGGTCTGACCTGTTCAGTGGCCACCAACAATGATATTGACCTGTAATTCTGCATACTCTGATGCTTTGATACACACTTTTGACAGGAGCATAGAAGTATGCCAGAAGCTGAGTCAGGTACCTCGAGACCAGGAACTGGATCACAAAACAGTGTTTTTGTGACATTTTGTGGTTTAGAACCTGTGTGTGTGTGTGGTGGCTGGTGGTGGTGCGCGTACGTGCGTGCGTGCGTGCGTGCGTGCGTGCGTGTGCGTGCGTGTGTGTGTGTGTGTGTGTGTGTGTGTGGTGTGTGTGTGTGTGTGTGTTGTGTGTGTGTGTTTCCTTAGTAAATATTACGTATTAGAATTCATCACAAATTACGTTTTTGTACACAACAGATTTGACGGGTTCGTGAGTTTTCACTTTAGTGACTTTCACAAATGCAAAAGGCCTAAAAGATAGTAATTATACAGAGAAAGATAGTTTTGTTTTCTGGCAAATAGGCACAAAGGCAATTCGTTATTCATGTTAAAAAGAACTTTTTGTATCAAGTATCCATTAATTTTCCATCTCAGCTACTGGTGTTATCATCATACAATCCTAAAAAAACATTCAGACTTTCCTCTTCAAGCAGTGACAACTACAGGCAAAAACGTTTCCCACAGAGTGCTGAATTCTCACAAAACGTGCTTAACATGGAGTGAGATAATGAATATTGAATCATTTCATTTCTCGGACTTGTTTGTTTGTTTTATGACGTCAGGACCCAGAAATATGAGACTGATCCCGCTGACGTTGAAGAGGTTCAATAAAGTTCGAGATAAGTTGACAATGACAAGCTCTGCGTAGGCGCGCACATGAATTTTGGGACTATTCCGTAGGCGTAACGTGTCTCTAATGGGCCGATCCTGTGCTTCATTTATCAAGACCCTCCCACTTCTTTTTCAAAGAAACACACACACACACACACACACACACACACACACACACAGGCAAATGCAAAATGAAAGCTTCCAAACACACAGGAAGAGAAGGATAACGCCCTCCATACTGATAAATCCAAGTCGCACGCCAAGTTTAATCTAGGATAAGAAAACTAGCTCCCAAAGACATCCGACAAACAAACTCCTACATCAACACTATCTTTTGATAATTTAACATTACTTAAGAACAAGTGAGAGAAAATTACAGAAAGGTTGAGAAAATCAAGAGAGGCAATTGAGGGGGAGGGGGTATGAAAGTGTGCCAGTTTCGAAAAGGAAAAGATAATTGTCTCATAAGCAATAATCACCAGAATGTATTTACACCAATCAAAAACGAAGTCGTAAAATGAAATCGTATTTTATGGAGGAAAGTGCACTAGGAGTATAATGGACTGATCTTCCATGTAGGTGATTAACGCTTTCAGGATGGAATAAGCGTAAAAGAAAAGTTTCCCTTAATTACCTTCACCCTCGATGTTTGCGGCGTTTGAGGGAAGGGATGGGGGCTGCAAGGGCGGGAGACAAAAACGAAGGAGCTTGGGGCAAAGAGACAAATACTATCAAGGTGGATGATTTTAAGCTAGTTTCCTGAACAGGGATAGGCGCTGGTAGGTCCAGACTGCCAACGACAAACTGCTTTAAAATCACTTTGTTTGTGTGCCCCAACAACCTCTCAAAGATTAGGAGAAATCAAGTCAAATCGCAGTTTTAACCCAGGAAATTCAAACCTATTATACAGTACATTGTATTCAATAGGCCTGGCTATTTAACTTCGAATCAAACACAAATAATGGTTCATTAACAGAAAGTGTTCCCTTATTTTTTATACAATATAAATGGAATATCTGTTCTTGTAGCTAGTTCAGACAGCAGATTTTTTTTTACCAGGCTATGGTCAAAACATTGCCTGGACAATTAAATGCCTGTGTCCAATAACCCGGTAGTTCTCTTCCAAGTAGACTATTTTATTCTATTATGCCAGGAGCTACTACCACAGACAACTGTATTTATACAAGGGTTTTGAACGTTTGCGGTTATATTTTGCTTTTCTTTTCCTGTTGCTTCGTTTGTTTTCCTTGGGTCTAGCTTATTACGTAACGATTGTGAAATTTGTTTGTTTTGCTTTGCTTTATTTTAGTGTCATTTGACAAATTATCGTATACTTATTTTGTGTGTCTTCTTTATTTTTTCTAATGTTTTTCTCGTCTTCTTTAACAAACAGAACAAATCTTTTTAACATAATTATTGTCTATGCCTCTCCTCACACTTCCCCCTTTTTCTGCTTCATGTTTCTCTGCCCCTTCCTCTGTTCCTTCCATCCCGCTGTATTTCAGTCTTTTTGCTTGCCCCCTGTTAGTATTTCTTCTTCTCTCTCTCTCCATCCCCCCCCCCCCCTCTCTCTCTCTTTTACTCTCTCTCTCTCTCTCTCTCTCTCTCTCTCTCTCTCTCTCTCTCTCTCTCTCTCTCTCTTTCTCTTTTTCGGTGTTTTATTTCAATGTCTTCAATCATAATCCCTGTGACGGGACATTGAACTCAATTTCACCCACATTATAGCAAAAGCAACAACACGCCTGACAACGGCAGAGAAAGAGGAACAACACCGATAAACTCCATATGACAGCAAAACTAAACCAGGCATCAAGGAAAACCACAGAAAAAAATACACATTCATATCACCATCATCATTATTACCAACATCAACATCATCCTCCTCCTCATCATCTTCATTTTGCCACCACCATCACTATCACCACTACTACCACATCCATGCCCAGCATCATCATCATCATCATCATCATCATCATAATCATCATCATCATCCTCATCAATAACTTCATCAAAGACACAACTTACGTCATTAATGCAGCCAGCAATGCTTCAATAAAACAGAAAAACCACACTCTTGGTAATCAAAACCAAGGTGTTTAACATACATGCTTAAAACACACTTCCACAAAAATTACATTTATTACCACACACACACACACACACACACACACACACACACACACACACACACACACACACACACACACACACACACACACACACACACACACACATACATACATTCACACATGCCTGAAAGGAGAGGGTCATGGGTTGGGAAAACGGAGGGAACAGGAATAAAAACGAAGTGGAGCAGTGATGCGGATAAAGGCATCACCAAGACGGCCTCCCTTACAGCAGAAGCATTTTCCCAGTGTCTGGTGTGAGAGCCTGGTTGTTGTGCTCTCTATCTATCTCTCTCTCTCTCTCTCTCTTCTCTCTCTCTCTCTCTCTCTCTCTCTCTCTCTTCTCTCTCTCTCTCTCTCTCTCTCTCTCTCTCTCTCTCTCTCTCTCTGTCTGCTCTCTCTCTCTCTCTCTCTCTCTCTCTCTCTCTCTTTCACACACACACACACACTCACACACACATGCACACGCACATACACGCAAACACACACACACACACACACAACACACACACACACACACACACACACACACACACACACACACACTGCTTGGTGAATTGGTGGTCTGCTGTAAATTTCCATCTAAAAAGCGAAAGTTTATAGGTTCTATTTCCGTCTGATTCTGGACTTTTCTCCCATCCATGAGACCATAAGTGGTAGTCTGGAGCAATTCTTTCACGTCAGACAAAGTATGAGGACCCATTTGCAACAACAAAAAAACAGCCACAAGAAACCCACACAACCCAACAACCTAACCTACGGCAACAAGACAATTGTCCCTGGAGAAATTGGGTTGCAAAAAGACCACCATAACTTGGGTCTAAATATACTTGGAAACAGACCCCAAAATTCTGAAAGGGTGGACCTGCGCTGATAGTGACGCGCTCTCCCTGGAGGGAACAGCCCAAATTTCATACAGGGGTCTTTATGATTGTGAAATACCATATAAAAATTACAGTACAACACAATGCAATATGACACAATGTGATAAAGTATAGCACACTATAATAGATATTATGCTTGTCTCCTGTGACTGCCAATAGTGTGAACTTTATTTCTCAAACAAATTCTATTAAAACAATCACCTTCGTTGGAAAACAAACACACACAACGCACAGTGACAGGAAAAAAACAACATACAAATGGGTAGCACTCTACAATGGTGACGTTGCCTTCCCTGAAGAGTGGACTTATGAACTTATCAGTTCTTTCTCATGTGTTCTTAACATCTGCAAAGGTGAACAGTTTTCTACTGAAGCACAAGGTTATAGCCTTTTGGCACACTGCTTTCAACCCAGAAAGGCCATTATCAGCCATTGTACCATAATGTGTCCATTGTTCCAGAGTGAAGTGTTTGTTCAGCTGAGGTCTTTTCCACTCAGCACCAGCAATTGCCAATATCAATGGAATTCTGCAGAGGCAAACTTTTGGGTGATCTGAGAAGCTCTTCTCTGCTATCTCTGTTTCTGTCTCTCTAAGTCTCTCACTTTGTGGATATGTCTTTATTTCTGTCTATATCTCTAACTCTGTGGGTGGCTGACTCTCTCTCTCTGTCTCTGTCTCTGTCTCTGTCTCCTCTCTCTCTCTCTCTCTCTCTCTCTCTCTCTCTCTCTCTCTCTTACAATTTCTTAAAATAGGAATAACTAATGTATCTTGGTACTTATATGAACTTACCATAACAGCATAGTGATTCAACTGGCCTTTGACCTTATTAGTCATTTGAGAGAGAAGCAGAAGGGGGAGGAAGGGAGGGAGAGAGAGAAAGAGAGTGAGAGAGAAGAGAGTAAGCGTGGTAAGTGGGACACGCACGTGAGTGCGCACAAACACAAACATTTCCATATAATAGCATATGTACTTGCACAACCACACACTGAATAACACAAAGAGAGAATTTCTATTCAGTATGGGTTTGGGGCAATTTTCTTGTAGGGAAAAAATGCAGCACAACTTTTATTAATGGTCTCCCTGAACATGACCACTGTGTTATGCGGGCATTATTGGCGTCATTTGTTCCACATCATGGAGTGAATGGCAGCAGGCCAGTGGAATAAGCTGTAGCCCCCTGACATCACTCCTTCACCCTTCATCATCTCCATCTTCCTCCCTGATATGAAAGGGGCCATGATGGATGGCAAGGAATAATGGTGGCCGCCCCCAAGTCTTGCGCCAAGTTAGGCAGATAAGAGAGATGTGTCTGTCCATCTCACACTGGTTTGATCCTTATTGAGGAGTGAGGGAGGGACAGCGGCAAAACATGCAAATCTTGTTTATAGATTTTGCACATAGTTAGCTTTGGATAGGGGTACTTTATTTATTTTTGGCTCTGAGGACTTATACAGTGGCCCCAATCTTTTCTAATCTAATGAAATGGGGGAAGACATTTTTTGTTGGTTTATGTTTTACATCAAAACAAAAAGTCTGATTTTGATGAAAATGTCTCTGTGTTAGAAATTAATCCTGGATCTTTTGTATTATAATCATCCTAAAAACAAACACACAATAGATAAGAGTTACTAGCATCATATCTATATATTTTTTTTATATCTTATTACTAGTTTGTAATACCTATAGAACAATCACATTTTTTCACTATTTTCTTCTTCTCCTCTTTTTCCTCCTCTTCCTTTTTCATTTTCTTTTTCTTCTCCTCCACCATATTGTTTTTTATTCTTTAAAATCTTTGAAGCATGCCATGATATTACTGCAGGTGATTTCTTATGCCAGTAGCTTTTGCCCACATTCTAGAAAGATCACCAGAAGGTTTGCCTGTGTCTGCACATTCTGTCACACTGTCCACGATACTGTAGTTGTCATGCTTGTCACAATGTCATCAAATCTTTCACGTTCTCATAAACCCATCTCATCTCCAGCTACACTTATTAGCTGACAAGAGAGAGAGAGAGAGAGAGAGAGAGAGAGAGAGAGAGAGAGAGAGAGAGAGAGAGAGAGAGAGACAGACAGACAGACAGACAGACAGACAGAGACAGAGACAGAGAGAGAGAATATTCGTCTTCATCAAACGCCCAGAAAGCAACTATTGTTATCTGTCATATGAGCCAAAATCCATTGTGCTGTCATCACGCGCCTGACAAGTCAGGCTCAGCACGTCCAACTTCAGCATGGGAGAGAATTATTATATTTTAAGTCTTTCAAGACAAAGGCAGGAAAATGGACCAAGAAGGCAAAAAGTAGACAATCACGAGTTGATAGAGGTGACAGGAAGAAAAGGAACAAGGCAGAAACAAAGAGAGGAGTAGAACAGAGAGAATTCCTTGCACAGAATTTCCAGAAGGTAGAAATGCAATTTATACGAAGAAGCCCCCGGTATCCCCCAAAATGATGAATAAAATAAAAACAGAACACCACCAGAGAAGGAGGCCAAATGCCAACTTCAATCTGAAAAAAATATAGTCACAAAACTGTTCAACAAGTTATACATTAACATTACATTTGTTATAATTCAACTAAAGAACAGATAATACAACCAAAACACATCAGAAGAGGTGTTGGAGGTTGAGGATTTAGAAGGAAAATGCCACCTTTATGTGAGTGAAAAAGACACCAAGTTCCCATTGAAAATCATTTTTGCTTGAGAAATAATGATCACATAATTATAATGATCTTCACGATGCCTTCACAATAGCAGAGCAAGTAATGAAAGCATGTTCTAGAGGAAAACGTTACAGAGAGGAAAAAGCCTGGCTTCCATCTTGGTGATTAGTGGTTTGAAGATGAAACCAGGGTCAAAAGAGTCTTTTAAAACATCTCCAGTGTGATTCCTTATGGTAAAGGTAGAAAGGGAACGGCTACAGAATTGTAGCCATGAGACACAACTTTAGTTCCAAAGAGTTTCTATGATATTACTCAAACTCAATCAGAGGTAGTACCGTTATCATTTTTGTTTATCAATACCCCTTTTATTTTTCAGCTACATCGTGGTAATTAATGGAGAGAGAAAGAGAGAGAGAGAGAGAGAGGTGGTAGGGAGAGAGAGGGGAGAAAGAGAGAGAGAGGGACAGACAGACAGAGATAGAGACAGAGAGCAGAGAGTAATTTTACTGATGCAGAGTCGTTCTCGCCACGTGTGTGTGTGTGTGTGTGTGTGTGTGTTGTGTGTGTGTGTGTGTGTGTGTGTGTGCGTGTGCGTGCGCGCGCGTGCGTGCGTGCGTGCGTGTGTGTGTGTGTGTGTTTGTATGTGTGTGTATATGTGTGTGACACATGTAAATGAAATGTGAGCAAAAATGAATCTATTATGTGGTTGATTGCATTATTGCAAAGAAAAAGTACAGCCTTGCTCTTATCAATCATCTGTCCAAAAATAGCCACGATATAATGTGCACACAATCGACATAATTTGTTCCACGTCTTAGAATGAATGGCAGCAGGCCAGTGGAATAAGCTGTAACCCCTGACATCCCTCCTTCACCCTTCATCATCTCCATCTTCCTCCCTAAAAGGAAAGGGACCATGATGGATGACAAGGGATAATGTTGTCCGCCCCCCAGCTCACAAGAATTGATATGTCAGGTTAGTGACATGGAGAGAGAAATCTCTACTTATCACACTTGTGTCAATAGGAAGTAAGAATAACAAAAGGAGATAAGCAGAGCAGCCTTATTTATATTTTTAATATGGTTACTCATCAGTTTGGCTACTCAGCCCACACCTTTTGCCCACAGTGACTAAAAAATTATACCAGACCCCAGAAAGCTAGTTACCAGGTGCAGAATGTCACTGGGTTGTTTTTTTATACATTATATTAGATATTTTCACAGCGAACTACATAATTATCATCATTTGAGCTTTCAGTCATGAAATGGATACTTTCCCATTAAATAAATCACAAGATTAGGAAGACATTTATCTTACTGTTAAACGTATGTGCGCAATATCTAGGCATTCACTGCTAGAAAGATAAACGGGTGAGTAAGTAGGTAAGTTGAGAAAAAGAACATCAGGTGGTGAATATTACAACTATGTGGTTTTGGTTTCAAGTTTTTAGGTAAAATATGCAAAAGAAATATTTTACAGTATCTGGTTACAATAATTATCTTATCTAAAACAGGAACGCCGATACATTTCCCCCTTTTTACAAGTATTTCTGCAAAGCAGAAACATTGCATTACTCAACTAATATAAACAATGTACAAGTTTTCTCATCTTATAGATAATGATTCTGCCCTACACACTATACAAAATGCTATTCTTGCATCTTTAACATGTGTTCAATACCGTTCAATAATCCCTTCAGCAGAATTCAGTTGCTAAAGTGATAACCCAGTAGACATAGAACAAACACTAACAAACATGATAAAATTCCCTGTGTGTTGTATGCATAATGAAAACATACCATTTTCCTCCAGGCCACAATCACAATGAATGATTTCAGGCCTCAATAGTACTTGATTTCTCAGCAAGAATATGAACTAAACAAAATGAAAAATAGATGTTGTTCCCAGACTGGTTGGCATATATTTATTATGCATCCAATACACATCATGAAGCATCCTAGATTTTATGCAGAAAAATCTGCTTTGATTGAAAAGTGGTATACACTACACTACACTACACTAAACTAAACTACATTACACTGCACCATACCTCAAGGCAATACAATACAATGAAATTGAAATACAATACAGCTCAAACTAAAGCAATTCAATACAATATGATACAATGCAACTTAATACAACCAATACACTACAAATTAGACTGCTATACACTCTGGACCGCATTTGAGAAGGAAACACATGATCGACATTCAATTTGAAAAGGAAACGCTTGCAAGAAGTGACAGTTAAAGTGATAATTTACAGGGAGCAAAGACATAATTAGAGATAGTAACAAAAACAGAATCCGAAACAAGATACAAAGAAGAAGAAAAGAAGAAGAAGAAGAAAAGAAGAAGAAGAAGAAGAAGAAGAAAGAAGAAGAAGAAGAGAAGACAGAAGAAAAGAAGAAGAAGAAAAGAGAGAAGAAGAAGAAGAAGAAGAAACAACAACAACAACAACAACAACAACACGACGACGACACACGACGACAACGACGACGACGACGACAACAACAACAACAAGAAGAGGAGGAGGAGGAGAAGGAAGAGAGAGAGAGAGAGAGAGAGAGAGAGAGAGAGAGAGAGAGAGAGAGAGAGAGAGAGAAGAGAGAGAGAGAGACAGACAGACAGACAGACAGACAGACACACACACACACACACACACACACACACATAGAAAAAGACAGACAGACTGACAGACAGACAGGGGGAGTCTGAGACACAGAGACAGACAGCAGGAGACTGAGAAACAGAGTGAGATAGACAGAGGGAGACTGAAAGGCAGAGAGAGAGAGAGAGGAGAGAGAGAGAGAGAGAGAGAGAGAGAGAGAGAGAGAGAGAGAGAGAGACAGACAGACAGACAGACAGACAGAGATAAAAGGCAGACAGGCAAAGACATGTAGAGACAGAATGACAGAAAACACACACACACACACACAGACAGGCAGACCAACATAAAGCAGTCTTCAAGTTTTCTCTCTTGTGATGTATAATGGAGACAACGCTTGTTTCTATATAAAGGTTTGGGGTTTTTTTAAATGTCAACTTATCTTACCTCAGTGCTGTTATTCCGGGTATGGCTTTGTGTTTTTGCACAAAACAAAATCATGCCAACTACCTGTCTTAACGCTTTTCTATTTTTAAATGTATGGGGGAAACATTTTACAATAATTCTAATGTGAAAGCACAGAAATACAAAATATCAAATCACTTACTCTTGCAATACAAACTATATAAGCACAACATTTTACGAAGCTACTTGTTTGAGGGTAGAAACAAGGAAAGGTACTGATAGCATAAGCCCTGTGGGATTAAAGCTATTTGGAAATGATCGTAACATCCTTTGAAGTCCACCAGACCCCTCCCTAAGAGCACCTAACTCATTTGGTTTTTGTCCTTTGAGAGCAGGATAGTGAGGGAGATAAGAGGATAGAGAGGGAAAAAAAGGTTAGTAGGTCGTAGCAGAAGCAGTTGCCAGTTAAACATCCTGTCTCAAGCTTGGCCAGATGAGGTTTGCTTGTAAATAGACAAACACAGGGCACAAGACAGTAGTCAACCAACACACAATAAGGTTTCAGGCTTGGAGGTAAACAGTATCTTATTTTTGTAGCTTCCATTCCTATCCAAAGTGACATTTCATATGTGATCAAAGCATGACAACTTTACATTCAACCAAGTCAAGACAGTAAGAACCCCTTAATGGTGGACAGGTGGTATAGAACCCATACAGCAAGTGAGTGGTCGCCTAAAAATTCAGTAGAAAAGCTAGCCTCACTAGGGAAAATATACATACAAAGACAGAAAATTGTGACACTGAACTGTGGCAACATGGTTGTCGAGAGTAGATCAAATTTTTTGGAAGAAAACTCCGCAATGATTGTGGTTGCATAGATAATAGATAATATGACTTCTCCCTAAACTCCTTGAGGAATTTTTGGGGCAGTGCACTGAACCTTTCGCGCAGTGTGTCATGAGAAAGGTGAAACCTGGCGGAGCCCACCCGGCAATAGGTACCAGGACGAATACGTGATATATTTGAGTCATCCATGTCACTAGCCATGGCTTGCCTACTCTTCTATGACAGAGAAATGGGGGTTTTAAAGTGTATTCTATGTCATTGTTACCTCAATGGAAACTCAAACCTGCAACCTCAGCTACCGTCAGATCATGAATTCAATGTGCTCTAAACCACAGGCAATCCTCCTATCATATGTGCTAGATAAATAACTGCTTAATGCTTTACGACAACATATCATCCAGCTAATCTTATGAACTTTTAAGTTCTTTTGCCTGTGTTCTTAACGTCTGCAAAGGTGAACAGCCTTCTACTCAAGCACGAGGCCCTAGCCTTTTGGCACACTGCTTTCAACCCAGAAAGGCCATTATCAGCCTTTGTACCATAGCGTGTCTATTGTTCCAGAGTGAAGTGTTTGTTCAGCTGAGGTCTTTTCCACTCAGCACCAGCAATTGCCAATATTAATGGAATTCTGCAGAGGTACATTTGTTGGCAATGATAGTAGCTCTTCTTTATCTCAGTTTCTGTCTCTCTCAGTCTCTTACTCTGTTTCTGAATCTTTCTGTCTTTCTGTCTTTCTGTCTGCCTCTGCCTCTCTCTCCCTCTCCTTGTTTTTCTTTCGCTCTCTCTCTTTGTCTCACCCCTCTCACAAATCTTGAAACTAAGAATAATTAATGCATCAAGGTACTTTTACAAATTTACCATATTGATACATTGATATATAAACATAAGTTCTTGTAATCATTTAACAGAGAGAGAGAGAGAGAGAGAGAGAGAGAGAGAGAGAGAGAGAGAGAGAGAGACAGAGGCAGAGACAGAGGCAGAAACAGAGAGTTAACAACTGAATCATTCATTCAAACAAGAGAGAGAGAGAGAGAGAGAGAGAGAGAGAGAGAGAGAGAGAGAGAGAGAGAGAGATTGTATGTACACATACACACAACACCTTGTGCGTGTGCATGTACCTGTATGTGTGCATTCACACACTCACACACACATACACACATGTAAATGCATGCATGCACATACGCACGCACACACACACACTATGGCACATATGCTTGCACACCCACACACTGAATAGCACAAAGAGATAATTTCTATTCAGTATGTGTGCTAAGGGCATTTCCGTGTAGGGAAAAATTACAGCACAACTTTTATTAATAGTCTTTCTGAACATGACCACAGTGATATTGGGGCATTATAGACGTCATTTGTTCCACATCATGGAGTGAATGGCAGCAGGCCAGTGGAATAAGCTGTAGCCCCCTGACATCACTCCTTCACCCTTCATCAACTCCATCTTCCTCCCTGATATGAAAGGGACCATGATGGATGGCAAGGAATAATGGTGGCCGCCCCCAAGTCTTGCGCCAAGTTAGGCAGATAAGAGAGATGTGTCTGTCCATCTCACACTGGTTTGAACGTGATGGAAGAGTGATGGAAGGAAAGTAGCAGTACGTGTATTGGTGCCTTATGAGCAGTCTTGTTTACAGACTGAGCACAAAATCAGCTGACAATGGTTGTGTTTTTGCTCATTTTGGGTCTGATAGGTGAAAGAGTAACCCCATTTAAGTAAAATGTACAATTACTGATGTGGAGTCCCTTTGTTTTGGGCTTTTATAAACAGTAAAATACCCTCTAACTTTGATACCCCCAAGAGTTGCTGATCTGGAACTTAAACCTACACATGTCTAATTATCCACATAAAAGAAATGAATAAACCTAAAACAAATACATATATGGTGTTTCCAGTTATACTGATGGTTTGTTTTAAATATCAGTCTTAGTTTGTTTGTCTGTAAAACAACCACAGCATAATTTGTGCAGTCACTGATCATTATCATGTCATTGTCTGATTCATGCAGCAGTCTGTCTCTGTCTGTCTGTCTGTCTGTCTGTCTGTCTGTCTGTCTGTCTGTCTGTCTGTCTGTCTGTCTCTCTCTCTCTCTCTCTCTCTCTCTCTCTCTCTCCTCTCGCTCGCTCTCGCTCTCTCTCTCACGCTCACACAACGCAAAGCAACAGGGCCTACTTTTCAGAGCTGCAGAAAAACTTATAATTCTGTCTGAAAATGCCAGTTACTGGAATTCCAGCGTCTGTGGAGAAAACCTTAAGCACCCTGCTGACTGATAATACAGTCTCAAGCTGGAAGGTGGCAGGGGAGGGGAACAATGTGGTTTTTGTCTTGCGACTGAAGCCAGTTGACACAGCAGTGTCAACAAATATGGTGGATCCTACAGTGAATGCAACACGCAAATGCAATACTACAGGAACAAACCTTTCTCCAAATTCGCTGTGACTAGGAGAGTTCCAGAAAACATAAAGAGAAGCAGGCAGGTGTTGTGTGTGACAGTGACTGTGTCTTCAGTGCCTTGTGTCTGCCTGACAGTGGTGTAGAACAGTCGAGTGCAGTATGTGCAGATAGACATGAAATAGACATGCCAACTGTACACACACATGATAGCAGCAAGAAAACATCAGTTGTGTTGCCATCATTGGTTGATATGGAATCCCCAGGTGTGTCTGACTGTGGTGCCGATGTGTGTGTTGTGCAGCCTGATGTAGACTATTAATCGAGGATTGATAATATTGTTGGTGGATTTGACACACAGATTGTCACACAATACATTGCTACTCTGACTGACAGATCTGTCCAGAAAAGACTGAGAGACAGCCACAGAAATAAACACTTAAGAAAAACTGTTCTCCATCATTCAGATGGTAAAGATTTTGTGACATGCGAGTCTGATGACATTGTGATCCAATACGCAGGCAAATCAGACACTGATGCAGAGTGTGTACTGGTTTGTTAAACAGCAAGACAAAAACATGTAACAAGAGGAATGTATCAGGCTCGCCAGTTTGCGGAAAGGGAGACGAATCCAGGACACAGCATACAGAGAAACCTTAGCACGAGCCTCATGGGATTTAGCGACTCTTCATGATCTCCTGCAGTTTTACCTTGGCTGACAGTGTGTGTAGCAGAGACTTGGCACAAGAAAGGCTCGGAATGTCGTAACAAATCTGGGCAGTAAAGAGTTTCATGATTAGCTGTACATTATGAAGACCAATGCCATGGTTTCCATGTCATGTAATTGTGTTGTGCTGCAACGCTTCGCTGCTGTATGAGCTTATTAGCTTAACGGCATTAACATTTTGTTATCGTTTGTAATCGTTATCTCTCTCTCTCTCTCTCTCTCTCTCCTCTCTCTCTCTCTCTCTCTCTCTCTCCTCTCTCTCTCTCTCTCTTCTCTCTCTTTCTCTTTCTTTCTTTCTTTCTTTCATTCATTCTTTGTTCCCCTTCTTCCTTTCTTCTCTTCTTGTCTTTTTTATTCTTCTTTCCTCTACTTTCTTCTTCTCTGTATTCTTCTTCTATGCATCCTTCTTTTTTCTTCTTTGAATTCTTCTTCTCACTCTCTCTGCTTACCTGCTTCTGTGTCTGTCTGTGTGACTAATTTTCCCCCTTTACACAACTCCCCCTTATACTTTGTGACAATGCATCAAACAAAATTATTTCAGAAAGCAACACGCTCTTTTTGGAAAATTTAGTGGATATCATATGCTCCATAATGTTGCCATTTAAAGAATATTTTATAAATGACTTGATTATCGATCACTCTAGCCATCTTGTCAAAAACATTAGAAAAGTGAATTTCCAATTAGGGGGCCACATGTTCAAGCCCAAAGAGAGCCTTATAGGGGCATGCAAGTACTAATGGTTTATTGTCTTCAAGTTTTTTAAGTTGTTTACACAGTGACAGGGGGGACAGGGATGAACTGGGTACAAATTAGGCCTATCAAAATGAAAATTTTAGCACGATTTTAACAATCCTCATGGCGTGGTTACTCTGTTACAAAATGTATTATCTCACATGGTTCATAATGTTGTATTAAAAAAACAACAATATTCAAAGTAATACGCAATACTGTTATCAATTATCAGCCAACAGGTCATGACACATCTCTATAGGGACGTCCCCTTCTTCCACTTTTATAAGTATTTTTTGGTTTATTTAACGTTTTATAGATGTTGTCCATATTCTTTGAATTCATCATAATCTTTGAAGCATGCCATGACATTACTGCAAGCGAATCCTGATGCCAATAGTTTTTTTCCAACATTTTAGAAAGATCGCTTGCAGGTTTACCTGTGTTTGCACATTCCGTCACACTGTCTGCAGATAGTAACTGTCATGCTTTTCACGATGTTGACAGAACTACCTTCACACAAGCCCCTTTATCTATGGCTACATTGCCAAATCGGTATAGCAGAGAGAGGGAGAGGGAGAGAGAGAGAGAGAGAGAGAGAGAGAGAGAGAGAGAGAGAGAGAGAGAGAGAGAGAGAGAGAGAGAGAGAGAAAGAGTTTGGGGGATGGAGAGACAGACAGACAGAAAGACTGACTGACTGACAGACAGACAGATAGGCAGGCAGGCAGACAGTCAGACAGAAACAGAGACAGACAGAAAGACAGACAGACAGACAGGCAGGCAGACAGACAGACACAAACAGATAGACAAACAAATTTAGAGAAGCATATAGAGTGAGAGAGAGACAGACAGACAGACAGAAACAGAATAGAGAAAGAGAGAAAGCGAGAAAGAGAGAGAGAGAGAGAGAGAGAGGAGAGAGAGAGAGAGAGAGAGAGAGAGAGAGAGAGAGAGAGAGAGAGAGAGATGTGACTGGTTGATAAAAATGACATGAGAAAGCACTATCACAGCTACAGAGAAAGGCTAGATGTCAACTTAAATATTTAAGGCTAGATGTAAACTTCAATATTTAAAATAAAGAATTCAGCTACTACTGGACTATTCAACACCTTATAGATTATTATCATTATGTTCCCATTCAACCAAACAACGAAGAAAACGGGCACAATACATAGGAAGATGGGTCAGCGGTTGGGAGTTCAGAAGGAAAATGCTACAATTGTGAGAATGAAAAAGACGCAAAGTTCCCAATAAAAATCGTTTTTGTTTCAGATATAATTATAAGATGTAATGATCCTCACGATTCCTTCACACTACAGAACAAGTGGTAAAAAAGTTGTATTTTGGAGAATAGCATTACAGAAAGGAATGGGGTTGGCTTCCATCGTGGGTTATTTATTTATTTATTTATTCTTTTATTTCGAGGATAATGGAATAAGCATTCACGTGCTTTTTTCATCCAGTCCCCGTGTGTATGCAATCTTGTAAAGTTTTTCATCCGTTCCCTTTGGCACACAATGGCCTACTCTTCCGACAAGCGGAACGGGTTTTAACGTGTGCGCAAGATGTTCTGCGTGCGTTCGCACACGAGACCTTGGTTTATAGTCTCACCCGAAGGACTTTTGGGGAGAGTGGAGTCGGCACAGAGGAAAAATCCTCTTGAACAAGATTCGAACCCGGGTCAGCAGATCAAAATACATCGCTCTAACCACCAGGCTATCCCATCCCTCTGGTTAGTGGTTGGAGGATGGAATCAGCGTCAAAAGAGTCTTTATGACAATCTCTTTTAATGCTTGTGCTAAAGGGGAAGGAAAACTGTGACAAAACTTGCAGCCATAAAACGCCCTGTTCTACAGATTCTATACAATAGTGATCAAAGACAATCACAACTACTAATGTTGTCATGTTTTGTTTTACAATAGCTCGTTTTGTTTTCAACCACACAGGTATATATATATTTTTCCCTCCATATATTAAAAAAAAGGAGAAATGAAGCTGAACATAGTTGTGTTTTTATTGCCATTTTACTATTTTAACTCAACTGTATGCTTGAAGGGAGTGGTGCCCAGCAGAATTGAGGGTTTTTATGAAGACAATTATATATCACAGGATGGATCCCAGAGTATGTGGTCATGAAGACTTTATAGCATATATATTTAACTTTTCTATGTATTTTGCAAACATATTTTACAGTATATTTTTTTCTTTTCTTAATATCAGTTTTTGGTGGCCGTGTTGGTAGGCCACAGGACTATTATAGCATTCCTGTGAGAAAAAAACCTTTGTATTTTAGAGAGGTGTTTCTCCTAAAGGTACTAGGGATGGTCAAGATCGTCAAGTGTGTGACACAAGTGGATGCAATGTCAGCTAAAAAGAATCTTTTACATGGCTAATAGCATAACTGCAAAGAAAAGTACAGCCTGGCTTTTATCAATCATCTGTCCAAAAATATCCAGCTTAATGTACTCATAATCGACGTCATTTGTTCCACATCATGGAGTGAAAGGCTGCAGGCCATGCAAATGAGCTGTAACCTCCTGACTCTTTCACCCTTCATCATCTCCATCTTCCACCCTGGAATGAAAGGGGCCATGGTGGATGACAAGGAATAACGCTGTTTGCCTCTAACTCACAGGAACTGACACGCCAGATGATACAGATAAGAGAGATGTGTCTGCCCACATCACCCTTGTCTGAGCAGGAAGGAAGAGCAATGAAGGAAGATAAGCAGTTTATGCGCTGGGTTAAACTGAGCAATCATGCTTAATTTTTTTTGTTATATAGACAATCATCAGTTAGACATGCTCAAGCCAAACCTTTTTGGTTCAGAGGACTCAAAGATATATCCCAAACCATTTGAAATTAACAGACATTGGGATGTAGTTACTTCTTTAGACACTACAATATTTCAAACCATACTGAATTTTATTGTCTACGCTTTCAGCCAGGAAGTGTCTACTTTCTCAGGAGATTAGGAAGCCAACATTTTTATTATTAGACGTAGGTGTACACTGTCTAAACATAATGACACAGACTATGTGGCAGTAGTTTCAAATTTAAATTAAAAAAATATGTGAACAATCTCTTTTAAAAGTATCTCGTTACAAATGTTCATATAGAAAAGATAGCTTAATCTGTTTTTTCTCTTGTTGCAAATATTTTATCAGGGCAAAAGTACTGCATAGCTTAAGAATGACATTGACAGAGTATCAGTATATATTTCTCTTAACGATAATGATTTTGTGGTGAACTATCCATCATGCTGTTTTACCAACAGCAATATGTGGTCAATAGAGTCCACCAAGCCCCCACAAGAATTCAATGAAGTAATTGCTCGCGAAGCAAATATCGACCAAACACTAATGAACATGATAAGATCTACTGTGTGCTGGATGATAGATAAAGACATATCCAGTGATCCTCAAGGCTTTAACCATAAAGGATGAACATTTTCAGCCCTCAACAATACTTTTTTCTAAGCAAAAATACTTTTTTCACTGTTGTTTACATGAAGGAAACATGCTGATACCAGGTAGATTGATGTATATCGACTATGCATCCAACTCCAGAATCCAACAAACCTTCAATGCTTGCCAGCAGCAGCCATTTTATTACTTACTTATACATACTTTCATTGGCAATCAAAACGACTAAACAATGCAAACGCAACAATGAAGTAAAAACTTGAACCCTAGCAAATGTATGTAGCAGATAGTCTATACTTCAAGACACCTAGCGTAACAAAAGTTCCATCTCTACACCATAAAATATAGGCACGGTGAAGAAATTTTATTTAAGTACACTCACAATGGTGCTCGCATTTACTGGTCTGCATCCAACAACCTGATATTCAAACGTTCTGTTTACTGTAACTTTCGTAGTGCTACTGCAGCATTGTTTTAATTCATTACGCAACGAAGAAGAGGGAAAAATAAACGGAAAAAAAAACCTTGGCAGGTCTCTATGCGGACTCATGATGCTGCTCATTTTGTAACAAGAGCAGTCAATGCCATGAAAACGATATCTTTGAATTCCCTCTCCTGCTTTGCGTTCGTTGATGGGTGTAAAAAAAAGTATAGACTAGGCAAGTTAATTTTCAAACCAAAAATGATTAAATGGAAAACTTACAATGGTACGCTTTTGGTACCAAATACTGACGTAAAACTTGTTAATGTAGTTTGATATGGTATGAGTTATTTACCGCCTACTTGTCAATTTTAGTCAAGAGCACATTTAACTTTTCTCATATGAAATCACTAAAACTTGACTCTTGAGACTTGAGTCAAAATCTAGTTACATAGAACAACTACGAAATAAGCTGTGTGCAACATAAAGTCTGTCAACTTAAACAGCTTCAGCCACACAATACTAGCTATACTGTTGAGACCAGCCAATGTTTTTTGCTTATACAATACAAACTGTTACAACCAAGAAAAACCTAGCTAATATTCACAGACATAAATAAATAGGAAAGAGACAGACAGACAGAGACAGAGACAAGAGACAGAGAGAGAGACAGAGATGCATAGACAGAATGACATAGGGACAAATAGGTATTCAGTGACAAAGAGTCAGCGAGACAGGTAAACAGACACAGGCACAGTGACAAAGAAGAAGAAGAAGAAGAAGAAGAAGAAGAAGAAGAAGAAGAAGAAGAAGAAGAAGAAGAAGAAGAAGAAGAAGAAGAAGAAACAGACAGACACAGACAGACAGACAGACAGAAAGGCAGGCTGGCGGGCCGGCAGACGGGCAGACAGACAGACAGGCAGGTAAACACAGACAGACAGACAGGCAGGCAGGCAGGCAGGCAGACAGACAGTCAAACAAACAAACAAAAAAGTATCCAGGATACGAGTAGACAAAAAGTAACACTAAACGCAACTATTGAGAGGTTTTGTGCCAAGTTGAACCTGGACTAAAAATCAACTGCCCTGCACCCAGGAAACATTCACAGTACTGTTTGTGCTTCTGACAGTAAAACTATAGATAAGTCGACAAGGGAGAGGGGGGGGGGGGATACTAAAGCTGGGAAGGGCGGAGGAATGCGTCATGGGTAATAGGGGCAGACATGTCAGATTACCGTGCAGAAAAAATAAACAAGGCTCCAAGCGAAAATTGTTTTTGCATCAGCAGTATCAATAATCAATACCAATACCTTTACCAACATCAATAGTTTTATCACCTCAGCAAGAAGAGAAATTCATAAGAAGCCTTCACGCTAATCGATTAAGTCATAATTAAAACGTGTGTTTATAATAAGAACAATTTGATAGGAAAAAAGACTTTCCCTCCGATCCCCCCCCCCCCCCCCCCCCCCCGTCCCCCAACAAACAACAAATATTCATCCTGAATGCTTGGCTAAAGGACAGGGAAATGCCAGATTGTGTGTTGCTTTGAGACACAAAATATTAGCTTCAATTATTTTCCACAGCAGTAGCCCAGACAAATTCAGAACGACTAAACTAGTTCTTATTTTCCGTTACTTGTTTAATTCTAAATAACACACAGACACAACAGTACACTGAGTGGGAACAAGACATTCATGGGGAAGGAGAGAGATAGGAAATGACTCAGACAAACACAGACAGACAGACGGAGAGGCAAACACACAGACAGGAAGACAGAAGCAGATTTTCCTTGCATTTTATCTTAGTGCAATGTTATCATCATCCTGTCTTAGACTCTGTGTGTGTGTGTGTGTGTGTGTGTGTGTGTGTGTGTGTGTGTGTGTGGTGTGTGTGTGTGTGTGTTGTGTGTGTGTGTGTGTGTGTGTGTTGTCCCGGCAGACGGGAGCAGAAGACAGGCAAAAACACAGACAGACAGACAGACGGGCCCGGGGGCGGGAGGCATCATCAAAACAACAAAAAAAAGTACCCGGGTCATTGACAAAAAAAACACAAAACGAAATATTGGATTTTTGTGCCAATTTAAACCGGGACAAAAAAATCAACTGCCCTGCCCCCAGGAACTTCACGTATGTTTGTGCTTCTGACGTAAAACTATAGATAAGTCGACAAGGGGGGGGGGGGGGGGGATCTAAGCGGGGAAAGGGGCGAGGAATCGTCGGAATGGGGCAACATGCGATTTTCTATCTATCTGTCCGTATCTACGACCGGGGGGGCACCCTCAAAGCTCAGCAACCGTTCCCTCCTTCCTCTCTCTTTCTCCCTTTCTCGGGGTTTTGTTGAGTTCTGGGCCTGTCCATTCACTGTTTCCCCTCCAGCTTTTCCCTTTCTGCCTCTTCTTTTTCCCCCTTTGGGACGGGCCCTTCAAAACTGTCTTTTTTTTTTTTTCCCTTTGGGGTCTTGGACATCCCATACCACTTAATTTCGTTTTTCACATCTTAAAGTTTCATGGGGTCCAAGGGTTTTGCGGGATTCTGTTATGCCCCTTTTCGTTGTTATTGGCCCTTTGTAGGGGGCCAAAGGATTCCAAAAAGCATTCATCTCCACTGCTGTACTCTCCTCCCCAAATCTCAGTCGGGGCCCATATTCCAGGCATAAGAAATATGGATATGACAAGGGGCTTAGTTGATTTTGGGAGTAAGTAGATATTTTTTTTCCCAATGGTGTTTAGTTTTGCAAATTTTTTTTTTCGTGCAGCCCTGCATCACTTCTGGCTTGATCCCGGGTCTGATCAATGGCCCCGGTATTTAAAACTTTAAAACTTTTCCAGCTTCTGGTCATTAACCTTTCGGCAAACCCTTTGGTTTTTAGTATCAGTTTGGTCTTCTCGCACTGATTTCCATGCCGTATGTTTGGAGGCCTTACCCAAAGGGTTTTCGTTAGGCGGGAGCTCTTTTTCCTGATTGCATTCCTCAATGCATTGCGAACGGGGTTTTGATCGTTTCCCCCAAATGCTGATGATCCTTCATTTTTCCCCGTGCATCACCATTTTTCTCTAAGGAAGTTTTTAAAGGGTGGGTGAGGTAGACACCCTGCCTTATCCAACTGTTTTGAAACCATTCCCCAATTTTTTGTTTAGTACACGCATGGTGGCCCCCGGACAGCTTTTATGATCTGATATTTTTGGGCTTGAGCTGTACAGTTAGGGTTTTGCCCACAAAGGCATCCAACCCTTCAATGCCTTCTTAAATCGATAAATACGGGGGTATAGTCTTGTTGATTTGAAGGACCGCTCCATAGTTTTTCTGGGTTGAATATCTTTTCTTTGTGCTGCGCCCTCTCTAAAAACCTCTTTTCCTCACAATGTGGTCTCTGCTTGTGTTCATCATTCAATATTATCTGCAGAATGACCTTGTTTGGGGTGACAATGGGGTGTTTGCGGAATTATATTGTTGTAGTTTCCTTTCTTGGGGGGGGATGATGAGCGACTGCGCCAGGGTGGGGCCATTTTTTCCCAGATTTGTTGCAGATTTTTATGGGGTGTCATGGCTTCCCCCCCGGCTTGCCCCAACCAGCGGGAATGTTTCCCCCCTGCTGTTTTCCCCTTTTTCACGATTGACTGTTTTTCCACTTTTTCTCGGAGGATAGGGGACTTTTTGTTTTGCTTTCGGGGACATTAAGGGGCTTTGGATCTCCCCGCGGTTTTATATTATACAGGTCGGGGCAGTATTTGTCCATCTGTTAAATACCTGGTCTCATGAGACCTTTTCCCATTTTGTCTTGGATTTTTAAACCTTTTCTCTTTTCGTGTATCATCTTTTACCCCTGATTTCTTTCTTGCTATTGCTTTTCTTTGTTCTCTTCAATTTTTTCACTGTTTACCCTCCATTTCTCTTTTGCCCCCGTCATGGATCCGATTCTTTGTTACTGCCCTATATTGTTCTGCTCTTTTTTTTGTTTCATTTTTTTTTTTCTTTAACTCTCTACCTTGTCGTAGTTTAGGAGTTTGGGTTTACCTGGTTTTTTTTCTGGGCGGGGTTTTCCAAAAGCTGTTTGCTGTTTCAGTCATGCTGTTTTGAAACTTTCGTCATTACATGTCGAGTCTTACAGGGTGCGCAAAATTTTCCCCTATCCCTTTCTTGAAAAATTTCTAATACCTCTGGGTCCTTCATTCTGAGGGCAAATTTTATCTGATTTTTCGCTTGTGTTTTTTTAAAGGTTTTGGAAAGTCTCATCAAATATGTCATCCTATTCGTCCCAAAACTTTGTGCTGTGCGATGTTTAAAGAGACGAAACCGTCTTTTCCCATAAAGTATTTATTTTTGTGGTGTTCTCATTTGGGCATGCCATGTCCCTTTTCTGGGTTTCTTGTGTGGGCCGTGTATTCCTACTAGGGGGTTGTTACTGGGAAACCCAAATCTCAAGCCTTTTCATTTGATTGGTTTTACAATGTGGCCCACAAACCCCTCCCAGTCTTTCAGCATCTTCTCCTACCCCGGCGTTCCCGTCGCCTTCACAAGAGGGGGTTTTTTGGGGGTTTTTTTTCAGAAAACCCCTTGTAGCTGGGGCATAAAATTCTTCACCTTATCTTTTCAGTTGATTAGGGGGGTATGCGACTATGTTATGTTAAAGGGGGTTTCTCTACGGGGTTAATAATCTCTACACAGGGTGACCTCATCGGGTTTTACGGTGTCTTTGTGAACGGAACCCCCCCGGGTTTATGTTTTTTCTGTTTTCACTTATTTTAATTTGTTTTCTGGGGCGTTTTTTCTCCCATGTTTTTCCACTGACCCCTTTGCAGAGCCCCCAAAGGGTTCCCAATGAATCTGGACATTCATGTTCTTTTTTCCACTTTGCTGCACCTTAGTGTTCGTACATTCCATGTGCCAATGATGGTGTTGTGTCTGGCACGAATTTTGCTGCGTTTTACATCAGTAGCATACTTTCGACATCTGTCCTGATGAGCAACAGAAGGCGCGGTCCTTGGTAACCCGGGCGACGACCGATCCGGTATGGAGATTCTGGCTGTCTTTGTCATAGGTGTGTCTTGGGCAAATCAAACCTGGCGGAGCCCATCCCTCTCCAGGTCGGATTTTTTGGTTGGGTTTACTCCCCACATGTGGCAGGTGGTACTGGGTTACATGGTTACCAGTAGCAGAGGGATTCTCTGACCTGACCTAAATGTCAGATTACCGTGCAGAAAAAATAAACAAGGCTCCAAGCGAAAATTGTTTTTGCATCAGCAGTATCAATAATCAATACCAATACCTTTACCAACATCAATAGTTTTATCACCTCAGCAAGAAGAGAAATTCATAAGAAGCCTTCACGCTAATCGATTAAGTCATAATTAAAACGTGTGTTTATAATAAGAACAATTTGATAGGAAAAAAGACTTTCCCTCCGATCCCCCCCCCCCCCCCCCCCCCGCCCCCAACAAACAACAAATATTCATCCTGAATGCTTGGGCTAAAGGACAGGGAAATGCCAGAATGTGTGTTGCTTTGAGACACAAAATATTAGCTTCAATTATTTTCCACAGCAGTAGCCCAGACAAATTCAGAACGACTAAACTAGTTCTTATTTTCCGTTACTTGTTTAATTCTAAATAACACACAGACACAACAGTACACTGAGTGGGAACAAGACATTCATGGGGAAGGAGAGAGATAGGAAATGACTCAGACAAACACAGACAGACAGACGGAGAGGCAAACACACAGACAGGAAGACAGAAGCAGATTTTCCTTGCATTTTATCTTAGTGCAATGTTGTCATCATCCTGTCTTAGACTGTGTGTTGTGTGTGTGTGTGTGTGTGTGTGTGTGTGTGTGTGTGTGTGTGTGTGTGTGTGTGTGTGTGGTGTGTGTGTGTGTCTGTGTGTCTGTGTGTCTGTGTCTGTGTGTCTGTGTCTGTGTTTGTGAATTGCTATTAAAGGAAGAAGTTACAGACAAGTAAAAACAATGTAATAAATGACAAGAATGGAACAAATGTAAAATGCCAATGATGGGTATTTGCAAATTTTAATGATAAATATGTAGATTATGACAGGGTGCTTGTGCGAATAACGGTATTGATATTTTCTGCTAATGGAGTTTTAAATAGGAGTGCATTTTAGTCTATTTCTTTATATGCTTGAAGTTGGGTAGGCAGGTAGTAGGCAAATAGGAAAGCAGGAAGTAGACAGTAGTAGAAGAAGTAGTAATAGTGGTAGTACTAGTGCCAGTAGTAGCTACAGCAGCAGCAGCAAAAGCAGCAGCAGCAGCAGCAGCAGCAGCAAAAGCAGCAGCAGCAGCAGCAGCAGCAGCAGCAGCAGCAGTAATAGGAGTAGGAGTAGTGCTATACTGTCAGTAGTAGTACTAGTAGAAGCAGTGAGAAGAGACAGACAGACAGACAGATAGACAGACAGACAGACAGGCAGGCAGGCAGGCAGACAGAAAGACAGAAAGACAGACGGACGGACGGACGGACGGACAGACAGACAGACAGACAGAGACAGACAGACAGAGATAGATAGATAGATAGATAGATAGATAGATAAATAGATAGATAGATAGATAGATAGATAGATAGATAGATAGATAGATAGATAGATAGATAGATAGATAGATAGATAGATAGATAGATAGATCGATGGACGGACGGACGGACAGACAGACAGATAGATAGACAGACAGACAGACAGACAGACAGACAGACAGACAGACAGACAGACAGACAGACAGACAGACAGACAGACAGACAGACAGACAGACAGATAGATAGATAGATAGATAGATAGATAGAAAACTAGTTTTGAGTGAATTCTGAACACTGTATATACAGAGTTACAAGATTCAACAGAATATACTAGAGTAAGCAAGAGAGCAACAGAGATGCCAAAATAAATGACAGGTTTTGTTGGGTTGTATCCTTTTTTTTTAGATTGTTAGCTTGGTTGTTCATTTTGTATTTTGCTTCTCGCCATTTTCATAACTACACTACAACATTAAGTTTAAGATAAAGAAGGCAGACGAAGAAAGAAAGAGAACGAGACATAGAAACTTATAAACCTTTTCAGAGAACGAGACATAGAAACTGTATAAACCTTTTCAGAGAACAAGACATAGAAACTGTATAAACCTTTTCAGAGAACAAGACATAGAAACTGTATAAACTTTTTCAGAGAACAAGACATAGAAACTGTATAAACTTTTTCAGAGAACAAGACATAGAAACTGTATAAACCTTTTCAGAGAACGAGGCATAGAAACTGTGTAAACCTTTTCATGGCAACAATGCAGTATATAAAAAGGAAAACACAAAAAGCGGAAGAGACAAAAGAATACTAAACATCCTTTTCATGGCCACAGCTCAACGCTCACGAGGAAAAAGGTAAACAAAGAAACAAGGACAAAGAAACACAGAAACAGTAAACTTGCACATGTCAGAGAACAATGAGAGGATTGTAACCACTGGCTTATCAGAAAAGAAAAACTGAAATAAGTGAAATGTTGTCGTATCTACTTGCAACACGAGAGACAGAGACAGACGAGCAGACAGACAGACAGACAAACAGTGAAAAATCTCTCTGTCATACCCGCACATGCATATACATGTATGCACTTGCACTTCAAGGGGGAAATTTTCCCCTGGAGTTAACATCAGTGCAGACTCCACTCTCCCCAAAGTCCTTCGGATGAGACTATAAACCGAGGCCCCGTGTGCGAACGCACGCAGAACATCTTGCGCACACGTTGAATCCTGTTCTGCTTTTTGTAAGAGTAGACCATTGTGTGCCAGTAGGAACAGATGACAGAATTTACAAAACTGCATACACACGGGGACTGGGTGTAAAAAAGCACATAAGTGCTTATTCTATTATCCTCGATATAAAAGACTAAAATAAAATATAAAATAAATAAATAAACGTACACACACATGCATACGCGCACGCATGTGCGCACGCATACACACACATTCTCTCTCTATTTCTCTCTCTCTCTCTCTCCACATAATGTGTCATGAAGGTTTTTTTGTTTTTACTTTTTTGCCCCTATGCTTTGTTGGAACCCATTCTAGGGGCTGGAGGCCTGAAAAGTAAATCTTGTTCATCATCATCATCATCATCATCATCATCATCATCATCATCATCATCATCATCATCATCTCTCTCTCACACACATAATCACACACACTCATGCGCGCGCACACTCATGCACGCGTGCGCGCGCGCGCACATACACACACATCGAGCGCGCATTTGCAGAACTGTTTGAGGTTAATTGCACTCAATCAGTTGTAGCTTGCATGTCGCGCAATTATTTCATAAAGCCATACAGGCCTTTTTTGCGTTTGTCCAATAAGGCACAACACGTACACCATCCAGTGAACTACATCTATAACAACAGCACCAAAGCCTCCCTTCTGTGACAGTGCACCCATTTTTACACATTATTTACCTCTTCTTTCAAGCAAATCATTCTCTGGACACCGCTGTACAGAACCACTGATTTAATCTTTTTTGATAGTGTTCCAAGTTCAGAAAAAAATACATTCTTGTCATCCTACCATTAGGGCGTTCATCATTCTAGGGAGACTTGTTTATTCAGCTGAGGTTTTCTGCACTCAGCTTCTGCAAATGCCGATATTTGAAGAATGTTCGTGAGGACAAATTTCTATGATGTGGGAATCTCTCTCTCTCTCTCTCTCTCTCTCTCTCTCTCTCTCTCTCTCTCTCTCTCTCTCTCTCTCTCTCTCTCTCTCTCTCTCTCTCTCTCTCTCTCTCTCTGTGCAAATAAACAATTTCTATTCATCACATAGCTGGATATTTTTGCCCCAAAGAAAATTACAGATTAACTTTATTGATAATCTGTCTTAGGATGGGCTCTGTGTAATCTGGACATTGTTGACACCATTTGCTTCACATCATAGAGTGAATGGCAGCAGGCCAGTAGAACAAGCTGTAACCCCCTGACATCACTCCTTCACCCTTCATCATCTCCATCTTCCTCACTGAAATTAAAGGGGCCATGGTGGATGGAAAGGAATAATGCTGTCAGCTCCTGACTCACGCACCAAGCTAGGATAAGAGGGATGTGTCTGTCCATCTCACACTTGTCTGAGAATGATGGAGGAGCAGATAAAGGAAAATTGCAGGACACGGGGTGGAACAAGTAAAGATGATAATTTGCAATCTTAATTAGCAACCTACAGTCAATAGTTGTTGTTTTTTTAGCGCTTGTGACTCAAAGCATTTAACTAATTTGAAAATAATACTGGAGAGGGCTTGTTATTTCAGCTCTACAATAACGCATGTAATACATAGATTTGTAAAAATTCAAGCTGTGTAACCAGCGACAAATCTAACACACAATCTTTACAGACCATTAAAAGATGTTATTGAAAAGAAAATTTCTGTGCCTCCCAAAGGCTTTTTCAAAAATCATAACAATCATTGGACTCTGTAATGATATCTACTACATTGCACCCATGAGTCTCTCTCTCTCTCTCTCTCTCTCTCTCTCTCTCTCTCTCTCTCTCTCTCTCTCTCTCTCTCTCTCTCTCTCTCTCATTCTCTCTGTTTTGCTTTTTTTCTACAGATGAACTCTATTACCATCATTTGAGTGATATAACTGGGACATTATATTAAAGCACGACAAAACACACACAACATTAAAACCTTTCTATGAACAACAAGCACCTGTGAATATTGCGCCATAGTTTTAGATTTAGTCAACCAATTTATGGCGATGAAACCTCTGTTGTGGAAAAAAATAATGTCCACTAAATTTTCAGCCTTTTGCCACAATTACGCAGAAAAAATTTCGACATATTTCATTTCATTTATACCACTTTATGTCACGAGATTTCTCTGCGTGAAATTCAGGCTGCTCTCCCCGGGGAGAGCGCGTCGCCACAAGCGCCACCCTTTTTTTGCTTTTTTGTGTGTCTGCAACTGTATTTGTTTCCCTATCAGAGTGGCTTTTTTCTAAGAATTTTGCCAGGGACAACTTTCTTGTTGCCGTGGGTTCTTTTACGTGCGCTGAATAATTTTGTGTAACACACAGGACCTCGATTTATCGTCTCATCCGAAAGACTAGCGCCCAGACCACCACTCATGGTGTAATGGTTAGGGAAAAAGTTTCGGGTCCAAACGGGATTCGAACCACCGCACACTTCCGACCCGGACTCTTCGCATTCTAGACAGGCGCGTTACCTCTAGACCACCGATCCATAGTCGCCTTTAAAGCTGTTCAATTTCCATCTGCAAACCAAGAGTGTCAGTAAATATCATTTCGTGTTCTCATTTTTTGATAATGAATGTTCTCTTTTTGATTTCTCTAAGAACATCTAAACAATCAAATTTTCTTTGTTTTGCATTGAAATAATGTTTGTTATCGGTTTTTTAAGATAAGATGGCATTGTTACCAACAAGTAGAGCGTGTGTTTGCAGCATCTGCCAATCCCTATGATTTAACCAAAATATCATTTTTTTCATTCTAAGAAAAAAAACTTATTGAAATGAAATCCGATTGAAAGTGATACGTGTGCCTTTGTATGCTTGCCGCGTTTGTGTGTTCGATTTCACTTTACGTCTCTTCAAAAATTGTGATATTAGGCACAATCAAGCAAAAAAGAACAACAAAACTATTTTTTAAAAAGGGGGGGAAGGGAGTGCTAGAGCTGGATTTTAGGGTGAAAGCACACATTTGGAATACTTGTGTACTTACTGGAGACGTACTCAAGCTGTGCCACAAACGCAGAGAACTGAAACAAACGGAGGAGGCTGAAGGTGCAAAACTATACAGAGAAGCCAATCAACAAGTTAAAAAAGGACACAAGAAAAGCAAAGGAGACATGGATTGAAGAACAATGCAAAGGTATCGAAGAAAACCTGCAGAATAACAAAGGCAAGAAAGCATACCAGCTTGTGAAAGACATGACAAGCTCAAAACAAGGAGAACCACTACCATCCACGACAAAGCACGGTAATATCTCACAGAAGATCAAGATATTTTAAAGAGGTGGACAGAGTACCGCTCTGAACTGTACACTCACACAGCAACAGGAGACCCCAAGGTGTTAGATGTCCCTCCACCGACCAACATCAGCAGTTACCCCATCCTACGAGATGAAGTTGGAAGTGTAGTAATATCAATTAAAAAAAAAAAAGGGAAGTCAGCAGGAGTGGACAACATTCCTTCAAAACTGGTCCAGTTAGGAGGAGAGGCCATTATAGAGATGTTACTCACCATCTGCAATAAAATATGGCAGACAGAGGAGTGGCCAACACCTTGGACATGGTCCCTGATTATCACTCTCCTGATGAAAGGCAACTCATACTATGCCAAGACTACCATGCCATCAGCCTGATAAGCCATCCAAGCAAAGTCATGCTAAGAATCCTCCTGAACAAACTAAAGCCTCAAGCTGAGGACATCATCAAAGAAGAGCAGGCTGGTTTCAGAGCAGGAAGGAGCACAACTTAACAAAGTTTCAACCTTAGAATACTATGTGATAAATATTTGCAACGCCAACAAGATCTTTAACACGTCTTTGTAGACTTAAAAAGGCATTTGACAGAGTCTGGCATGCAGCTCTGTGGGCAACCATGAGGTTGTATAACATCAATGCCAACCTGATCAGAACAATAGAATGCCTCTAAAACAAGACAACCAGCGCAGTCTACTATAACAGCAACATAGGGGATTGGTTCCAAACCCCAACTGGAGTACACCAAGGATGTCTGCTCTCTCCCACCCTCTTCAACATCTTTTAAGAGAGAATAATCGATGACAGGGAACAGCCAACATTGGAGGCAGGACAATTACAAACTTATATTTTGCCGTTGACATCGACGGCCTAGCTGGAGCAGAGCAAGAGTTAGTCAACCTGGTAAGCCTCGTTGGCATATGGAATACAGTTCAATGCAGAGTAAACCCATCTGATGACAAATAGTGCAAATGGCATCAACACTGACATAATTATAGACGTCAAGAAAATCGAGACCGTCCATAGCTTCAAATATCTGGGAGCTATAGTATCGGATGAAGGTCAAAACCTGAAATTCTTTCCAGGATAGCCCGGACCACAGCTGCAATGACCAAAATAAAAGTCCTCTGGAGCGACAAGAACATTGCCATCAGTTTTAAGATCAGACTGATGCGTTCCCTGATCATGTCCATATTTGTAAGATCATGTCCATACGCATGTGAATCGTGGACCATAGTAGCAGACATTGAAAGAAGGATACAGGCAATGGAGATGAGGTGCTTCAACAAACTCCTTGGTATCTCATACGGACACCACATTACTAATGAGGAAGTAAAAACGGGAATTAAAAACGCCATCGGACCGTATAAAGAGCTCCTGACTTTAGTAAAGAGAGGCAAACTAAAGTGGTATGGGCACCTCACACAAACATCTGGACTGGTCAAGAC
Source organism: Rapana venosa (assembly GCA_028751875.1). Taxonomy (NCBI): domain Eukaryota; kingdom Metazoa; phylum Mollusca; class Gastropoda; order Neogastropoda; family Muricidae; genus Rapana; species Rapana venosa. The sequence goes on from CM054145.1 coordinate 24,958,936, forward strand.
TGTCCTACAGGGAACAGCACAAGGAGGGAGACGAAGAGGCAGACAGAGAAAACGATGGGAAGACAACATCAGAGAGTGGGCTTGCCTTGAGTGGAACGCATTGCTACGGAAAGCAGAGGACCGCGGAGAATAGAGGAAGCTGGTTGCAAAATCTTCATTGTTGCCCCCACGGTCTACCGGACTACTGGATAGGTGAAGGTGAAGGTACTTACTGACCTACAATTGAAGTTAGGGAAAATTCAACTCCTAAGTGAGGTGTGTGTGTGTGTGTGTGTGTGTGCATTCAGAAAATTATCTAGCTCACAAGTGTGAAACAGCTCAGTTGTTAATTATCTGTCATGATATGAAGGACACTGGTCTGAGGGTAAGGTAAGTTAAGTCATTAAATTATGCAACGCTTTTATTTAGTAAGTTAACAGTACTATTGGTAGACAACTTAGAAAATCTTACAGTAGAGCAATGGTCCAGTAAAAGTGCACGAAGTTGTGAGTTTAGTCCCACTGAAACCTGAACCTATTAGCTAGACCATTAGTGGTGGTATGGGTACTTGTCTTTTGAAACAGATGGTAAACTGAGATCACATCTACAACACACATTTAGCCCACATAAAACCCACAACAACAACAAAGGAGTAAAATTCTGAATAAAAAGTCTACTCTCACAAGAAAGCAAATGCACACATGGGGAAATTAAATGGGTGGCGCTGCTTCTGTGGCGACCTGATTACTGTAGAAAGATCAGTACATATTTAATAAAGGTAAGTCTGCTGTTCCTGAAAGTGGCATACAATGGAGTAGATGAGAATAAAAACCAAGGTCTATTTGTACTTTGGCATGATATCTTGGTCCCATGTCAAAAAAACCTTTTCATGGTAGAGTAGTCCAGTTATGACAAGTGGAAGGGATGGCACAAAATAGCAAAAGCTTCACATGTTTACTAATATATACATTCCCCTTGCGAAGAGGCTGATGTGATGTGGCATAATATGGAACAGTTTGTAATTACACAATGGGGAGACTGAAGAATGATAGTCAAAATACTTGACTGAAGGCAGCACACTAAAGGCATGAAAAATCATATCTTTGGAAACATGTCTTTTTAAACGTGCCAGTTGTGTACATGCAGACTGTGCACATAAATGATGTAATCTATTGCACATCATGGGGTGAATGGCGGATGGACAATAGAATAAACTGTAACTTCCCCATTCCACCCCCCCCCCCCCCTCCGGACATCACCTAGTCACCCTTCATCATCATCTCCATCTTCCTCCCTGAAATGGAAGTTTTCATGATGGATGGCAAGGAATAATGCTGTCCGCCCCCAACTCACAGTAACTGACATGCCAGATGATCACATAAGAGAGATGTGTCTGTTCATCTCACACTTGTTTGAACGTGATGGAAGATCAACAGAGGAAATTCAGCAGGACGTGGATTGTAGCCACAAGCGCAGTTATGTTTAAAAACTGAGCAAAGTGTGTTAGTCAATGTTTAGAGCTCACCTTTTGGTTCTCCTTAATCACAAACTTCTCCAAATCTTTTTAGATTTACATATACATTTAATATTTTAGCACTCTGATACATAATGCTAATGATATTCAAACATCTTGTTTAAGCAAAAAGAGACGCTGGAGACAATGTTGTTTATGTTTAAGCTACTTTATCATGTGAAAGTATACTTCTATTAAAAGAAGAACATGCATGAAGGTCAGACAGCAAAACTATGCCATCAACCAAGTGTCAAATTTTGCCTGCAATAACTGTGACAGAGACTGCCATGCACACTTGGTCTGCTGACCTACTCCAGACGTTGCTCCGAACAAGACTGACGCAGCCAAAGAGGTCATTGCCTCCCGAGACAGGAGGAGCCTTAATCTGCATGCCAAAATTGACTGGTCCAAAATAATTCATTACAAGCAGCACTTGATAGTGTTGCGCGTTGCACAAATAAGCTTACCTATCAGTTTCTTTCCCTCTGGACAAATAGCAAGTCACTGATTACTACCATTGGTCACTTAAGTATTTTCTAAAATGTCTGCCTGTCTTTCTGTCTGTCTGTCTGTCTCTCTCTCTATCTCTCTCTCTCTCTCATTCTTCACAGATAGTGTTCAAGGCTCAGTGTTTACTCTGTCTATGTCTCTCTCATATATTCATATATGTATATGTATACATACATACATACATACATACATACATACATACATACATACATACATACATACATACATATATACATACATACATACATACATACATCGGTAATCAGCAAAATGAGAGACTTTTAACTAGAACTGCAATCAATACCGATAATTTAACAGTGGTGAACCATTCAGAAGTTAGCACAAGTGTTTTTACGTCAAGGAGAATTAATACTTTATTCTATAGAATGAAACTAAATGCATTGATAACCAAATTCAGCAAAAAATGGTAAATGCCTGTGTGGTGAGAATATCACTAATACTCATATACTTTTTGACTGCCAGAGTGTAAAACCTTTCATGCCCCATTTTTCTGAAAACTCCCTCACCAGCATATTCAGCAATCTAAAACTAGTATTTGAAATTGTGAAAGGTCTTTGTCACAGTCCCATAGGACATTTCTTATAGTTACATTAACGTTAATGACTTTTTGTTTGTTTGTTTGTTTGTTTTTAATTCCTGTTGCATTGCCAAGTTTCTTTTCGAGATTTTTTTTTAAACAACACATCCACCTCACCCGTTTTTTGTTTTGTTTTTTCCCCATCTAATATCACTAAAAGTGAACAGACGTAAAATTGAAGTCTACAACAACAACATACATATATACATACATACACACACATATGTATCATATATATATATATATATATATATATATAGAGAGAGAGAGAGAGAGAGAGAGAGAGAGAGAGAGAGAGAGAGAGGAGAGAGAGAGAGAGAGGAGATGAGAGTAGGAGAAGAGGAGATACATGTGTGTGTGTGTGTGTGTGTGTGTGTGTTGTGTGTGTGTGTGTGTGTGTGTGTGTGTGTGTGTGTGTGTGTGTGTGTGTGTGTGTGTGTGTGTGTGTGTGTGTGTGTGTGTCAGATAGACAAACTGACACACAAAGACAGTGATTTCTATCTGGACATTTGCCAGTAATAGCAGTAGCAAGAGAAACAGACTGAACAAAATGGCAGCTTCCAAACGTGTTTTCTTACATATTAGGCTTTATGTATTATATGCTTATTAGGCCATAAGATATAAAACTATTACAGAGACTGTTTCCACTGGATACAACTTCATCAATTTTGACACTACAAAATGACAAGCCCTCGGAAAGAATAGTGATCTATAAGGTTATAGTAACTGTTACTGCGCTGACAATACGTGACCTTGCAATTTGAAAGTAATATTGGCAGTTTTTAGTGCGCAACAAAACGGTAAACCATCAGATGGAGAAACAAAGCACTTCTCTTTTTAAATAGTAAATCCCCTTGTGTGCAACAAGGCAAGAGACGTGCAGGTATCACTCTAACTCATTTCTTTTTTTTTCTCTTCAAGCTTCAAACATTATTGATGGTCCAGAATAAATATTAAAAAAATTAAGTGAGGGGGAACCAGTCAGTGATTCTAAGCCAGCACATGTAAGAGAAAAGTCTTCTTTGTCTGTTGGTGTATATTTTAGCCACACCTTTCACTGACAAACAAGTCTGTCATAGTGATCAAGAAAAGAGAGGTAATGAAATGCTAAACCTCTTTGTAATGAGACTGGTATTCAAAGGAATACATCAGATAATTATTCAGATCGATCACAGACGCAGTCTATAGTAAATAGTTAGCGAATAGATGTCCTCGTTAATTTCTGTGTCATTTTAGCTCAAATATAGATGTCGTTTTAGCTCATTCAGAAACAATTCAGAATGGTTTTATATATTACAGTATATAATCATTTATTGTAGTCTTCTTGACCGAAGTGGCGCCAAGGACGAGAAGAATGTTATATCATGAATCACTTTTACTAAATGGCAAATAAGGAAACTAAAACCTACTCAAAGAGTACTTTACCAGTGACACTCAGGGTGTTATCGAAAGTGTCTGTCATGACATCATTACTACTTTGCATAACATACTATGAAAACTTTGGCTACCTAGTGGTATTAAAAATTACAGATATTTTATATTCGAAACAAATAAATGAATCTTTTGCATGCGAATAAAGTACTATTTTTTTTATATATAACATCAAGTTTACACACATTTTGTATCCATGTCTGTACATGTACATCAATTTATCATCAAAATTAATCGCTATGCATATAAAGGGGGTGATGGTTAAACTGGCCAGTCTTAAGAGTAAGCTGTGTAAGCTTTAACTGCAAGTTTTATTGCAATAGTATTGCATTCATGCTGTAGAGTGGATAAGGCGAGGCTTCTTGTCTAAATAGTCCTGAATCGAGTTCAATTTTCGGCAGCACCCAGAGCATTTTATAAGAGTCGCTCATTTACCTCCCAGTCATCATATACGTAATTCCCCCTGTGTTTGTCTACCTTTATATGTACACCCATACAGATCTGTTATGTGCGTTCTTCTTCTTCTTCTTTCATCTGCCGCTGGTGCCTTTCGGCGTTGCGGGGAGACACAGACGTCTGTCTGCAGCTAGGCGGGAGGCTTGATGTAGTGACAGGTCATGGGCTCGCAGGGTGTCAGCCACGGAGTCGCTCCATCGTCTCCTTGGTCTACCTCTGGCTTTCCAGCCATTGTATTTGGTGGTGTATGCCCGTAGGGCTGGTTGGTTGGGCGGCATTCTAGTGGGGTGACCAAACCACCTGATCCTTTGTTGTTCGATATGGTGAAGAATTGGTGTTAGTCCGACCTTGTCTCTGATCACCTCATTCTTGATCTTGTCGCGTCTGGTCTTGTTGACAGCTTTACTCAGGCAGCGCATTTCACATGTGACAAATTTTCTCTCTAAGGCTTTTGTTAGGGCCCATGTCTGACACTGGTATGTGAGTGTTGGAACGAAGATGGCGTTGATGAGTTTTGCCTTGGTGCTCATGTGCGTTCAGTATTACATAATTTATGTTAATATTCGGAAAGTTGGAAAAAAAAACTACAATATTCTCTGAGGCTTCGCCAATATAGAATTTTTGTCAAATATGGAGTAAGGACATCCTGTTCGCGATGACTTCTTTTTTCAGCAAAAATAGTATAATGTAGACATAAAAGACTGAAGCGTACGCCTCTTTGACTTTTCATGTGATCTGTATGAAAATGTTGTACAAGTTCGGAAAAATAAAACAACGCCAGTGTTATAAATAAATTCGGCACATAATACTCATGCCATCAGGTTTCAATAAAACCATACATCGATATGACTGGCACATTTGTTTAAATTCTGCCATACCCCTTGAAGGGGGCTATTTGCTGTACTCTGTACCTTCCTGTTGTCATCATAACTCTACCATGCTGTCAATAGCGCCCCTCAGCAAACTGGATTGCATCAGCGTTCATCCTACCATGAACAGGCCAGCTATCAATGTGTCAAATGCAAATCGAAAAATTAATAGGCTCAATGGTTGTCGATTTCTTTTCTGCACAAGATGAGCGACAAATGACTTTATATCTCAAACAAAATTTCACAACACACCATACTTTCTGTTCAGGAGCAGAATAGTATATTGACCGTATGTCTGACGAAGATACTTTGGAAGCACCGCAAAAAACACAGAACAAATGACATACGATGTTCTTGAATAAGAACGCAACACACACAACTGCTTTAAAATGTAAAAGCAATGAAAAATCGGAAGTGGAACAAGATTCTTACGGTTGTTAAACGGCAAAAGTGCACTCTTCAAACTATGTTTGTAGTAAAAGCATTGCAATAGCAAAGCGTGAACTAAACATAAGCAGCATGCACAGTGGCCAAAAGAGAAATGTGACTGCCTTGGGGAAAAATTTGAAGAGGGGCAGAATGACCATGATCTCAACTGTGAAAGAGAGTGCTGTAACTAACAGTGGTACTAGTGATACATAAGTTAGCAGAGTAAAAGTGGAAACTTAACAATAAACGGTTAAGTTTACCCACAACCCTCCCATTTTTTAAACGTGTTTGGTGCTCTCCCTCTCTCTCTGTCTCTCTGTCTCTGTGTGTGTGAGTGTGTGCGCGCGCGCGTGTGTATGTGTGTGTGTGTGTGTGTAGACCTTAGTCTGCGAGTGGCATCTAATTTAGCTGATGTTTAGTGGAGTGGCCGCTAGTCCTGCTGCTGGGTACGTGGTTGGCACGGCTTTGATAAGGATGTCGACGACCTGTAATGAGCCCAGGGAAGGGCCTCTCCCCAGGGTTGGAACACTCCAGCTCGGTGCTAATCCCATTCATCATAACTGTTGTGCAGTGAAAGGCATCAGACAGTGCTTTCCGTTTGCTAACCACACAGTCCACCATCCCTGGTCTGTCATAAGCCCTCGTGAAGCCCTCCAAAACAAACACGTCGCATGTTAATGGATCCAGGCCCAAGTACACAACGTTTACAAGTACCGGCTGGTGCTAGGAAAAGTCAGCTTTAGTCTGTCCGGTCCTGGTGGGTGTGTGTGTGTGTGTGTGTGTGTGTGTGAGAGAATGTGTGTGTGTGAATGTGTGGGAATGTGTGTGTGTCTGTGTCTGTCTGTCTCTTTGTGTGTGCGTGTGCGTGCGTGTGTGTGTGTGTGTGTGTGTGTGTGTGTGTGTGTGTGTGTGTGTGTGTGTGTGTGTGTGTGTGTGTGTGTGTGTGTGTGTGTGTGTGTTGCGCGCGCGCGCGCGTGTGTGTGTGTGCGATAGATAGATAGATCGATCGATCGATCGATCGATAGATAGATAGATAGATAGATAGATAGATAGATAGATAGATAGATAGATAGATAGATAGATAGATAGATAGATAGATAGATAGATATCTCAGATAGATAAACAGACAGACAAATAATAATAATAATAATAATAATAATAATGATGATGATGATAATGATAATAATAATGTATGGAATTTATATAGCGTTGAATCTTGTAACGGAACAAATCAAAGCGCTTCCATTCAAATTATTCACACATATGCAATCATTCATGGATATATATATATATATATATATATATATATATATATATATATATATATATATATATATATATATATATATATATATATATATATAAATCACACATACGCACGCACGCACAGCATGCGTATACACAGTGATGGAGATGGAGGTGGCCGTTAAAGAGTATGGATAGATAATAAGAGGGAAGATTTTAGTAAGGAAATAAATGTGTTTTGAGGCTGGATTTGAAAGTATTGAATGTAGGCTTTTGGTGAAGGGACAGAGGGAGGTCATTCCAGATGGATGGACCACAGGCAGAGAAAGAGCGACGGCCAACAGTGGTTTGCTTGAATCTCAATGTTCGGAAGCACAGATTATCCGCAGCTGAACGAAGGGAACGGGATGGAGTGTACAGGTGAAGACAGTTGCAGAGATAAGAGGGTGCAGATTTGTGGAGACATTTGAAACAGAGGGTACAAATCTTGTACTTCACCTTTGTAAGGCAGGGAGCCAATGAAGAGATCGCAAGAGAGAAGTGATGTGTTCAGATTTTTTCTTTCTTAGGACAAGTCGAGCTGCAGAGTTTTGTATGTTGAAGCGAGTGGAAGGACGATGCTGGTAGACCAGCCAAAAGCGAATTGCATTAGTCCAAACGTGAGAGAATAAGAGATGTGACGAGCGGGGATGTTGCATCTGTAGACATATACTGACGAATTGCACTTATACACCGTAATTGATAATAGCAGGACTGGCAGTGTCTGGGTGATAAATTTTTGCATTGAGAGTGTGTTGTCGATAACAACACCTAGATATTTCAAAGAGCTGGACAGAGGCATTGATGTATTGCCAAATTTAATTGAAGTTGTTGAGATGGATGAAAGTTTATGTTTGGTCCCAATAACCAAGGCTTCAGTTTTATCCGCATTTAACTGTAGCTTGTTCTATATCATCCAGTTTTGAATATCTTGGAGGCAGTGGGACATATTTGTCAGGAGGAAAGGCAAGTTTTCAAAAGTATCACTGCATTGAACATGAGTATCATCAGCATAGAAATGATGATCGATTTGATAGCGGTTTATTATATTTGGAAGTGGAGCAGTGTAGAGAGTGAAGAGAACAGGGCCCAGAACTGATCCCTGTGGGATACCACATACGGATTTGGAAGGCATTGATTGCATTTTGCTCACAATTACTGTCTGGAAGCGGTTTGTGAGGTAAGAACTGAACCAGGTGAGTGCTATGCCAGCAATCCAAACGTATTTTGAAGGCGAGATGAGAATTGAGTGGTCAATAGTGTCAAAGGCTGCAGACAAGTCAAGAAGCGTAAGAAGGTAAATAGATAGATAGATAGATAGATAGATAGATAGATAGATAGATAGATAGATAGATAGATAGATAGATAGATAGATAGATAGATAGATAGATAGATAGATAGATAGATAGATAGATAGATAGATAGATAGATAGATAGATAGATAGATAGACTTAATTCATCACTGGAACAGACACACAGTCACAGAAGATCTACAGAATATTCCAAGAACAAAGCATGGACTTGCTCTGACAGAAAAGGGGAAACCGCTACGGAGCTTTACTGAATAAACAGATCAACTTATTACTAGATAGGCAAGAGCATAAACAGTACATCTACATACCAATCAAATTAATAAAGATATAAACAGAACAAAGCACACGAATTATTCATGAAAAATACAATAAAATAAAGTCTTCAGATCAGTAGCCACTCTCTACTTAATCAAATACTAGAATCCCAAAGGCGTTCAAAGAGTTTGAAGTAAAATATTATCAGCAGGCAGACACTTGTAAACCTGAATGTAAAAGCCCCCGTAGAGTCAGCTAAAACCCACGGTTTCTACTGTAACCGTAACAACACTAAATAAGCCTCTTGTCCGCCTCAGTCCTACTGGGCAAAATAAAGATAGAAAACTCATTCTGAAAAAAAATGTATATTCATATTTTACAGTCGTAAGCCCGTGAAATGTCACAGTCAAAATAAAAAGAAAACACGTGGAGATCTTCAAACAGTAGGATGTAAAATGCTTAGCGCGCGCGCTCTCTCTCTCACTCTCTTGCTAGTTCTCCCACTTAGTTTCTTTGTTTCTTGTACTTGCCACACTGATACAGTCATCTGTGTACTTCTATACTATTGTACCTGGGTTTTTTTTTAAGCTTATTAAAGGCTTTCAGAAAAGCTAAAAAGAAAAGGCGAAAAAAGACCAACAAAAAACTGTAAAAAGGGCCGGCCCCTCTTGTCTCAGAATAACAGTATGTGAATGCTTGAACATGTTCATGTTTACGAGCCTCTGACTTCCTCGCCATGTTTCAAGAAGTATAGAAATGATGTGCTTACTGCACGTCTCTTAATGTAATTTACTGTACCTCATACGGTCGACTCTTCGTGTAGAGAGATGATGATGATGATGATGATGATGATGATGATGATGATGATGATGATGATGATGATGATGATGATGACGGAGTTCTGAAAACATTTCTTCTTGCTGTCTAGTAGAGGACCTTTTCAATGTCTGTTCATTAAAAACCTTCGAATAAGGCCTTCGCAGAAAATATAACTTTCCTATTTTTATTTTTATTGATATGCCTTGTAAATGAAAGCCTTATACCGTTGTACAACTATGTACCATGGACTTTACGGAAAGAAGAGAAAAAGAACAAATGGTTTTAAGCATTACCATATCTAACTGTGGGGAGGCACCGTGGTCGAGTGGTTTAGGCGGTCAACTCGTGATCCAGAGGTCGCGGGTTCGATCCCCGCTCGGCTCGGTGTTGTGTCCTTGGGAAAGACACTTTACTCCTATTTTCCTCACTCCACCCAGGTGTACAAGTGGGTACCAGCTCTGCTGGGGAAGTATCTGGCGACAGACTAGCGTCCTGTCACAGGGGTGGTGAAAAACCATCAGTTCGCTTAACGCTACAGAAACCGGGATAAGCTCCGGCTCTATGGGCCTTCTGGCTCGAAAGAACATATCTAACTGTTGTGATCCACTGGCGTGTACACAAATGTGCAGATATGTGCACGCTTGCATAACTTCCGCATGTGGTAATTTATATGCACAATCGTGATCTCACGAGCGCATGCAAGTATGTGCACGGGTGCACATGTGTGTGTGTGTGTTTGTGTCGTGTGGGTGTGTGTGCGTGTGCATGCGCGCGTGTAGGCATGTGCGTGCGCGTGCTTTCACAAGAGCTTTTTGTATTCTTTCTTTGAATCCATCAATGAAACAAATTGGCTTTGGAAACCTTATATCGGCAAGAGTTTTTTCCATCTCAAATATTGAAGTCAGGGGTGGCCATGTTGGTGGGAAGAGGCCACGACACAAGGTGACAAAGAAACAGAAAAGCGCAAAAAGACAACAAAAAGTCATCGACGGCTTATTGAAAAGGCTGTAAAATGCCAAAGTCTCTCCACTCCTGTCTGTCGTTTCCCCTTTCCATCTAAAATAAAATCCAAATGTAACAAACTCTTTAATTGAATTTTTTTAAAACATGAAATCCTTACGAAAATGTTAAAGCATTTCACTAACATTTTTCAAGTAGTTTGTCTTGAGCAAGGTGAGCCTGACAGGGCCAGTCCCTCTTCAAACTGCAGGGTGCATACTGGACACGCTTATGTCACCTATTCATCAGTAGTAGCTGGCATACTCGTCTATGAAAGATGATGCCTTTTCTTATTATGCGTGCTAAGATGTTCTACAGGTGTTTGTATATGGGTTCATGGTTCAATTTTATAGTCTAACTTGAAAGTATTCAGGGAGTGAAGTTGATACCAATGTCAACTGTAGGGTAAAAAATCTCTTCAAGTGTACCCATGAGAAGAGACTCTAACCAGTGTTCTCAGTCATCATCAGATCAAAAGATTGATGTTCTAACGTTTTGGATGTTCGCTACATCCCCATTTTAACCCCTATCTGATAGTCCTCTGGAGATAAACGATCACACACAAACACACAAACACACTCACACACACACATCAACTTTCATCCACACACCTGCATGCCCGTGTGAATCGCTTTTCGACACTTTCAACAAAAACCAGTGAAAAAATAACAAATAGCCGAAAATTGCAGCATTTACAACGAGATCCGGAAAGGGGCATAAAGGCACACAAAGAAAGGGAAAACAGTCATTAAGAAGTCCATGATTGGAAAAGGTCAAGAATCTTAGAGAAGAAATTGAAGTGAAATTTGATACACACACTGCACACACGCTTTTTCTCCAGCGCTTTTGGGGTCAGTACCGTGTGATGAACCAGCAGGCAATTTTGTTTTCACGACCATAGAACAAAGAGGAAAGGGCAAGGGTGACAAGCAGATAATTTGTTGTGGATTTTTTCCCCTTGGAGATCACATTTTTAGCTTTTCCTTTGAGCAACTTTGGTGCAATAAAATCACATTATGCAGGCTAAAGATTACTGAAGTGGGACTCATTGTCTTCGCACTACTATTGTGATAGACAAGAATTGAGTCTCTCTCTCTCTCTCTCTCTCTCTCCTCTCTCTCTCTCTCTCTCTCTCTCTCTCTCTCTCTCTCCTTCTTTCTCTCTCTCTCTCTCTCTCTCTCTTCTCTCTCTCTCTCTCTCTCTCTCTCCTCTCTCTCTCTCTCTCTCTCTCTCTCTCTCTCTCTCTTTGTCTGTCTCTCCTTTTTGCGTTTGTTGTTTGCTCCTTTTTGTCTTTTCCTCGTTCTCCCCCTTCTTATAGTCTTTTTCTGTTAGTGTTGTCGTGCTTCAGCTTCACCACTATCCTGTAGGCCTCTGCGGCAAGCTACTGGTTAATGTCTGTTGATCTACTAAGCGCAAGATGCCTATGCATGGCCCTTTCTGTATCGTTGTCTGGTTTTCGGCAGGTGAGACGGGCACAGGGATGTTGGCCTGGCAGATCTGTGTGGCTGAGTTTGTGGCTGATCGTAGCATGGTACGTTCTTTTTTTGTTCTTTTTTTTGCTGTCCTCATCTTCTGTGACGTCCCCCGTCCTGCTGTTCCCACGCCGCTCATTCCAATCTCCCTGCCACAACCATACCCAGATTCGTTGTGTCTCATCCTCAGGGTCGGAAGTCCACAGGGAGCCCACCACTATCAGGCCGCCGTTGGGCAACCAGCCAGCCCTGCAATGCTGCTGGGTCACTTTGGTGGTGTTCAGTGGTGCCTGTTCTGAGCTAACATACGCAGGACACCACCTACTAAGCCCCCTACTAACGACAGTATTAGTTCAGTCGCGGATCCAGACTGAGTGAGTTGCCCACCCGAGGTGGCAACCACCACAACGTCCCTCCAACGACCGTCCCCCGCGAACCTCCAACCCCAAAGGCTTTGAAACAAACTCACCACAGGCACAGAAGTGTATGGGAAAACCGAATCTGAGGTCACCATGACACCAGAGCAACCAGGACCACCGAATTATAGGCTTTTTTTTAATTGCATGATGATCAATGACAATGAAGATGACGTAATGTTGCTGCTGTGGAAGTGCATATGCTTTGAGACTGCCTGACAGGGTTGTACTCTACGCTTACTATCACAATATATCCCGGCGTCAACGGGCCCAAGAGATACAGACACCTGCAGTGTTGGTCAGGTAATTTATTTGAGCAACACTCTCAAACTCGCATCGTGGATGAAGCCCGACTGTGTGGTCCCAGTCTTCCCACTGAGCCCACAGAACACTCACTCTGGGTAGGAGCCGGCCGGAGTCCGAAACATCCCTATGACTCTTATGGAAATCGAACCCGCGACCTTTCAGTCCGTAACCCAAAGCGCTAACCACTGCGCCATGGCGGCTGGTCGTATTGTACGTACTTTGGTTGTGCCTGATATCCATTTCAGGTTGACCTGTCGTGTGGTAATAGTGCCTCTCTTTTTTTCTCCAGCACTCTCTCGGCATCTAGGACGTTGTTGTTGGGCTGTAAACGTTCTCACATGCTTTTACGCTTCTAAACTTATGAATGTATCTAATTAGTTTGTTAAGAATCCTATTTTCATTATCTCTCCTTTCTTGTTATGCTTTTGTTTCGGTTCTTTTCTTCACGGTTTAAGATCGCAGTTGTTTCTAAGATACTGTTGTTGTTTTTTCTGTTCTTGCATTAATTTGTAGTGCTACCTTATCCGGAATGGAGCTAGAAACGTAAGCAGAGGAGAAGAGAAAGAGAACAAGCCAAAACTAAAGGGTGGGAGGATAGGTATCAGGGAGGACATGCGTGGTGTCATTCAGTGGTTTTCTTGTCGCTAACTGGTCGGAGATGTTCAGCTGCACCAACCTGGTCAATAAGTAACTGAAAATTATCGTGTACTGCTTGGGATATCCCTTCAATTCGATACAGATGAAAACACGACCCCAAAATAAACCGACCATAAAAAGATGTAATACAAATAAAACCTTAGTGGACAGTACAAACGAAAAACGAGTACTCCTTTGCCAAGTACGGTATCAAGCATTCCACAGAAGTTCCCAGATCGAGGCAGGGGCTTATATTTCTATTGATCTTGTTCACTTGATGACAACAGCTACTTAACGACAAACAAGCCACAAAAAAGCAGTTTAAGTCGTAAGATGGATCTCTGGGGGGATGGGGTGAAGACGCAGAAAAACAGGCCAAAAAGACAAAAGAGGATCTGTGATAGTGAAAACTATGTTTCAGGATAACATTTTTACATTAATGTGCAAAATATAGACTCTTTTTCCTTTTAAAAGAAAAAACAATATTAATTTTCTAGTTCTTGTAGCTGTTGCGCACTATCGGTTGTTTCTGTTGTCGCTGGCGGTGGTGGTTGTGATGTGGCTGCTATTGTTACTATTGAAGCAACAGGACTGTAGCGAATTTCTTCGAGTTGTCTACCTAGAGCAATCACTTTAGAACTGCTGTGTGCCATGTGAACAAAAATTGTCTAATGTTTAAAGTGTTATAACTGAAAAGGAAAAAGTCAGAGAAAAATAAAAACATAAAAAGCACCTTATTGTGTGCATGTTCTTGGGCTTGCGCGCGCGCGCGCACACACACACACTCACACACACACACACACACACACACACACACACACACACACACACACACACACAAAACACATACACACACAAGGGGTGGGGTGGGGGACCGCACAGCCTGTGGTTAGAGCGTAGCGCATTGCGCTCGTGATCTGCTGACCCGGGTTCCCGTTCATGGGGATTTCCCCCCCCCCCCCCCACCCCCCACCCCTAAAGTTAACATCAGTGCCGGCTCCACTCCCCCCAAAAGTTCTTCGGATGAGACTATAAACCGAGGTCCCGTGTGAGAACGCACACAGAACATCTTGCGCACATGTGAAAACTTGTTCCGCTTTTCGGAAGAGTAGGCCATTGTGTGCCGGTTGGCACGAATGACAAAATTTATAAAACCGCATACACACAGGGACTGGATGTAAAAGGGCACATGAATGCTTATTCAATCATCCTTGAAATAAAATGACAAAAAATAAATACATAAAAACACAAGCAGTCAAAAAAATTCAAATGAAAGACCTCATCACCATTCTATCCCCCCACAGAGATGGGGAAGGGTAGGGTGTGGGTGAATGGCCATAGAGAGGAGAGGTGTGGGGGAAATGATACCTTCAATCAAAACACACACTATTGCAAACCCAAGTCTCATGAGGAAAATAGACAACGATTTAATCAGTACACACATCACTCTGTGCCAGTTCACTGACTCAGTGGTCTTCACTTCTCCAAAATATTACTGAGGGAAGCTTGATAGGGTTGTAGCAGTGAACTGTGTCTCCAAATACAAATTTACAAACCGATTTTCCACCAGATAGTGCCTGGCCTCCTAGACCTCACTGTCTAGCCTCTGAGTGAGGCCATGCCCTGGGACACAGTGATATTTCTGATGAAAAGTGCCATCCGAAGAAGGCCTCACCATGTTCGTTCATCTTTCATTCCAGCAATGAGTTTTATCTTCTTAGATAGGCTTGAATGTGGTTGCCGTAAATGCTTTGGTGGTGGATTCATTTATTGAAAAATTGATGATGGACATTACTTGTTCTCGTGTAAGTAAGGTATGGTTTGGTATGAGATAAATTCACACTGTAGATAAAGTAGATGATATCTCCAGTCATAATGTGTTCTTCAGATGACTGTTTCTTTCCATCTGAAAGAGCCGAAAATGAAAAGTGTTCTTCCAAACCATCTAGTCACTGGGTGAAATAGGGAAAACGATTGAACATCAGATTACAAGTAGGAAACCGATTGGTTTTGTCAGACATTAACTCACTTATAAAAATTCATTTTATGGAAGTGTTATTGAAATCGCTGTATCACTTTCTTCAGATTTATTCTACCTGAAATAGCTTATGATGGAAGAAAGGGTTGAACTGCATATCACTTGATATAAACACATAAACTTACAAAGAAAAGAAAGACACAGAAAGAGATAAACTAAATGAGAACGAAACAAAACAAAGCAACAAAGAAAAGGAATAGGGTTGCACAGCTGTATAATTGAACAAAGACAAAAGATTCAGTTCAGAAACAAGTTGCTGAAAATTATGTTTTTGGACTATGATAAAGTTTTGGAAATTAGATAAATAAATTAGACATACAGACAGACAGACAGACAGACAGACAGACAGACAGACAGACAGACAGATAGATAGATAGATAGACAGACAGACAGACAGACAGACAGACAGATAGATAGATAGATAGATAGATAGATAGATAGATAGATAGATAGATAGATAGATAGATAGATAGATAGATAGATAGATAGATAGATAGATAGATAGATAGATAGATAGATAGATAGATAGATAGATAGATAGATAGATAGATGGATGGATGGATGGATGGATGGATGGATGGATGGATGGATAGGTGCGGGCCGGCGGACGGACGGACGGACAGACAGACAGATAAATAACTAGACAGACAGACAGTTATACATACTCATGGAGTGTTAACTCCTTACTACCACCACCTGAAACACTTTGGTACGGAGGAGGAGGAGGTCATGAGGCAGCGGGGACAGTGATAAGAGAAGGTAGAAAAGTGTATCATGAAGCAAAACACAACTCACCCAGAACTAACAACGCACCAGCAGAGGTACTGTAAGCAAACATTTGATCAGTACATAATGCCGGAGAGTAACTACATGCTGACTCCACAATACTGTGGTCTACCAGTTCTCTCAAAACCCACTTATTGAGTTATGTTTGATGGGACAGCATCTCTGATATACATCTGCTTTACAACAGTTCACAAACTCATTATCCCAAGAGACAGTGCCTAGCCTTCCAGACCCCACTGTCTGATATCCAGACAAAAAGCCATGGTCCAAATGACATCTTGATTAATGGCTGATACCCGGTAAAGGTATATAATCGCCCTCATCTTTTAGCGAAAACACTAGAATTATGCACTAAAAATGGACAGGAAAGGGGTTATTTCAAATGCATGGTGACAATTGTGTTTGTGATTTGATACAGCTGTCGTAAGTGTTCTGCTTTTTTGAAAGAAAAGGGAATTTTGATTGTCAAATATGATTAAGTATTTTCACTGTACATCATTTTCCAAGCATCAGCACTATCACAGTTTGTCCTTACTGCCGGCAAAGCTGGCAATGATCAGTGTCTCCTCGAACCACCCAACCATTGCTTAGGGGAAGC
>CM054145.1:24980642-24983142 GCA_028751875.1 Rapana venosa
TGTCATATCATTAAAGTAATAACAGCTTTTCTTTTAAAGTGTAACCATTTTTATTTCTCTATTTCCAGGGATCTTGGAAAATTAGAGCAACACAGACATGTAAAAAGTGAAAATAACTAGGAGAGCAAAACAATGAAAAAGAAAATGAGCATTAGAAATCAGGCATACTGCAAAAGAAACAACTGACAGAAGAATAACTTACAACAAAGAACACACGGAAAAGAAACAAACAAGCAAAAAAATACGAAAGTATGGAAGAAAAGAAGACACAAGGGGAGGAGAGAGAGAGAGAGGGGGGGGGAGGAGGGGGGAAGGACGGAGAGTGTGTGTAAATGAATGAATGAATGAACGAACGAACGAACGAACGAATGAATGAATGAATGAATGAATGAATGAATGAATGAATGAATGAATGAATGAATGAATGAATGAATGAGAAAGAGACAGACGTAGAGAGGAAGACAGAAAGGAGAAAAGAGATAGATATATAGACCCAGACAGAAAGACAAAGAGATAAGGGGAGACACATGAGAGAATGACATAGCAGAGAGGAAATACGTAGAGACTGGACAAAACAAATAGGAACTAAAAACTGCTCAAAGTAGACAGTAACACAATCAAATATTTTTTTAAAAACAGAAAACAATGAAAAAGATGGAGAAGAAGCAGGCAAAAAGGAAGAACAAGAACAAGAAAAAGGATGAAGAAGGGGAGGAGGAAGAGGAGGAGGAGGAGGAGGAGGAGGAGGAGGAGGAGGAGGAGGAGGAGGAGAGAACAAAGAGGAAAGAGGAGGAGAAGGAGGAGGAGGAAGAGGTGATAATAGAACAAGCTATCACCACAGACTACCACAATCTCTTTACTGCTGTCTATAGGGACACTCGTTATTGTGCCTCTTATGCCGCTCTTATTAGACACAGCCATCCACATGTGGTCCACAGATGTATCAATGAAACTCTTTGCAGTGCTACTTCTTCTGTCTCTTAGAAAGTGCTTTCATAGAAAGATTTTTTTTATTGCAGTATTGACCCAGAAGAAATTCATATAAGCCAAGATAAGATGTTTCTTCAGATTGATTTTTTTTACATCTATAAGAATAATTACCACTGCTGCTACTATTACTACTGCTACTGCTATTGCTGTTAATCGTACTACGATTAAAATTACTACTATTGTACTACTACTGCTACTACTACAGACAGAACGAAAAGAACATGATTTCGTTTGAAAGTGTCTACTTATTGCGTTTGGATGTTTGGGTGAAACATTAGAATTTTGACTTTGATGTTTCAGATATTGTTCTATCTGTGGGGGATGGGGGATAAAAATGATGATTTACTAAAATCCTTTCCCAACAAAAATAGTTGCAGGATACCATAAGCACAATAAGATCAGAGTGAGGGAATAAATGCACACAAAAAATAAAATAGTCAGTAAGAAATCAATAATTGGAACAGATCAAGAACCTTACTTAGAGAAAGGACTAAATTGGAGTAAAATGTGATACATACATTGCACACACGATTTTTTTTTCTCCTGCACTACTTGGTTGTCCTTACCTTGTGATCCTGTGATAAAACAGCAGGCAATTTATTTTTTCTGGTAGGGGTGGATGTAGAGAGCGGTTTTTTTTTTTATTGTGTGGATTTAACTCATTTGGAGCTACAGTAATAAGGAGAAGAGAGTGTAGGGAACAAACGGAGCGCGGGGTATGGAGGGAGGTGAGGAGGGCATAAAAACAGCCTTTGCGATAAAATTAATTTGTTTAGATAAGATATGTACAAATGTTGTGTGTGTGTGTGTGTGTGTGTGTGTGTGTGTGTGTGTGTGTGTGTGTGTGTGTGGTGTGTGTGTGTGTGTGTGTGTGTGTGTGTATGTGTGTATGTGTGTATGTATGTGTATGTGTGTGTATGTATGTATGTATGTATAGAGAGATAGACAGACAGACAGAGACAGAGAGAGAGAGAGAGTGAGAGAGAGAGAGAAAGAGGGAGGCAGGGGGATAGGGAGAGAGATATTCAGATTCAGATTCAGAATATTTTATTGCCATTTAAGTCAAGTAGACTTATTTGACACAACAACAAAACAAGCAAACAATTATAATCATCTCTTTGGCTCAAAATGATGTACACTAAAAGCATGTTGCATTTTACTTATCATTTTCTGTTTTCTTAAAACATTCATACACATATTTGATGATATCTGCTTGATAGATATCAACTGTGATTATGTCACTTAATTTATCTATACATATTTTACGTTTTTTGTCTGTGGTTGTAATTTTTAATAACAAATGGTTTCTGAGTTCATCATATGAGAAATATTCATCGGGTAAATGAAATTCATCTTCTATCTTGTTACAATATCTACATTTTCTGCCCTCTCTAGATATATTTTGGTGCCTACCTTTTTCTATCATTAGATTGTGACAGCTTGTGCGAAATTTACAATACGTCTTCTTATGAGTTTTGTTTTCATAGTTTATTAAGTATAGTTCCAGTCT
>CM054145.1:24988142-25013142 GCA_028751875.1 Rapana venosa
GGAACTTAGCTATAATTGTCAAAAGTTAGGGGAGGGGAGGGGTTAACGTGTGCCAGGCTTATACTGGGTCAGAGCACATGTAAGCCTGAACACCTCTAAAAGTACTCACAACAATGCAATGCCTTGACTGGGTTAAAATACAAGATCCCTGTGTGTAGTGGTGTGTGAAGATATTTGGAAGAATGACAAAGAGCCAGCAAAAGTCTCATACTACAAGAGATGAGGCATTAAAAAATACAAAAATAACATATAAGAAAGTACCTGTAAAAAGGAAGAATATGCTATGGAGGATAGACATGCTAATTGAACATGAAAACTGAAAGGGAGAAATTAAAGCTTGAAACCATCGCTTTGAAAGCAATTTAAAAGAGAAAAGGCAACTGTGAGGCCAGGAACAGGGACAGAAAAAGAGACAAAGATGGATTATCAAGCAAATCACAAATCAGAAACCAGTTGAACCGTACACAGCCATAATGTGGTTACATGCTGAATCCATGGTACTGTGTCTAACAGTTCTGAAAACTTACTTACTGAGGGGAGTTTGATGGGACTGTAACATGAGTAGACTGTACACATGAGCTATGTCTGCCCCACACCATTTTAGAAAATGATTACCCCAGGAGATTGGCTAGGTCTTCCAGACCCCACTGTCTAGCATTCATGGTCCAAACGATGCTTTGATTAATGGCCAACACTCTGCATAAGCACACCACCCTCATCTTTTGACCAAGAAATAAGTATCATGCCCCCATAGTGGATTGGAAAGTGGTTGCCTTGAACGCCTGAGTGAGTCTGTTGTTTGTGATTTGGTTCAGCTGGAACAAGTTTCATGTTTCTTGGAATGAATGTTCCCGCTGACCTGTTTTTCCAAGTCCTGCTGACAAGGTCTAAAAGGTGTCAATGTTTTTTTCAAAATGCTTCCCCATTGACTGAAAGAGGCTATTGATGACCAGTATCAAAGGGAATGCAATTAGGCTTCGCTGTAGTGTTATTCACTTGGTAAGAACTTCTTTCTAGAGAGTTGCTCTTAGTGTTTCCTTGCTTGCAAGAGTCTTGGTAAAGTGGCACTGGTGTGTGCACAAAAAAAGAAGTTAATTTGGGGATGGGGGAAGAATGTCGATCGTGGGTAGCCGGCTATTTAAGACACTCTTTGGCAATTTTCTCCTCAGCCGATCTAAACTTGACAGATTTTAACCTTGAAAGAATGTGCGAAAGAGCCTTTGAAATTTTGTTTTGTTGTGTTTTATTCTGCTATTAATCTTTCTTTTTGTTTTGTTTTGTCGTGTCTGACAAATTTGTTTCCTTTTTGTGCTGTGCTTTTCTTTGGTTGGAAGGTTTTGTAAAAATAGGATTTTTTCATATTTGTTTATAAAAAGCTGTTGAGTAGTTTTACTGCATTACTTTTCTTTTAGTTTGCTTTGTTTTTATGGTCAAATCTGCTTTAGTATCTTAAATTTGTAGGCTTTTGCTAGCTTTTCAAATGAGCATGGTACTGTCCATCTTTTAGATTATCAGTTGTTAAACACTTCTTTTTATTAAGTAGAGAAAATCTGTTTATGTGTGTCACAAATCTTAGCTTTTGTCTCTGACATTGATTTTATTAGTGTATCTCCTTATACCTTAACACACTTTAGATTACAACAAAGTAAAATAAAATGTTTCAGCGTTTAACGTATTGGTTTCTGCATGATTTTTGTTCTAAGTTTTTTGTGTAAAACTGTTTTTGTAATGACCGAGATTGAGACAGTAAGATTTTGTCTCACTGAAAATATTTTTTCATAAAATAGTTTACAACAGCAAAGTATTCATCAGCACTAATCAAATTTGCTCTTTTTCACAGAATAGCGTAAAATAGAGGGTTGTCTAAGCAGAAAAGGGATAATCATGTTTTACAGGAGCTCTAATGAGTTTACAAATAATTATACCTACAACCTCAGCCCCAACATAATACATTACCACAAGAAGAAATAAAAGACAGAAAGGACGAATGTGCAAAGGAAAAAGAAATGGGATAATGACAATTACACTGACAACATCATAACCAGATGCTTTGAACTTCTGCTATTTAAAATACAAGCATTTACCCTAAGCGCTCATACTTTTATTGCATCCTGTTTCCATTGAATTTGAATGTGTAATAGTGGCATGAACAATTTAGTTGAAACCAGAGGATAATGCTGCGTGTTAGGGATCCTCAGAGTCTCTGGTTTCTCCAAGTGGTTTCAAAGTTTTGCCTTTAATGCACAGAAAAACTAGTGCGTGTGCACACAGAAACAGCAGACATACACGCACACGCACAGAGAGTACACGCACAGAGAGAGAGGAGTTTTTTTCGGATTCAGATGTTTATTTATTAGACCATAGCTCATAATGAAGGGGAAAGTGAACAAAAACCCAATTCATCAAAAACATTCAAACAAACATACAATCAACAATATGAGATTCATAATACTGAACTATGATGTTACAATTTCTCTCAGCTTGAAGGCTTTGTGAAGGAAATAAGACAGGTTCCAAATATCGTTCTGTCTTCTAGAGGACATCAACAAAATTGATTTGAACGTGCAAGGCTGTCGAATATATTTAGGTGAAATAAACTTATCTCTGAGCTCCTTAAGAAATGGACAGCACAGAACTAAATGTACCTCATCATCTTTATCACTTTTACAGAGAGGACATATCAAATCATTATCATTACAATCTCTATGTCCAAAGTGATGAGTGGCTAAACTTGAAATACCCAATCTAAACCTTGTTGTCACTATTTTCAAATGTCTATCCATATCTGATATCAACTATAATTTCATCTCATGTGAACTACAAAATAATCTATAAAATCAAACCTCGTGCTATTGTGAACATGTTCACTCCACTTCTGCCATCTGCAGTCAACTAAACGTTGACGAAAAATTCTTTCAAACGCCTTTACACTTCCCACACCTTGATTCATCCACACATCACCAAAGCCATATTCATGCAAACAAACACGTACATCAGTCACCCAATTTTTCTTGCCCTTACTATCTAACTCGAATAACATTTTATACGCTTTGAAATGTAATCTTCATTCCCCCATGTCCAAAATTTTGATACAGTAGCGTATACATTGAACAGCTGAGTTGATGTATATTGGAAATCTATTGGTTTCACCATATATAAGGTCGTTAGGTGTGCGCATGTCAACCCCCAAAAACTTTTTCAGAGCAAATAAATGTACAGATTCGCAGACGATTGCAGCTTTATTCAACCCCCACAACTCGGAACCGTACTGTGCAACAGTCTTTTTGATAGTGAAATACCTTCAAAAATAGTTTTAAGGACGAGTTGTTAAGTGTGGACAGTCTTTCATTACACAAAACAAAGCATTTTTTGCTCTGCTAGCCAGATCCTTACACGCTGAGACAAAACTAAGGCGAGTTGTAAAAAATACTCCCAAATACTTGTAGGCATTAACAACAGGCATTACATTATTATAATAAACCCACTTCTCCCTAGCACTCAAAAAAAATCCGCCTTTCCTAAACACAATGATGTTGCTTTTCTTCAACTGGAGTGAAGCAGCAGCACACTGTAAATTATTCAACTAAAACTGCAGACCAATAGCACAGAGAGAGAGAGAGAGAGAGAGAGAGAGAGAGAGAGAGAGAGAGAGAGAGAGAGAGAAGAGAGAGAGAGAGAGAGCGTGAGAGACACAGACAGACAGGCATACAGACAGAAAAAGACAAAGTGTGACAGAGAGAGGCCCAAGCAGGTGGACAGAAACCAAAACACTGAAACAAAGAATGAAAGAGACAGAAAAGAAAGAAACATACAGAAAGGAAGACAAGAAATGACATTATTGCAACATAAAAAATGAATAAAAGAAGACAAAAAAGAAGGAGGAAGAAGTGACAAGAGAGAAAGCTATCACCACAGACTGCCATAATCTTTATTCCACTGTCTATAGGGACACTCGTTATTGTGCCTCTTGTGCCGCTCTTATCAGACAAAGTCGTCCACATGTGGTCCACAGTTGTATCAATGAAACTGTGTAGTGTTAGTTCTTCTTTCTCGTGGAAAGTGCTTTCGTGAAAACATTGCAGAACTGATCTAGAAAATACGCGATAAAAATCAGAATAAGACACCTGTGTTTTCCGGATCTTTTTATTACAAGGAAAAGAACTGTTACAACAGCAAGTGCTTGTACTTCTACTATTGCAACTATGGCTACTACTGCCGCTACTACTACAACTACTACTACTACTACTACTACTACTACTACTACTTCTACTACTTCTACTACTCCTACTAAGCTTCCTACTGCTGCTGCTGTTGTTGCTATTGCTATTATTGCTAATACTACAATTTTCATTACAATTAATTCTAACAGTGTAACCTCTATTACTACATCCATTGCTATTACTCCTCTTTGTCCTACTCCTGATGCAGTCTCTGCAACCACTCTACTGTCGCTGCTGCTATTGCTTGATGGTGATATTGCTTTTTGCAGGAGCTGGCTACAACCATTACTATGCAGATATCCTGTTGCTTTTTCTGCTATTGCTTTCTGCTGCTGCTTCTGCTGCAAGTGTTGTTATTTGTTGTTGTTTTGTTGCTGTTGCTGCTGTTTTTGCTGCAACTGTTGTTGCTGCTACTGTTACCACTGTTGCTACTCTTATCGTTATAATTGCCACTACTAGGGCTGCTTCTTATATTGATTGAATACACACACATTAAAATCTGCATCTGAGCACATTCTCATACTCATGTATACAGTGTGTGTGTGATTGTGGGGGTGGGTGTATACATGTGTGTTTGTTTGTTTGTTCATGCATGAGTGTGAGTGTGTGTGAGTGTGTGTGCATGCGTGCGTGCATGCGTGTGTGCATGTATGTATGTATGTATCTCTCTCTCTCTCTCTGTGGAGAGAGAGAGGGGGGGGGGAAATGTAACTGTTACAAGATGGACACTAACACAATTGAAAGAAGAGAGAAATGAATTGAACTGAACTGAATTTTACTTAAAGAAGGTAATAGCATAAGCAAACATGCTTTTTTACAGTAATCCCTTCTTAGGACAAGTTGATAGAAGTTTGTTTATATCACATCAATCAAAGCATTCAAACTCTAAATAACATATTCTCTGCAAACAAATTTATATTTTCCTAAACAAGAACAGAGAGAGAGAGAGAGAGAGAGAGAGAGAGAGGAGAGAGAGAGAGAGAGAGAGAGAGAGAAGAGAGAGAGAGAGAGAGAGAGAGAGAGAGAGGAGAGAGTTGAAATGCCCTGATTAAAAGATGAACAACAACCCGATCAAAAGAGAAGGAACAAGCAAAAGGAAGATGTGTCAAGAAAACAAGCTTTCACCACAGACTACCACAATCTCTTTACTGCTGTCTATAGGGACACTCGTTATTGTGCCTCTTATGCCGCTCTTATCAGACACAGCCATCCACATGTGGTCCACAGATGTATCAATAAAACTCTGTGCAGTGCTAGTTCTTTCTCTTCCCAATTTTTTTTTTTAAAACATTCCGTTTTACCGCAGTATTGACCAAGAAGAAAAGATAAAACTAAACTAAGAACATTATACCTTAAAAAATCGTTGTTTATGCAATAGTATGGGATGTTGCAGCGAGTACTGCTTCTCTGGCTCGCGTACCACATGAATGATTTTGCATACATTATGCATACTTGTGCATGTACTATATGTGTGTGCGCAGACACATGTGTATTTGTCCGCCTGTGCGTCTATTTGTTTGTATCTCTGTTTTGTATCGGTATGTTTGTCCATGAGTCAGTATGTGTCTATGTTCATGCGTTTTGCATCCTCTCTCTCTCTCTCTCTCTCTCTCTCTCTCTCTCTCTCTCTCTCTCTCTCTCTCTCTCTCTCTCTCTCTCTCTCGCTCATTGTTATGTTTTGTGTGTAAAAGTTGAAATTTTAAAGATGTAGTTATTGTGTCCGTATACGGGAATAAATAAGGTTACTTATTGTTTTTCTGCATTTATTATTTGTCACTGATAATTTAACAGGTTTATTTTTGGTGTCATGGCAAATGATTTCAAAGGACAGAAGTGGTTGTCCAAATTTTGATTTAAAGTAGGATACCTAAATATTTGCCATCTGCTGAACACACTATATGACATGCACCCCATTATTTCTAATGAAAACGATTGCTTTCATGTTTTGGGTTTTTCTGAAACTCGCTTGTCAGACAAAGTATCAAATAATATTGTATCAATTCCTAGCTGGATACAATACTATTAGAAGAGATGCCAAAGCCACACTCAAAACAGGATTGATGGTATATGTACACCAATCAGTCATTAGATGGTATATATACACCAATCAGTCAGTTATAAACAGATCAGCCATTTTGATTAATACGGTATTGAGTGTATATGGATACAGATTGATTTAAAAGGGACCAAACCAATGTTAATTGGTTTCTTTTACAAAAATCCAGATGAACGAGTAGAATGGTTTGATCGTTTTGAACTCCTGATGGATGATGTATCAAGCTATTTATCAGAAATAATTTTACTGGGTGATTTTAATATTGATTTACATAAACCCCATGACAAATGGAAAAGTCTCTATGAATCATATAGTCTGTCACAACTGATTAGTGCCTCAACAAGAAAAGTGTCATCTTCTGAAACCTTGATAGATCACATTTATGCAACTAATCCATCTGATATAATAGAAACATCTATACCTATACTTGGGCTCAGTGACCACTTTCCAATTTGTTTAACTTGGTCAAAAAAGGCTCAAAATTCCCTTTTGTAGGCACAAATACATTTCTTTCCCAAGTTATAAATCGTTTGATACAGATAAATTTCTTTTTGATTTATGTATGGCAAATTTTTCAGAAGTTTACCAGTATAATGACCCAAATGAAGCTCTTGATGTGTGGTAGCAAACCTTTCTCTCTGTTTATAACAAACATGCAACACTCAAAACGAAACGAGTCAAATTTAAAGAAGAGCCACTATGGCTTTCTGATGAAATTAAAGCAGCCATAGGAAAACGTGATTTCCTGCTAAAAATAACAGGTAAAGACGACACTTTCAGAATACAACGGAATAAGGTAACACTATTAAAAAGAATAGCAAAAACGAAATACTTCAGTGAGCTCATTTCATCAAAAAAGGATGTCAAATCACTTTGGAAAGTGATAAACCAGTTATCCTGTAAACCATCATTGTCTGTTTCCCCTTCATCCAATAACTTATCAGTTGAAGAAATGAATAAACATTTCTCTACTGTAGGAGAAAAAGTTATTCCTGTTGATTATACTAAATGGAATAATTTACTTCTGTTGCAGGATTTTTGCAATTCCAAAAACTGTCAATTGAAGCTGAAATGTGCATTTATTGGTGTCCATGAGGTTTACAGGGAGTTGTGTTCATTAAAACAGTCAAACTCAAGGGGCTTGGATGACATTGACAGCAAAATTTTGAAAATTTCTGCACCCATGATCCCTGAACATGTTGCATATATCTATAACCTTTGTATAGAACGGTCATGCTTTCCTCAAGCGTTTAAAGACGATAGAGTACTACCACTTTATAAATCTGGTGATCCAAATGATCCCACTAACTAGAGACTAATCTCAATCCTGTCAACATTATCTAAGCCACTCGAAAAACACCTTAAACACCACCTTCTATCCAATTTACTACTTATAACTTGTTTCACGCAAATTAAAGTGGATTTAGAAAGATCACTCATGCCATACTTTGCTTATGAGAACAGTGGCATGACAATATTAATAATGATTTGGTTATAGGAACCATATTTGTCGATATTGCTAAGGCTTTCGACACAACTGATCATGCTCTTTTATTAAGAAAATTGTACATGTATGGTTTACATCCAGAATCGGTTGAACTTAAATCCTCCTTCCTGAGGAATAGAAGACAAGCAGTATACCAGGACCGAGTAGCATCCACCCTTATGCCGATTCATTTTGGAGTTCCAAAGGAATCAGTCCTAGGTCCCATCCTCTTCTCAGTGTATGTAAATGATTTGCCTCTTGGTGTATCAAATAAGTGTGAATTGCTGATGACACTACAATTCATAATAAAGAAAAAGATTCCAGCGTTGTATGCACTGAATTACAAAAAGACATTAATAGACTTATTAAATGGTCTGAAATTAATCACATGGCTCTCCACCCTGAAAAGTCAAAATTCATGCCATTTACAACAAGGCAAAAAGACAAAATATACAATTTCAGCTACCAGATATTAAAGTCTATAACAATATTTTGGAAGAAGTGAATTCACATAAATTGCTCGGTCTTGATATTGACAATCATCTATCTTGGTCAAGTCGTGCTTCAATTTTGTCTAAGAAGCTAACCCCCAATTTTTTTTTCAGCTGAACAGAATTAAGCATTTGCTTCAACATACTCGGAAGTTATTTTTTCGTGCATACAAACAACCAGATATAGTTTATGCTTCCACATGTTGGGATTTAGCTAGTAAAAATTGCCTTAAGCGACTGGAGAGTTTGTATAGACGTTCCTTAAAAATTGTACTCCTTAAGTCATCATTTTTGCAAAATATAGATTACAAAGAACTTAACATTTTTCCTTTCCAAATACGGTGTCGTTTTAATAAAGGTGTTTTTATGTACAAAATTATGAAGAATCTTGCTCCGAAGTATCTTTCTGAAAGGTTTTTAGTGAGAAAAAATTCGGGGTAAAAGTACTATTTGTATCCCCCCGTCAAAGATCTGAACTTTACAAGTCATCCCTCGTCTGAGCAGGTAGTAAAGAATGGAATGAACTTCCGGATAATTTAGAACATAAATGTAGTCTGTCTTCATTCAAAAGAGCTTATCATAAATATTTATATGAAATGTTCTGAATATGATAAGCACATTGTCCTTTGTATATGCCATGATTATGTAATGTCGTATTTACTTATATGCCTGTTTTGTTCATGGCTGGTTGTTTGCTCTACTGACTGGCTTTGACAGTGCTTTAAGAGAGAGAGAGAGAGAGAGAGAGAGAGAGAGAGAGAGAGAGAGAGAGAGAGAGAGAGAGAGAGAGAGAGAGAGAGAGAGAGAGAGAAAGAGAGAGATAGAGAGAGAGGGAGAGAGAGAGAGAGAGAGAAAGTGTGTGTGTGTGTGTGTGTGTGTTGTGCGCGCGCGCGTGCGTGCGTGCGTGCGTGCGTGCGTGCGTGCGTGCGTGCGTGTGCGTGCGTGGTGTGTGTGTGTGTGTGTGTGGTGTGTTTGACATATATCGATTGTCTTGAACTTCAAAGTTGAAGGTTTGCATTATTTATCAATGCAGAATTATTGAATTTGTGATCTATAAGGTCGTGGATTAATTGCTTATTCATTTGTGTATTCATGCCAATGTATGTGTTTTGTGCGTGCGTGTATGCGTGCGTGCGTGTGTGTGCGTGCGTGTGTGTGTGTGTGTGTGTGTGTGTGTGCGCGCGCGCGCCCGCGCGCACGAGTGTATGTGCATTGAAATTATGATTATCTTCAACTTTTATGGGGTTTTTTGTTCTTTATGTTATGAAACGGTGCATGAGGTGCATTTTGTTCTGTTAAGAATGATTTGGATTTGTGATTAGAATGTCGTCTTGGATGGTTTACTTATTCATATGGGCATTCCTATGAATGTGTATGCGTGTGTGGAGGGGGGGGGGTGCGTGCGTGCATGCGCGTGTGCGTGTCTGAATGTGGATATTTTGATTATCTTGAACTATGGTTTTTTGCTCATTATGAAATTGGCATGGTGTATGGTTGCGCTTGCGGATTTTTTTTCTGTTCAAGTAAAAAAAATTTGGATTTGTGAGTAGTGTCATGTTGGATGATATATTTATTTGAATGGGTATTGATTTGATTCATGTGCACGTGTGTTTGTTTGTCTCCATGTGTGTGTGTGTGTGTGTGTTGTGTGTGTGTGTGTGTGTGTGTGTGTGTGTGTGTGTGTGTGTGTGTGTGTGTGTGTGTGTGTGTGTGTGGTGTGCGTGTGTGTGCGTGCGCGGGCTGCGTTCGAAAATTGATGACGGTGGAAAGAGAGTTGTTGTATCATTTTCTTTCATTGCAATAAATGATGTAAAATAAGTCGTTTCCATTTTTGTCTCTGATTTTTTTTTTAAAGTTGGGCTGATTGCTTCGTTTGGTTATTGAAATGCATGGCTGTGCGAGTGTGGATGGTGGTAGTGGGAATGTATTTAAATGTGTGAGGGAAATTTTTATGTGTATAGATATGTAATTAGTCCATTTGTATTGATTGGTTGGTATATTATATAATGAATAATAATGTGGGTAGTTGATTGCATGTATAAGTGATTAAGTTTATTGTTAACTTTTTGGGATATATGTTATTCATTTCTTTATGTCTGTTTGCCTTTTTGTTTTTGTTTGTTTTGGGTTTTTTCTTGAGGGCCTGGTGTAAAGAAGCCCTTGGCTTATCCATTTACCCTCATTAAAACATTCGAGTTCTCTCTCTCTCTCTCTCTCTCTCTCTCTCTCTCTCTCTCTCTCTCTCTCCTCTCTCTCTCTCTCTCTCTCTCTCTCTCTCTGTAATAATATATATATATATATATTATAATATATATATATATATATAAATATATATATAATATATAAAATATATATATTATATATATATATAAATTATATATATAGATAGATAGATATATACATTATATATATGTATGTATGATGTGAAACGTATTTCTCTTTCTTTATCAAACCACTCTCTTTCCCAGCTTTTAAATGAAGCAACACAAAGATCAGGTCATATCTTAGACTGGCTCATTACTGACGGTTCACAAGATCTCGTCACCTCTGTCTCCGTCACTGACCAAGTACTTTCAGATCATTCTGCCATTTTTTTCTTCCCTAATATTGCAAAGCCTATCGGAAAGAAGACATGCATCACCCGTCATAGCCTCAAGGTCATAGTTATTAAAACTTTCTCTTCACAAGCTGCTGAACGCCTATCACAAATCCCTGACCACAATGACTCTTCTAAGCACTATTACACTGTTCTCAGCCAACTGCTTTTTGAGCACGCATCTCCCACTGACCATTTTCTGCCTGATAGGCCCTTCGCCCCATGGCACAACCATGATATCTTGGTGGCAAAGCGCAAATGCCGATAACTAGAACGGCAGTGGCGAAAAACAAAAACTGAAATAAGCAAACAGCTCTTTCGAAAACAAACAAAAAAATCAAAACCTTAATCCATTCAGCGAAGACAAACTACTACTCTGCTCAAGTTCTTGATGCCATATCAATGAAATCTCTTTTTTCCCTCACCTAAACTCTTCTTGGCTCTGCAAAGGCATACCCTCTGCCAAGTCCACAGTCACTGAATTTCCTTATTGTTTTTTTTCGTTCTTTTCTGACAAATTCCACAACATCCGCTCTAGACTGGATCAGACTCCTTTCCAACCTCCACCTCCTGATCCCCAATTCACTGGCACTCATCTCCTTTCCTTTCAGCCAACAAGTGAGGTAGAAATCAGGAAAATTCTAAATGAAATTACCATAAAATCATGCGATCTTGATCATGTGCCGGCTTCTCTTTTCACACAGTGCCTTCTGCAGCTTATACCAAGCTGCCGTCAGCGCCTGGGCTTTATCTCAGTTCTTGATTAAACCATTGACGCTGGGGGCAACAGCAAGGTGAGAGGCTGTATGACCAGTGGCTTTCCCACTCATGGAATTCCACTTAACAGCTTAGTCTTTAGTGATCGACTATGACTCTCTGACTAGGAGGCTTGACTCGCACAGTCCTTATGTGCTGCAGCCCTGGGGGCTGGTTGGCCTCTGGAGAGCATCTCCAACGCTGACTGTCCTTATGTCCACTTGGCCGAGAGAGTGGGGATGTACTGTGGGCAAGGCATCTCCACTATAATCAAGTTTCTGCCTAGTTTCCAAAACAGCAGCTGCCTCCTCTTCTGTTTTGGAGGTCATCGTCGGACACGACGGACAAACATACATTATACTAAGCTGTTAATTATTGTTGGTTGCATGTGTAGAAGTGGGTCGAATGAAAGCGCTTTGATTTTTTCTTTACAACTTATAGCGCTATATAAATTCCATTTATTAATATTATGATGTGTGTGTGTGTGTGTGTGTGTGTGTGTGTGGTGGTGTGTGTGTGTGTGTGTGTGTGTGTGTGTGTGTGGGTGTGTGTGTGTGTGTGTGTGTGTCTGTCTGTCTGTCTGTCTGTCTGTGTCTGTGTCTGTGTCTGTGTGTCTGTGTGTATGTGTCTGCGTATCTGTATCTTCATGCAAAGCGATGGTTGGACAGACAAGTAAGCATACACAGACACACAGAGACATACAGAATAATACACAAAAAGGTCGATCAAAGTTTAAGACACGAAAATCAATATGCACTCTTGCAAGTTCTCAAACTGTCCATCTTGTTGCTCGCCTCACCACACTCCACATATCCCCACCCTCTTCTTCTTTACAACAATCTTGGTGATTTCAAATGGTAACAAAATTCATATACAAGCAGGCTATGCTCCTTCCCTTCCTCCCATTGGCTCCTTCAGGCTTACTGCATGTCATTTTATGTCCATTGCACTTCCTTTGCAAGCTGGATCAGTTGAATTCCATTTGAATAGGTTACTATGTACTGCCCTTTGATGAATGCTTTTGAAAGCAAGTGCGCGCGCGCACGCACGCACACACACACACACACACACACACACACACACACACACACACACACACTAAAGAAGTGAAAAGACGTTAAATCCAAAGAATGAGCACACACAAATGTAAAAAAAAAATCTCCTCCCGTCTTTGCACAGACTGTTGGAATATATCACACGACTGGAGACCTCTTTAATTAATATCACCGACGTGTACAAATACATGTGTTAACATCTTGCTGGATTTTGACAGCCATTGTTTTAGCTGACTGTGTCTTCGGCTACAGTCACAGTAAGATGGATGGAATAAAGTTTGATGTCCGGTTACACAAACTGGGGGATGGAAATGGATTTTCTCTTTTTTTAAATAAAAAAGAACATTCTTGCATTGAAATAGTATCCTTAAAAGCAGTGAGGGATAGAGAGAACTCGAACCCGAACTCGAATGATTTATTCACGGAAAGGTCACTGGCCCATATATGAAGGGGGTGAGAGAGTGAGAGAGAGAGAGAGAGAGAGAGAGAGAGAGAGAGAGAGAATCAGTGCACATTAAACTACTAAATTACAGTAAGGGTTGGTAAATTATCATTCATTTTTATGGCGCCTGTTAGGAAGATGAAGCCCCAAAATATTCACATTTCTAAAGCAAAATGTTAGCTTTTATTACCACCGTATGAACGGCGCGGAGGAGGCAGAAGCTTTCTTCTTTTCGCAAACAGATAATATAATAATGTAGCTGCCTCTGTCGATAGAGCCTCGAAGCTGAGCGACAACTCTCTTTTGAAATAAAATGAAATTGTGGATATCTTCGAGCTGTACAGGGTCTTCGTGTATTCGATCACCTATACCTTAATATCAAACCGTCTTCAGCCTCAAAACGAATCGACCAATCCTGTTTTGATTTTTCTAGAAGATACGTCATAGTTCTTTTGTTGCAAATCTTTTCCTTTTTATGAAGTCATAGGCTTTTTTGTTTGTTTGTTTCTTTTTTGAGAATGACAGTCCTTTACTTTGAAAAGTTGAAAACGTCAGTCTGTGCGTTCAGAACAAACTGCTGCTTGTGTGCTTTTCAGATGAAAGGGGTAGGAAATGGGGGACATAAACAAAAAATAGTCATATACATAAATAGAAACGTAGCATGTTTTGTTTTTGCTGTAGTTTGTGTTGGCTTCTTTTGGTGCATAACCATTTTTAAAAATAATACCAACAAGGTGTTTAAATCATAAACATATAGGCTTTAAAAAGGGCCAGGCCTAGGAACCAATTATTTCCACTCCAGTTCTCTCCGTTTATGATTTCTCGGTTGTTCTACTCTGAATGTGCCTATCCGTTACAGTCTAGTAAGCAACATTAATTTTGACGCTATTTCATAGGATCGTGGACATGTTTTTCAGGAAATCCATAGAGTACATTTTAATAAGTCTTTTTTTTTCTTGAAACACCCAAGCAAAATGGCAAAAGAAGACATCTGTCTCTCTGCCTATGTCTGTGTCAGTGTCTCCCTGTCTGTCTATCTGTCGGTTTTTCTGTCTGTCTCTCTTTGTCTCTGTCTGTCTGTCTCTGTCTGTCTATCTCTGTCTCTCTCTCTCTCTCTCTCTCTCTCTCTCTCTCTCTCTATCTCTCTCTCTCCCTCTCTGTGGCAAATGAGCAGATATGTTATAAAGATAGATGGACAAACAGACAAAAAGAGAAATGGTAGGGGTAGGAGGTATGTGAGTGTAAGCATGTATGCGTGTGTGCGCGCTTCAGTGAATGTGTATTCCCGAGTGTATGCATACGACGTGTTTATGTTTGCAAGAGTGTGCGCGAGTGCACAGGAAACCGGGGTGTGAATAAAGATTCACACACACACACACACACACACACACACACACACACACACACACACACACACACACACAGGGTCAAAGAAAGAGAGCGGACTTCAAACCAAACACCTATACAACCAGGTCTAACACTTCGAACAAAGAAGCAGACAGTCATTAATTTGATGGGCAAGCCCAGGCAGAATGTGACTAACTCCCTGATTCAGCGCTCTGTGATAAAACGGCTGAGAAACCTTGATGAGACTGTAACAGAGAGTTGTATGTGTCCTACACAGTTTACAAACTGATTACCCCAGGATACAGTGCCTGGCCTCCAAGACCCCACTGTCTAGCTTCCAGCCAAAGCCACGGCATAACTGGCGCCGTTTCTGATTAATGGCCAACGCACAGCAAAGGGCAAACCGTAGTCTGCGTCTTCTGCACAAAACGGGGATGATGCTTCTTGAATTGACTGGAAGGGGATTTTATTGAAAGCCTTTATGAGAACGGTGAAGTCTGTGATTGGATCTAGCTTCAAAAAAGTTTATTATTTCTTTTTCGGAATGTGTGATTTGTTTGACAGAGAGGACCCATTTGGGTCATTCCTTCTCTTCCTTTCCCTGCATCATCACTACCCATGCCTTTCCACCATGTTTCCTTCCCTTTCTTTACATTTATATATCAAAAATGAACTTGGTTTACCCACTGCTCATGTAATAAGCACACTCTTCAGCTGTATACGTATGTACACACCACTAAGACTTCAATATTGTAATCTTTGAAAGATATAAAATGATGAAAAATGCCAAAAAGGAGAGAAAAGTAAAACAGGAAAGAAAGAAAAAAGTAAATGGAAAGCAATGCGTTGAAGAAGTCACTTACCAATAAAACAAAAAGCAAAAAAGATGGTGATCCATGGCAGCTATACACATGAGGCCACAAAAAATTAATGACCGCTTTGGTACTCTGCAATTTGTCAATCCATCTGGTGCGCTTGCTTGGTAACAACCAAAATGACATTAAGAATGGCGATTACATGTGTCAGATTTGCTTTCTGCTGTTTTCTATTGACCCAACCGTATTGCAGCGTGCTTGTTTTGTGCCATGTATTTAGGCCTATTTTCTTGTCTTGCAGGCAATGTTTAATGTCAGCATGTTTCCATAAAAAGAAGCAAAGTGAAAGACCTTGAACATTTATGATAACAAACAGGGTTAATTTTCTGTTTACTTTTGCACCGTTTTCATTAGCCCAATAATTCCTATTCTAGTATGATGAAGTTTTCAGGGCATGATCATAGTGCAATCATTATACTTTGATAAACCATCATCAGGATAAACTTCAAAAGAAACTGATACCAGAGATCAAAGACAATAATACAGATTTCCCAATATTTCTGGGAGGGCTATTTTTTATAACTCAGTTTTCATCTTTTTGGCTTGGTTTTTTTTAAAACTGAAAAACGGTTATTTCCTCTCTTTTGCCTTAAACCCTCTCTACAAAACCTTATACCCTATGAATGCTGTCCCTTGCTTTCGACCGTAAACTCTTTCCTCATTCACTGCCTCAAACCTTCTCTTCAGCCCCCACCCCCTCCTGTGCCTCCAACTTTCCCTTTAGCTCCCCCCCCCCCTCCTAGGCCTCCAACTTTCCCTTTAGCTCCCCCCCCCCCCCCCTCCTAGGCCTCCAACTTTCCCTTCAGTTCCCCCGCCCTCCTAGGCCTCCAACTTTCCCTTCAGTTCCCCCGCCCTCCTAGGCCTCCAACTTTCCTTCAGCTCCCCCGCCCTCCTAGGTCTCCAATTTCCCTTCAACCCCCCCTCCCCCCCTCCTATGCCTCTAGCCTTCCCTTCAACCCCCTCCTATGCCTCTAACCTTTCCCTCTCCCCCCTCTCCTATGCCTCTAACCTTCCCTTCAACCCCACCATCCCCCCCCCTCTATGCCTCTAACCTTCCCTTTCAACCCCCCTCCTATGCCTCTAACCTTCCCTTCTGCCCCTCAATGCCTCTAACCTCCCTTCAACCCCTCCTATGCCTCTAACCTTCCCTTCTGCCCCCATCTATGCCTCTAACCTTCCCTTCAACCCCCCCTATCCTCTATCCCTCAAACCTCCCCTTCTGTCCCCTCTAATGCCTCTAACCTTCCCTTCAACCCCCCTCCTATGCCTCTAACCTTCCCTTCCCCTCTATCCTCTAACCCTTCCCTCCCCCCCTCAACCCCCTCCTATGCCTCTACCTTCCCTTCAACCCCCCTCCTATGCCTCTAACCTTCCCTTCAACCCCCCCTCCTATGCCTCTAACCTTCCCTTCAACCCCCTCCTATGCCTCTAACCTTCCCTTCAACCCCCCTCCTATGCCTCTAACCTTCCCTTCAACCCCCTCCTATGCCTCTAACCTTCCCTTCAACCCCCCTCCTATGCCTCTAACCTTCCCTTCAACCCCCCTCCTATGCCTCTAACCTTCCCTTCAACCCCCCTCCTATGCCTCTAACCTTCCCTTCAACCCCCCTCCTATGCCTCTAACCTTCCCTTCAACCCCCCTCCTATGCCTCTAACCTTCCCTTCAACCCCCCTCCTATGCCTCTAACCTTCCCTTCAACCCTCCCCCCCTTCTATGCCTCTAACCTTCCCTTCAACCCCCTCCTATGCCTCTAACCTTCCCTTCTGCACCTCTCCTATGCCTCTAACCTTCCCTTCTGCCCCCCCCCCCCCACCCTTCTATGCCTCTAACCTTCCCTTCAACCCCCTCCCTATGCCTCTAACCTTCCCTTCTGCACCTCTCCTATGCCTCTAACCTTCCCTTCTGCCCCCTTCTATGCCTCTAACCTTCCCTTCTGTCCCCTTCTATGCCTCTAACCTTCCCTTCAACCCCCCTCCTATGCCTCTAACCTTCCCTTCTGTCCCCTTCTATGCCTCTAACCTTACCTTCAACCCCTCTCCTATGCCTCTAACCTTCCCTTCTGCCCCCTTCTATGCCTCTAACCTTCCCTTCTGCACCCTTTCTATGCTCTAACTTTCCCTTCATACCCCTTCCTATGCCTCTAACCTTCCCTTCTGCCCCCTTCTATGCCTCCAACTTTCTCTTTGACCCACCTTCTATGCCTCCAACTTTCTCTTTGACCCACCTTCTATGCCTCCAACTTTCTCTTCAACCCACCTTCTATGCCTCCAACTTTCTCTTTGACCCGCCTTCTATGCCTCCAACTTTCTCTTGACCCACCTTCTATGCCTCCAACTTTCTCTTTGACCCACCTTCTATGCCTCCAACTTTCTCTTTGACCCACCTTCTATGCCTCCAACTTTCTCTTTGACCCACCTTCTATGCCTCCAACTTTCTCTTCAACCCGCCTTCTATGCCTCCAACTTTCTCTTTGACCCGCCTTCTATGCCTCCAACTTTCTCTTTGACCCGCCTTCTATGCCTCCAACTTTCTCTTTGACCCGCCTTCTATGCCTCCAACTTTCTCTTTGACCCGCCTTCTATGCCTCCAACTTTCTCTTTGACCCGCCTTCTATGCCTCCAACTTTCTCTTTGACCCGCCTTCTATGCCTCCAACTTTCTCTTTGACCCGCCTTCTATGCCTCCAACTTTCTCTTTGACCCGCCTTGTATGCCTCCAACTTTTTCTTCAACCTCCCTTCTTTGCCTCCACCTTGCCTTCAGCCCGCCTTTGTTGCCTCCACCTTCCCTTCAACTCCCCTTCTATGCTTTTAACCTTCCCTTCAACTCACCCCCTCCTATGCATACAACCTTCCTTCCTGCCCCCCCCCCCCCCCCAACCCCCCAACCACACCCCCATCATGTGCTTCCAGACTACCCTTCAACTCATCTCCCTCCACACCATGCCTCCAATCTTCCCTTCACCCCCCCCCCCTTCCCGTGCCTCCCGTCAACCCCCATCCCCTCATCCTAAGCCTCCAATCTTCCCTTCGATTCCACCTCTATCCTATGCATCCTACATACTCTTCAACACACCCCCCCCCCCCCCCCCTCCCCCATCCTATGCTTCAAACTTTCCCTTTAAATCCCTCTTCTCAAGACTCAAGAGAGTTCTGAATCAACCCTCCCATCCATCTAAACATGATATTTTCTCTTTCCTCCTACTTATCTCTTTCCACTTTTCCAGTACCCTGACCTTCAATATATTTTCCCTCCCCTTTTTTTTCTTAAATCCTATTTCCCTTCTGTCCCTCCCAGTTTTTATTGATTTTGTTTTTCTTTTCTTGTTGTTTTGGTTTTGGTCTTTAGTTTTACCTTCCACTCTTCCCTAAACTTTTCTTTACACACAATCTCCTTGTATGCCCTCCCCAAGCACACCCCAACTTCTTTCTTAAATAAACCTACCCTCTCCTACACAACCCTCCCTTTTGTTAAATCCCACCTATCCACCCACCACCCTCCTTTTAAATTATATCCCTCTCCAACACTTAAACCCTCTCCCCATACTACACTTGTCTCCCCGGAAACTCGACTGTCTCATATGCCCTCTCTTGACCTTTCTTCATCCTTGCATCCCCGGCCCCACTCCTGGACTGTTCCCCTTCCTTCCCCCAATCTATCTCATACATCACCACCCCTCCTTCCCATAAAGCCTATTTCTGTAAACTCCTCCTTCCCCTTTAAACCTCATCCCCTCCTAACTTCACCTTCTCGACCCTTTCCCTCTGTTCTATCAGCCTCCAAATCATCCCTTCCCATAAATTATTTTTCTCCTCCTTCCCCCAAGCCATACCTCTCCTTAGAAACTATCACCTCTATACTTTACCTCTAGCAACAACAAAACCTTTCACAAATACTGAGGATGAGCACAGTATCTCATAAAATGTTTAGAGGATTACTAATTAAAGAATTATCCACAGAGAGATCTTAATCATAACGCAGAAATCTTAATCCTATCTCAAATCTCTAAGGCATAATTTCCATTTCATCGTTCTGTTACATCTTATCAATCAAGGAACTCCTTGATTTTTATGTCTTCTCCATTAACAAAGCCTTGATAAAAACAAAATTAATGGCCATTGCTGTTACAAAGATATAAGCTTGGAAACACATACTTTAAAGATTACTCCTGCCTATAAGCGTTAACTCGTTAACATTCTTGATTTTGTTTAGGGTTTTTATTCGAGAGAAACTATTTGTCTGGCCTTCATAGCAATTTTAAACACAAAAACATAGAGAGAGGCCTGTCTACATTGTTTTGTTTTGTTTGCTTTTTCTTTTGCTTTCACATACACAAATCAAATCAGTGTTGTTAAGGACAAACTCTGTAAAAAGATTAATGAATCTAAAATTACATTGCAATTTTATTAGATTGTGCTTCCTATTAAATTAATTTATGGGGGACACTTTATTTTACATAAAGAAGATATATCTTTTCATGAAAGTAGCTTAAAGATGTTTTAGAAGCATACTGTGAAGAAGAAGAAGAAGAAGAAGAAGAAGAAGAAGAAGAAGAAGAAGAAGAAGAAGAAGAAGAAGAAGAAGAAGAACAACAACAACAACAACAACAACAACAATAACAACAACAACAACAACAACAAGATTCTGATCGCTAAATCTCACACAGAGTTTGTCTGCTACATAGTTTTTGAGATTTTCTCTGAAATCGCCAAAGGTCCAGAATCTCTGTTTCAAACAGGTCACGGCTTATTTTCTCGCAGGCCGAGCTAAAGACACTCTGCAGCTTTTGCACATTCAGATTTTGCTATAGGGGGGGGGGGGGGGGGGGGGTGGGGGGGGATGGGGAGGGGAGATAGACATGACAAACGAACAGACAGACGGACGGACAGAAAGACAGTCAGAGACAGCGAGCACTATGCTAAACTGGACCTCTAATCATGATCAGTCAAATATTGTGGGCAGAGCTAATGACACCATGTTACTAAGGCACGCATTACTTAAGACTCTCCACGAACGTTTTAGCACTGTGCCTTAGTGAAGATTAAGGGGAAAACGGAGGAAGGGGGGGGGGGGGGGCATATGACCTTTTCCCCCTTTCCTATCTCCTACCACAATGAAGATAGTCAAAACTTTGTTGTGTAGTGTTAATGCACAGCAGCTTGTTTTTTTTTTTGAAAATCAGTTAGTTTTCTAAACACGAATTTATTTTTTTGATTTGTGCTTATATATCAATTTATGTGGAAATGTTGTGATACCAGATTTCCTTTTATTAAATCAGCAGGACATAGGATTCTAAATAGAAATCATAAATTAGTACTTCATAGCTCATAGAGGAATATAAAAATATACAGCAGTGCTTTCCGATTTAGCTGGTTTGTTGATCTGTTGGCTGATTGAGTCATGGGTGGTTGAAGAACTTGTTGGGTGGGTGGGTGGGGGTGGGTACATAAGAGTGGCTGGGTGGGTAGCTGATTTGGTGGTTGGTTGTATTCGGTGGGAGTTATACGCATCTTTGTTATAGGCATCTCTTTCAATATGTTACTTTCACAATACACAACATAGCCTGTACTCACAGCTACTATATCGACAAAAATTATGTACTTGAAAGACCTATAAACAAGGTTTTATTTCTACACGCATCGTCGTGGAAATGATCACTTGTAAACGTCACAAACAAACTGAAAGTGAAACAAGTAAACTGTGTTACACATTGGTTAAGTGGTGGGGATTCGGAACACTCTTTACTTTCCCTTTGCCTCCCATCCGTTCCCACGTTATTTGCTTACCAAAACAATTTTATGGATTATTCTGCATGCAGTAACACTGTTAAGAAACTGGCACCGACAGATTATTCTGTTTTGCCATACTGTTTGCTTTTGAATGCGAAAGTACCCGCCTCCTTATATTTTTAAAGATTTTTTTTCCTTCATACGATACTGGCTAACTGTCTATGTCTTTGAAGTCACACATGGTTGATAGTAATTTGTTTCCCTTTTCTTTTCTTGGTTTTTTTCTCCCTTTTACTGATTCTGATCATGACCTCTGAAAAATGCAAGCAGTTGCATTTTTTTTCTGGCATCTCTGATGTCTGCTGACAGCTAAATCACCTTCTCTGAGCCGTTTTCGTTCTTTCCTATTTCTCTTTCTTTGAGTTTTGTCAGATTCGGTATTTTTCATGTTTAAAAAATTCAAGTGCTTCAAATGCAAAAGTTCTTCTTATGGCCATCAGAGAGACCTATTCAGCTAAATCCATGGCAAAACCACACTAACAACCCCCACAAACAGACTAATTGGCCCACAGTTTACCCACTCTGCTCGGCTTCAAGGGGGAAACTTTACAAGGACGCTTGAATGTCGGTAAGTGTGACTGTGGACGGGCGCCTGTCTGTGTGGGATTTATTGTGTCCTTTCCCTCACCGTTCCTATAGCATGCTTCTTCTACTGCGGCATCTTTTTCTACTTCTTTTCTGTCTTGCGCTTTCCAACGATAGCATCCCGCTAGGCCTATCTTCTCCTGTTCCGTTTTCTCTTCTTACGCAGTGAGCGTTGGAGGCTCCTGTCAAACTTAAGCTCATTCGTTACACACTCCGGCTTTTTGTATTTCTAAACTGTGTTGGTAGTGCTCTGAGCGAACCTGGGTAGGACCAGCAGCAACAGCAGCAAACCTCTCTCTCTCTCTCTCTCTTCTCTCTCTCTCTCTCTCTCTCTCTCTCTCTCTCTCTCTTAATTGATAAATTCATTTTGTTTTATGCCTTCTTATATAATTGTATTTAAATTTAAGCATATTCTTCCCTTAGCATGAAGCCTATTGATGACGTGCGCAAGCTCCTCTGTGTGTGTGTGTGTGTGCGTGCGTGCGTACGGATGTGTGTGTGTGTGTGTGTGTGTGGTGTGTGTGTGTGTGTGTGTGTGTGTGTGTGTGTGTGTGGTGGTGTGTGTGTGTGTGTGTGTGTGAATCATTGTGTCATTGTTTTTCCTTAAATGTTATGCATAATTCCCTTTTCTTTTGAATGTGTGACATATGATCTTATGTAGCTTACTATTGGCAGTACTGCTCTGTCCCATAATGATGATACTAAGTTTCCTCTTTTCCCTTTACCAACATATTATGATTTATATGACTTGTTTTGTTGATAGACGGTGGTGGGATGATGTTTTCAGTTGCTTGAATCAGTTTTCTTGTTTGATTGCTTCTTTGCCTTTTTATCATTATCATCATTTCTTTTGTTGTTGTTGTTGTTGTTTTTGGTTCACTTTGTGTGTGCTTTTTGTTATCGTGCTATTGGGTTTTTGCGTTTTGTTTGTTATTGTTATTGTTTTTCCTGTAAGTTTCCGGCGGGGGGGGGGGGGGTCTCTCTCTCAGAGCTTAGCTTCACCACTGCAAATAAATATCTTGGAAGGCGAGGAAAAAACAGTTTATTGTGTGTATTATAAAAACTACAGACTTTGATAACAATTTGTCTTCAATGTTGTCCAAATCAGCCAACAAAGCTTTTCGGATGTATTGACCAATAAATGGTTCGTGTGTGTGCTGTATGTTAATGGTGCTCCACGACTTACGCTCTCGGTCATACGCGGCCCTTGATTTCTTCGTGTTATAAGGAGAATGTGCTATATGGTTATATCTAACAAGAGTTAATTTGCAGTTTAACATTGTATATCTGTGCAAACCCCATTTACGGCACATTCTTAAGGCCCTATGTAGAGCTGTTGTATTTTTACTCTAAGCAACCTGAGAAGGGTAACAAAAACGTGATAGCTTACGGATGGTGAAGTAAAAGAGAAAATGGATGCAGAGATGTAAAACAGAAAGGAGCCCAAATTAAATGGAAAAGAAAGAAACCTATGCCACATTACGGATAACATGTGTCAAGAATAGAAAGGGAATAGGAGTTTCGAGAAAGATATTTTAAGCTGAGAAATGCTACTGATCTCCTCCTCTTCCTGCTCGTCTTGGTTCTGCTGTTGCTTCTCCTATTTCTTCTTCTTCCTCTTCTTCTTTTTGGTGGCGGATCACAATGTCAGTCCAACCTGGCAAATGAATGCCATCATGGCTTCCATGTCCTTCTGGTTGTCGTGCTGCTTGGTCTTCTGAATTGTGGCTGACCACACACAGTTTTCTATATCTTGCTAAGGAAAAGCAAGAAAGCAGTAGGCCTACGTGTCTTCTGAGTTGTGGCCGGTCACACAGTTTGTCTTTATCTCGCTAAGGAAAAACAAGAATGCAGTACGTGAATCACAACATGCCAATGCTTCCAATATGCTTTGATTGATAATTGGATCTCTTGAAAGTCTTTTGGATGTGATCTCTGTACGATAGCTATCTAAAGTCATGTCGTCATTTTTAAATAAAATTTCAAGAAAAGTAAACACATGAAGAAATGGGTGTTTAGGAAGACGATTAGCAAATCTGTTGTTCAGTAAATGGCATCAGGACATGACTATTTGCTCATGCAGACTCTCTCTCTCTCTCTCTCTCTCTCTCTCTCTCTCTCTCTCTCTCTCTCTCTCTCTCTCGCTCTCTCTCGCTCTCTCTCTCGGGATAGCCTAGTGGTTAGAACATTGCGCTCGCAATCTGACAACCCGGGTTCGATTCCCGTTCAAGGGGATATTTTCCCCTGGAGTTAACATCAGTGCAGACTCCGCTCTCCCCAAAAGTCCTTCGGATGAGACTTTAAACCGAGGCCCCGTGTGCGAACGCACGCAGAACATCTTGCGCACACGTTAAATCCTGTTCCGCTCTTCGTAAGAATAGGCCATTGTGTGCCGGTGGGAACAGATGACATAATTTACAAAACCGCATACACACGGGGACTGGATGCAAAAAAGCACATAAGTGCTTATTCCATTATCCTCGATATAAAAGAATAAAATAAAATAAAAAATGAATTAAAATCTTCTCTCCTTCTTCTCTCTCTCTCTCTTCTCTCTCTCCTCTCTTCTCTCTCTCTCTCTCTCTCTCGTCGCTTTTACTTTTCTTTCTTTTATAATTGTTTTCTATTATAAGATGTGTGGAAGCAGCAATTCAGTGCCCCTAAAAATGATACATCGATGCGATGGTTAGGGTATAAAACAAAGACTGTTTCTGTTGACTGAAAAAGCATTCGCTGAACGCTGTCATTGTTTTCTCTCTTCTTTCTTCCCCCCCCCCCCCCCTCCCGACCCCACCCTTTTCAGAGGTGTATTCTAAAACTGTTGATGACGTCATACGTGACCTGACAGATTAGTGAAGCAATGGCAAGCATAGAACAACTCGTTCCGGGGAATACATATTGATACCTTTTTTTTTTTAATCTTTAAAGTATAACTTTATAAAGAGCAAGCAAAAGCATGCACACAATCACTATGATCAATATCGCCATCATCTTTATTCCTTGCCTGCAAAAGATAGACCATTTCCACCAAAATTAACCTCTTTTCGTTGGAGACTA
The DNA here is from genome assembly GCA_028751875.1 of Rapana venosa. Classification (NCBI taxonomy): domain Eukaryota; kingdom Metazoa; phylum Mollusca; class Gastropoda; order Neogastropoda; family Muricidae; genus Rapana; species Rapana venosa. The sequence continues at coordinate 25,012,897 of CM054145.1, forward strand.
TATTATTTGAAAAACTAGCACAACAACACAAGAACAATCGCAACAAAACCGACTTAAAACGTATTTTGGTACTACAGCAGAAGAGAGAACAAGTTGGAGACAAACAGATAGACAGACAGACATGAGGTGAGACTGAGAGAAAGCGAGAAAAAGACAGAAGCAGAGATCGAGAGAAAGAAACAGAGTTAGTGAAACATGCAGATAGACAGAGAGGCGGAGGAGACAAAGGGGGGAAGTAAGAGGAAG
>CM054145.1:25015642-25018142 GCA_028751875.1 Rapana venosa
AGAAAGAGTTTCTATAAAAGGTAGCAGGCCTTAAGATGTATAAGAACAAAAGTAAAGCTCATTCCCTCTGCAAGAAAGGAGAAAAACAAATGGAGGCAAAGGAGAAGCTTTGGAAGGCAGACAAACTGACAGGCAAAAAACACAGATAAAAACCACACAGAACAGAGATTTTAAAAAAGAGAGACGCACGCGCGCATGCGCGCGCGCACACACACACAACACACACTACATACAAACACACACATACATACATACATACACACACACACACACACACACACACACACACACACAACACACACACACACACACACACACACACACACACAACACACACAGAGGGAAAATGAGGGCCAATAAACACACATGAAACAGAAGAAAAGTACGAGAACAGTGTAAAAGAAGTAGACATGCAAAAGAATATATCCAAATAAAGGAGAAACTCACCACCTCTGCCACTTCAAAGAGAGACAGAGAGAGATGAGAGAAAGAAAAGAAGGCACTGGAGAGCGACAGACAAAGATGCAGCCACTGGCAGAAGAAGGGAGAACCATCACACAGAATGTAACGGACAAATGGTACAAACATAGCAAAACACAACCATTTGATCGGCAGGCACAGGCAGAATGTGACCAGCTCCCTGATTCAGCCCTCCATCAGTCCTGTGATAAAACGGCTGAAAAATCCTGATGGGACTGTAACAGAGAGCTGCGTGTGTCCTACACAGTTTACAAACTGATTACCCCAGGAGACAGTGCCTGGCTCCCAGACCTCACTGTCTAGCTTCCAGCCAAAGCCACGGCCTACTGGCGCCGTTTCTGATTAATGGCCGGCACTGTGCAAAAGTCACACTGTACTCTGTATTTTTAGCACCAGCAACAAGTGTGATGCTGATTAAATGGACTGGAAGGTGACTGTATTGAACGCCTGGGAGGTAATTTCGCTCTTGTGAACCAATGCACAGGGAACAGCATTTGGGGGCAACGTTAAATGCATGATTTGATAGGTAGACCGAAGTGCCAGTTACTGTTTTCCTGCACTACATGATTTTGCCTACACCCAACCCCCCCCACACTCCCCCATTTTTTTATTTTCCTCGTTGCTGGGCTAATATTCAAAGCTGTCCTTCCAAACCATCTATTGATCGATCAGGCGAAGGGAGAAGATAACCTTGCAGAAAGTAGAAAACAAAACATGGCTTCGTCATCGTAGTAAGAGGTTCGTTTTTTGAAAGTGTCATTAACTAGATTGGTTCATTTTCATCAATATTACCCTGCCTAGACGGCTGGGGAAAGGATGGACGAGGAATACAAACGAGTTCGAAGCCTCATGACTTAAAGGAGAAGCAAGACGCATAAAAGCACAAATATTTGTGAACCAAAAACAAGAAGGGGTGAATGAAAGGAACATAAAACTAGAGAAAGGAAAGACACGAGGAAGGAAAAACAAAGAACGAGAATACTGTACCAATCAATCGATTAATCAATTACTCTGCTGCTTCAAACTCTGCATTTTACATTTGAAGAGGCGATTGAACTTTTCAATCCTTAAGACGAAGTCACACCAAGGATTTCATGAATCTGCTGGACTAGTACGTTGGCGATGATTTGTCAGATGATCTTCAATTAAAAAAAGAGAGACTCATTTTCATATCAACTTCTCTGATTCCATTCAGTGCAGACTTAAGATCATGGATGCTACTTTATCTTCTCCCCACTTTGGTGTCTCATTTCTTCCTCATTCTCCTGTTAAGAAGCGGAGGCCTATCAGTATAAATAGCATCTCCACCTTCTGGAAATTATGTGACAGGAATTCCTTCTTTTCTAGCTATCTCTGTGTTTCTGCCTTTTTCTTTTTCTTCCTGTCATCTCTTTCTTGTCTACTCTCTCCCTTCTTCGTCCATTCTCCTGACTTATTTCCAGAAAGACTTAAAATATAACAATTCTCTCCAACACTGAAGTCGGATGCGCTGGGCTTGACTTGTCAGGCGCTTAACGGCAGCACAACGTATTTTTGCTCAAATGACAGACAATAATATCTGCTGCCTGAGCGTTCGGCGACAAAGAAGAAAAATTTCTGCCTCACTCAACTGTCTGTGCTTGATATTTACAATCTTATTCCTCTGGCAAGAAGCTTCTAATTATTCTCCAAATTTAGTACTAAATATCCCAGTCCAAAGATCAGCAGAGTGCCAATTTTCAATTGTCTACCATTCCTTTCATCAGGTCTCTACAATTTTGTTTTATCTGTTCAATAACATATTTCAGAACTCATACCTAAGCAAGAAGTATAGTACATTGTTCTTTAAGTCCGGGGAAAAGCTGCATGTGCCAGAAAGCTCAATAGATTTGTCAAGCATGGGACTTATATAAAACAAGTTGAACAAACTGATAGTTTCTGCCTGTATTGAAACATTTTAAGTCATCAACACAAACCGCTATGTCAGTGCATGTGTGGCAGAGCATAACGTAGCAGAGCAGAGTAGAACAAAACATAAAAC
>CM054145.1:25023142-25038142 GCA_028751875.1 Rapana venosa
TTGTTCCTGACTTAAGTTCAGCTTTCAATACAATGCAGCCTCACGTTCTGGTTAACAAAATAATTTCAAATTTTGACGTAGACAATCAACTTGTTGGTTGGCTGATTGAATTTTTAACCAACAGACCACAGCGTGTTTGGCCAACAAAATATCTTCTTCCGTTAGATTTACCTGCACTGGTTCTCCACAGGGTTGCGTCCTCTCACCACTTCTGTACATTCTATACACAGATGATTGCTATGGAAATTCCTTTCTGGTAAAGTTCGCAGATGACAGTGCTTTGTTATCTCTCTTATCCGGATCAGTCTTAGACCACTGTCCAGCCCTCACCGAGTTCGTACATTGGAGTGACGAGGCCTATCTGGAGCTAAATGTTTCTAAAACTAAAGACCTGCCTATCGACTTCAGAAGATCAGGGCATACTCCTAAGAATATTGTTATCCATAATCAAGAAGTATAAGTATCTGGGAACTCTTTTTGACCACAAGTTAAACTGGGACGTTAACACTGACGCTATTGTCAAAAAGGGACAACAACGTGTGTATTTTCTGAGGAAACTGAACTCATTTTTTGTAGACAAAAGGATTCTTTCCTTGTTTTACAAGTCTTACATAGAGAGTGCTCTAAGTTTTGTTTTCATTTGTTGGTACAATAACCTTAGTAATAAAAACAAGAATGGCCTGCAGAGAATTGTAAGAATCTGCTCAAAAATAATTGGAAAAGAACAAAGAGATCTCATGTCGTTCTGCAATCAGCAGCTTATGCTCTTCGCCAGAAGCCTAGCTATGACACTTTTAAATCAAGCCTCAAGACATATTTATTTCAAACCTAAGATTTCCCCCCTCCTGTCTCATATCAGAACTATCCCACCCTTCACTAACCCATGTCCTATCACCCTGCTAAAGTATATGACCTGTGTGTGTGTGTGTGTGTTGTGTGTGTGTGGTGTGGTTGTGGTGTGTGTTGTGTTGTGTGTGTGTGGTGTGTGTGTGTGTTGTGTGTGTGTGGCTTTTGAAAACACTTGACTATTGCAATTTTATTTCATAGATTTGGTCTGCAGTACCATGTTTGTAATATCTGTTTGAACTATTGATTATTTGTCATTGGTTGTATGAATGTGTAAGATTAGGTCGAATGCATGCGCTTTGATTTGTCTTTGCAAGATATAGCGCTATATAAGTTCCATTTATTATTATTATTTATTAAAGCCACAGCCATTTTGGCTGATCCTTCCCATGCTTTGTTTCCAGAATTTCAGTTGTTGCCTTCGGAACGCCGTTTTCAGTGTCCCATCAGCAAAACTAACAGAAAAAGAAATTCTTTGTGCCAGTAAGCATTCGAATTCTGAATTCACAATGATGTTGACTACCTAGTTTTTACATTTCTCTGAATTACTTGCCCTGATTGTCATTGTTATGAGTGTAGTCAATACATAATTGTGTGTGTGTTTGTGTGTGTGTGTTGTGTGTGTGTGTGTGTGTGTGTGTGTGTGTGTGTGTGAGGTGTGTGTGTGTGTGTGTGTGTGTGTGTGTGTGTGTGGTGTGTGTGTGTGTGTGTGTGTGTGTGATGTGTTGTGTGTGTGTGTGTGTGTGTGTGTGTGTGTTGTGTGTGTGTGTGTGTGTGTGTGCGTGGGTGTGTGAAATAAAGGCTGTCTTCCAGTCAATGGTTAAACATTGAATTCATATATTGGTGTATGGTGTGGGTGCGTGGGTGTGTTCGCACACGCACATACGTGCGTGTGTACGTGTTGCGTATGTTGCGTGCGTAATAATAAGTTTTATGTCTTCTAGTCATGGTTTAACATTGTGTCACAATTGATGTATGTGCGTGTGTATGTGTGTATGTGTGTGTGCGCATGCACGTGTTGTGTTTGTGTGTGTGTGTGTGTGTGTGTGTGTGTGTGTAGTGTGTGTGTGTGTGTGTGTGTGTGTGTGTGTGTGTGTGTGGTGTGTGTGTGTTGTTGTGTGTGTGTTGGTTGACATTTTATTTGAAGTCATTTTGGAATGTTTTAACCAATATGAAATATAGCTTTTTTGTCTTTGAGATTTTGATGCGTATCAATCTGCCTGTCAGTATTGTAATTGCCCTTCATGGGATGATTAAAGTGGTTTTGACTTGACTTGACTTGACCCATACACTTGAGCTACTTTTTTCTGACATTGTGAAATACTTAATAATAAAAATGACATGAAGGCTTAGTATACAGTAGTAGAAAATGAAACTAGAAAAAATCCTGATAAAAGACCTTACGAACAGAAAATGATGGGTGGGCTATACTGTGAAGACTTTTGCTTCATGAGAACAGAAACATAGTTTTCACATGTGAAAGCTGTGATGAAAAGCTTAACAATTCACTAGAATACTACAGAGGAGATTCTGTTAAAACTCCGCTCGCTCTGTTGATATGGATGAATGGTGGAATCATGTTCTGTATGTTTTCAAAAATGGCTATGTACCCAGCTAAAAGACGAGGACAAACGGTGACAGGCAATAAAACCAATGTTTCGTTCAAGGTGTACTGTATCCAGTCAGAGAAAAGAGACTTGATCTGATATTACAAGAACTTGAAAACATGAAGTTATCTGTATGCCTTGACCCATATAACACGAACCAAGTAAATCTAACCTATCCGCTGTTTGTAACTACACAATATTTTAGTGAATATGCGGTTAGTATTGTTTATTGGGAAAAGACCAAAAGGAATCCAACACTTTAACAATAAAACTGTTAAAATGAAGATTAGGTACGCGACTTAGACCAGCTGCCATGGCGCAGTGGTTAGATTTTATTTTACGGACTGAAGGTCGGGGGTTTAATTCCCATAAAGCCATGGGGATTTCCGACCCGGCCGGCTCCTACCCGAGTGAGTATTTTGGGGGATCATTGGAAGACGGGACCGCAAGTCGACTTCATCCACTTTTGGATGCGATTTTGAGGTGTTGTCAAAGTACATGGCCAACTCTGCAGGCTCTGTATCTCTCGGGCCCGGGTGCCCCGGGATTTATTAATAGTAGGTACCCCCTACGCAAGTAGTTCCACTTGCATAGCTGCGTCTTTTTCATCATCCCCTTAAAATGTTATAAGCATTTTTTAATGCCTCTGATTCGATGGCCCTATTGCCTGGTCTCAGGGTCCCTCAAATTTGAGTTTCGCATAACTTTTCTGTGCCGTTGGGGGTTTTGTGTGGGGGCCCTTTGGGGGTTTGGGGGTTTCAGGGGGGACGGTCTTTGGGGGGACGTTGTGGTGGCGCCCCCCTCGGGTTGGGGCGACTCACTCACTCGGGCTTCACGTTTGAGCAATCGCGTTAGTAGGGGGCTTGTAGGTGGTGCCCTGCGCACGTTACTCAGAACGGTCCCACTGAACCCACTAAAGTCCCCAGCAGAGTGCAGGCCCCCTCTTTCTGGTGGCCCCCCGGGGCCCCTGGGATGCGAAAAGAGAATGGGGTATGGCTGGGCGGGGAATTGAAATGAGCGGGGGGGAACACGGGCCAGGAACGTCACAGAAGAGGGGGCAGAAAAAACAAAAAAGTAAAGGGTTTTTAAAAAACAATTTGAATAGGACCAAAAAAAAAGAAACATTCTCTCTTCTCTCTCTCTCTTCTCTCTCTCCCCCTCCCCTCTTTCCTCTCCCCTTCTCTCCCCTTCCTTTTTCTCTCTCCCCTCTCTCTCTCTCTCTCTCTCTCTCTCTTCCCACACACACACACACTATACATAACACACACACCCACACACATTATAATAATATATATTATATATATTCTTTTCTTCTAAGAACCCGCACCCCCCCCCCCCCCCCCCCCCCCCCCCCCCCCCGCCCCAAACCGCCAAAATCTTTTCCTCTACCACCCCCTTTCTCCCACTTACCAGAATTTTCTCCTGCTTTTTGGGTCAAAGATTAAGGGGTCGGGTTAGAATTGAAATGTAGACAGAGTTTTTTTGGAAATGCCAAAGGATCCCAAAAGTGGGAGACATAGATCTAAAAACCCACTTTTCTGGATGACATTTGTGCTGAACACGGAAAAGGAAAGCGATGAACAAACAAATTTACCCCAAAAATACTTAAAAGAAAAGAAACCAAAGGGAAAAAAAATCTAACAAATTTCAAAGAAAGGTTCGCCTCTTCCCCCCGCATGCAGAAGCACAGTAACGTATTACATTTTTTTTTAAAAAAATAAATTTTCGTCCCCCAACATATTTTCTTTATTTAAATCATCTCAGGAAAAAGAATAGAAAAAGTTTACGACGTTTGAGTTACCAGACAGTAATCAATACATATTTTGGGGGGAAAAGGGATAGCACAAAAACCCTATAGCACAAAACCCCTAAAGCACAAACCTCGTTTTTTTTTTTTTTCGTTTATTTTATTTTTTTTTTAACTTTGCAGATGCCCCCAAAAAACTCCTAAAGGGTGTATTTTTAGCAAAAAATACAACACGTTATAAACAAATCAAAAACCTGTTTCAATCGCCAACAAAAATTGAAAATATCAGACAGGATGCTGAAATGGCAAGCAAAAAATAGAGGCATAGGCAGCAAACTGGTGCTTCAATCCCTGGCAAAATACAGTAAGCATACCTTATTGTTCCTTTGTTGGTACTGCACGGATATTCTCATTTTAACTCGGATTTTGTTTTTTTTTGTTTCTTTCTTTCTTTGTTTGTTTTGCCGGGAAAGTGAGGGTAAAATCACGACTATATTAACCAATCAAAATCCCCTTCACTATTATTTTGTTTACTATAACTGACCATTCACCAGTTAGGTTATGAAAAGCGGCAACCAAAATACGGTAACTCTTGTCATTGGAGGTTATATATATATATATATATATATATATATATATATATATATAATATATATATATATATATATATATATATATATATATATATATAATATATATATATATATATATATATATAATCGTGTTTGTGTACATATGTGAATCTGTAGAATTTTTATGTTATCGGTAAACATAAATTTTGCAAACAATTTATTCTGTTAAATAATGTGCAAACGAAAATAAGCTAACATTTTATCATTACGGTTTCTGTATTTTAATGAACTAAACGATATTTTGTCGGCACAGACAATGTTTCTCAAGAGTAAGCACAGTCATCGCACACCCCATTACGTGATGTAATCTCTATACGGAAAATCGTATCACGGAGATGGCGGTGCTGGCAAATGCCGAGTAAAACAGACTAAACTGGACGGCCGCTACAGTCTAGTGGCTGAAACCTTTTGACTTTAATCCCGTGGGTCCATGAAGTCCTGGATTTGAATCTCGGTGGTGGCGTCTGGCGAATTAAGGATGGGAATTTTTATGATCTGCTAGATCAACTTCAAGTGTAGACCTGCCAGTGCCTCAACTCCCTTCGTCTATAGTTATACAAATGCAAAAGATCAAAATATCTATCTATCTATTCTATCTATCTATCTGTCCCGTAGTCTGACGACCGTGGGGGCACCCTCAAAGACTCAGCAACCAGTTCCCTCCATTCTTCTCTCTGTTCTGCCTTTCTCAGGGTTTTGTTGAGTTCTAGGCCTGTCCATTCACTGATGTTATCCTCCCAGCTCTTCCTTGGTCTGCCTCTTCTTCTTCCTCCTTGGACAGTGCCTTGCAAAACTGTCTTTGTAATTCCTTGGGATCTTGTGACATGCCCATACCACTTAAGTTTACGCTTTTTCACGATCGTTAGAAGGTTCTCATAGGGTCCAATGGTTTGCTGGATTCTGTTATGCACGCTTTCGTTGCTTATGTGGTCTTTGTAGGAGATGCCAAGGAGTCTCCGAAAGCATCTCATCTCCACTGCCTGTACTCTTCTCTCCAAATCTGCAGTCAGGGTCCATGATTCACAGGCATACAGAAATATGGATATGACAAGGGAGCGCATTAGTCGATCTTGGAGATAAGTGAGATATTCTTATCTCTCCAGATGGTGTTTAGTTTTGACAGAGCTGTTATTGTCTGTGCAGTCCTGCATACTACTTCTGGCTTGGATCCTGGTCGGATACAATGGCTCCCAGGTACTTGAAGCTTTGAACTGTTTCCAGCTTCTGGTCATTAACCCTGATATCAGTGCTAATGCCGTTGGTGTTATTAGTCATCAGTTTGGTCTTCTCTGCACTGATTCCCATGCCGTATGTTTTGGAGGCCTTATCCAAGTGTTCTGTTAGGCTGGCAAGCTCTTTTTCTGATCCTGCTATTCCATCAATGTCATCTGCGAAGCGGAGGTTTGTGATCGTTCTGCCACCAATGCTGACTGATCCTTCATGATGTTCCAGCATCAGCCATGATTCTCTCAAGGAAGATGTTGAAAAGAGTGGGTGAGAGTAGCATCCCTGCCTTACTCCAACTGTTGTTCGAAACCATTCTCCAATGTTGTTTGTTGTAGTACACTGCACTGGTGGCCTCGCTGCACAGCTGTTTGATGACTCTGATCAGGTTTTGCATTGATGCTTACAAGTTCATGGTTGCCCACAAAGCTGCATGCCACACCCTGTCAAATGCCTTCTTAAAATCGATAAATACGTGGTATAGGTCTTGTTGATGTTGAAGGTACCGCTCACATAGTATTCTGAGGTTGAATATCTGTTCTGTTGTGCTGCGCCCTGCTCTGAAACCTGCTTGTTCCTCAGCAATGATGGTCTCTGCTTGTGGCTTCAGTCTATTCAAAAATTATCTGCAGCATGACCTTGCTTGGTGACATATGAGGCTGATTGTGCGGTAATTATGGCATTGTTGTAGATTTCCTTTCTTGGGGAGGTGATGATGAGCGACTGCGTCCAGGGTGTTGCCATTTTCCTGTCTGCCAGATCTTGTTGCAGATTCTTAGTAGGGCGCTGATCATGGCTTCCCCTCCAGCTTGGACCAACTCAGCGGGAATGTTGTCAGCCCCTGCTGACTTCCCCTTTTTCAGCGATCTGACTGCTGTTTCCACTTCTTCTCGGAGATAGGGTGACTGTCTGTGTCTTTGCTTTGGGGTACATTAAGGACTTCTGGATCTCCTGCGGTTCTATAGTTATACAGGTCGGAGCAGTATTTCTGTCCATCTGTTCAGAATATCCTGGTCGTCAGTGAGACACTTCCCATTTTTGTCTTGGATGTTAAACCTTTTCTCTGTTTCGTGCTAAATCAGGTCTTTCCACCAGCTGAAAATGCTTTCTTGCTATTGTTTTTCTTGATGTTCTCTTCAATGTCTTGGCACTGTTCACCGACCCATTTCTCTTTTGCCTCCGTCATGGACTTCCTGTTTCTTTTTTTGACTGCCCTATATTGTTCTGCTCTTTCTTTTGTTTCATTTTTCTTTTTCTTCAACTCTCTACGCTTGTCGCATAGTTGTAGGATGTTAGGTGTGACCCATGGTTTTTGACTGGTGGGGGCGTTTTCCCAAAGAAGCTCGTTTGCTGTTTCAGTCACTGCTGTATTGAAACTATTCGTCAGTGTATCAAATGTCTGATCTATCACAGTGAGTGCTGCAAACTTTCCACCTATCCTTGCTTGAAAAATTTCTAATACCTCTGGGTCCTTCAGCTCTCGAGGTCAAATTTGATCCTGATGTTGTTCCGTTTGGGGATTTTCTTTAGACGTAGTCGAAAGTCATCATCACAAGATCATGATCACTCCCTATTGTCTGCTCCTGGAAAACTTCGTGTCTGTGCGATGTTAACGCTAGACCGAAAAACCGTCCTTTTCAACCATGATGTAATCTATTTGGTTGTGTGTTTCTCCAAATTTGGGCTAATGCCATGTCCATTTTCTGGATTTCTTTGGTGTGGGCCAAGAAAGACATTCCTCGTTGTGCAAGGGCGACGGGAACGCCAAGGTAGGAGAATATGCCATGGAAAGACTTGGGAGGGCGTTTGGTGGGCCACATTGTAAAACCAATCAAATGAAGAGCTTGAGACCTCCTGGATTTTTGCCAGTAACAAACCACCTCAAGCTAGTGAATACACTTGGCCCACACAAGAAATCCAGAAAATGATCAAAATATGCCCGTTAAAAATCTTTTAGTTCATGTCAACGTTCAGTGGGCTACAGAAACACGAATATATCCAGCATGCAACCTGTACAATGAAATGAACTGCTCTGAAGTCGGAATGCGTCGGCTGAGGCCAGCAGGCATAGCTACAAGAACAGGAAAAGACCAGGTGCTACGCACCCCACCCGGTAAGAGAGCGTAGAAAAGAGAGGGGGGATTTAAGGTATGGCCAACTCCGCCAAAAAAACCAACAGAATACAGAATCACCAGTAATTGGCCTGATGCAGAAAAAAATCAGCTGATGTATCCTACACAAAAGTCTTCGTTTTATTGCAACCATCCAGCCGGCAGGAGAACAGCTCTATGTCAATGCGAGAGCAGCATGCATACAAAGCCAGAGGCAGACTTGAAACAGAGTCTGCAGTCAGAAGATTCAATACTTGCCGAAATGGTGAGCCAGCTGTGAATGAGCTGAGCGAACCATTTCTAGAAATAACCCCAACAAATATGATTTTCAAAGATACTAACCAAGTGTCAAGTACAACACTGGCAATCACTGGTCAAGACAGCTGTATTATGTTTGCTGTGTGAAAGTATAAGCATAAAGCAGAGTAAGGTTTTCAAGTTTAACAAGGTAGACTGTACTATGTGTTGAAGAACCCATGCACTGTGGCCTTTTTGTCTCCTCAGAAAACCATCCCTCGTTGCCTCAGCATAACTGACTTTTTGACCCATAACAAACTTTTTCACAGGCTTAATTTTTTTTCACATTTCACGAGACATTGACACGCTTAGCCTTAAAACATCCATCATTACATCAATTTGCTAGTTTGGTCCTCAAGCGCGCTTCCCACAACTGTAAGCTTGATCATGGCTGCGATGAGAAAATGAGACAGAACTAAGTGTTCAAATAATCATGTGGTTCTAGGCGGAAATGTCAACAAACTGCCAGCTTAAAGACATTCCCATTCTCAACTACAGGCTAATCCTTTCTTCCTCTTCCTTTTCAGGTAACAATAGATTGCGAGGCTGAGCTTTACAGAACCCCCACAAGCCTGGTCCTGCTGTTTAAAAGCATTTCATTGTAACAGTCTTCAGCTGCTTTTTAACCTGCTGTGAGAAACCGGTCGTCCCTTGCTGTGGACCATTGCCACGGATTCTTTGAGAAGCCCCAGGTTGTATTTTCCTTCACTGTTGAGGAAAAACATTGCGATTCACATCTCCTAAAGTAGGAAGGACAGAGAGGCGGACAGGCTCGGAGCAGAGGATGAAATGCTGGCAAACACACACTACTCCCCCGCTCTCTCTCTCTTCTCTCTCTCTCTCTTTCTTTCTCTCTTCTCTCACTCTCTCTCTCTCTCTCTCGTTTTCTCTTTTTCCTCTTTCTTCTCTCTCTTCTCTCTCTCTCTCTCTTTTCCCCTTTTCTCTCTCTCTCTACCTCTCTCTTCTCTCTCTCTCTCTCTCTCTCTCTTTGAATCTGTTTTCTGTCTTCTTTTCCTATCTGACCTTCTCTCTTTAATCTGTTTGTCTGTCTGTCTGTCTGTCGTCTATTTGACTCTCTCACTCTCACTCTCTCTCTCCTCTCTCCCCCCTCTCCTCTCTCGCCTCTCCCCCCTCTCTCTCTCTCTCTCTCCGCCATATAGAATGCACTATGACTAATCACAGATGTCAGAAAGACTGGTTCCACATACACTCGTAAATCACAGAAAACATTGCGTCCACCCCAACCCAAGAGACCTGTGCGCGCTCATCTGGCTCGTCTATTTCAGCATGCCATGGGGTAACGCGCGTGCATGTGTATCTGTGCCTTTCTTTAATCTAACGTCTCTTCGCCCAAAGTGATATTAGACAAGAGAGTTAATCAGTTTGAAGTTTATATAAGTGTGCGATATGACAGGAATGTGTGTGTGCGTGCGCGCGTGTGTACAAATACAGATCCTCCCTGTGCATTTTAAGGACAAAACTATCTATAAAATCTTTAAGGTAGTTACTGTAGTTTCTTCAACGTGACATCTAGCTACAGCAGCCAAGCAGCCGTAGCAGAACTTATTACTTTTTCAGCATTAGTATTCTCAATACCAACATCAGCTATGATGAATTCGTGTTTTGGAGTTGTAGAGACAATTGGATGAGCTGCTGTATTTATTATATTTGTTCCAAAAATTGGAAAAGATTAGAAATGCTTGAAGAAATTGTTGTCAGAGAATTATGACTTTTGCTTTTTAGTGAAGATCTTTATGTCATGGGAGACTTCAACAGCAGAGTAGGTGAGAGGAGAACGCCATGGACACCGCATCTTGGCCCGCACAGTGACCATCGAACACCCTGCAACTACAACGGCAATCATGTGCTGGAACTGTGCGCAGAACATGAACTACTGATCACCAACACCTTCTTCCAACATCGACCCAGCCAAATCTACACCCGGTACAAGTGGGAAAAACACAAATGTAAAATCACAGATTGACTTCATTCTAACTAGAACTGGGATGAGAAACAACATTACCGATGCGAGGGCTATTCTAAATGCGGTCCTAGACTCAGACCACAGACCAGTCATCCTGAAACAACACACGGAGAAGAGGACACCAGGGAAAAGGAAACAGGCAGAGAGGATCAATATGAAAAAGCTCAAAAATGCTGAAGTGCGGGACCACATCCTCAACACTGTAGCTCAAAAGCTGAACGGGGTGGACCCTAAAGATATGAATATTGAGGAGGCCTGGAGTACCTTTAAAACAGCTATCCTGGACATCTTGCAAGAGGCATGCAGCAACAGGAAGGACAGAAATGGAACCAGAAAGGCAACAGCGTGGTGGAATGAAGAAGTCAAGGAGGCCATCAAAGAAAAGAAGAGACTCTTCAAGATCTGATTGAAGTCAAATCAAGAAGATGACTACGTTAACTACAGACTAGCCCAAAAAACAGCAAGCAGTGGTGAGAGCAGCAAAGGAGGCTTCATGGAAAAGTATGGTGAAGAACTTAGCGAAATGTGTAACACTCCCCCCAAAAGAGTTCTACAAAAGTGTAAAATCCATATGAGTACGGGAGGAACCCTTTCACCCCACCACTGCGATCAACGATGCAAACGGACAGCCACTGCAGGAAGAGGATGAGATCATACAGAGATGGGAAGACTACTTAAGACCTTCTAAACCCATCAGGGCGACTGCACACAATCACAATTCACTCCCAACCACCCAGACCACTCCGAACCCACCATCTTGGAGTGTGAAGTAAGAAGGGCCATCAAGATTAGCCCTAAATGGAAGGCAGGAGGTGCAGATGGCATAACAACAGAGGCCATCCTGGCCTGTGGAGAGACTGGAGTCAAATTGATTACAACCATCTTCCAAAATGCATGAGAGGAAAGAAGAGTTCCAGAAGACTGGCAAAACGCTATTTTAGTGCCAATATGGAAAAGAAGGGCACTAAAAAGGACTGTAGTAACTACAGGGTATTTCACTCCTCACCAAGTAGGAAGATATACGCAAAAATCCTAGAGCAGCGCTCCAGAGCAAAAGCAGAACACCTACTGTTGACGCTCAGTTTGGCTTCAGGAAAAGGGAGAGGGTGTACGATGCATCTTTGCACTGAGACAACTGAGTAAGAGAGCTCTTGATACAATCAAGCGCTCCACCTAGTAATTTTTTTGACCAAGAAAGGCTGTTTGAAAAGAGTGAACAGAGATAACCCTTTTTAGGGGCCCCGGAGCAGTATGACATCAAGGGGCAGCTCTTAGATAACATCAGACAAAAACAGCAAGAGTGCAGTTCGCACTCCAAGTGGACTTTCCAACTGGTTCCCTGTGAAAGTCTGGTGTGAGACAGGGCTGCGTCCTTTCCCCCTGTTCTTCATCATATATATGGGCCAGATCACAAAGGGAAGCCAACTCAGACCTGGAGCACTCAACGAACTTTTTTGTTTGCTGACGATCAAGTCATGATCAATGATAACAAAGACAAGCTGCAAGGGCACAGAGACCAGCTCAATACATGCTGTGAAACCTATGACATGAAAATCAGCGTAAGCAAGACCGAAGCAATGACAGTCAGTAGACTCCAGAAAAGCTCAAAATCAACATCAACGGAGCCCAACTAAAGTGGACGACTGAATTTAAGTACTTAGGCGGTATATTCACAAAAGATGGAAAACTGGACAGAGAAATAGAATTAGAAACACGCTGTAAAAAAGCAAACGCAGTCAGCTATCAACTTGCCCCACTTCTGCGACATCCTAACATCCCTATGAGCACCAAGGCAAAGCTGATCAACGCCATCTTCCTGCCCAAATCTCCCCTTACCATGCCAACATGTCCCCTGACAAAACCCTGGAGCGAAACTGGTAACGTGTGAGATGAAGTGCTTGAGGACAGCCGTCAACAAGACCAGGAGAGATAAGATAAGAAACGAGGTGATCAAGACATGGTAGGAGCCACACCCGTCCTACACCATATTGAACAACAACGAACCAAGTGGTTCGGGCACCTCACAACGGGTGCCGCCAAACCACCACCTTGCGTGCTTACAATTTGAGGTACTCTGGCACGAGGGTCAGAGGTAGACCCAGGCGACGCTGGAGTGATTATGTGGCAGAAACACTGAAAGTCCATGGATTGTCCCTCCTCCAAGTTACCCGCCTTGCAGCAAACAGACATTTATATCTCCCCGCGACGCCACAGAGTACAAGCGGAAGGAAAAAGTAAAAGTAAGCTCTTTTAGGAAATCTACAATATAATGATTTTGAATGACGCTCTTTCATATTTGAATTCTAAATGGCAGAATATTTTAATGTACACTTTGCGGAAGCAAGCTTAATTTCTTCTTCAGAAGGTAAAATTCCAATTTCAAAATATATGTTCAAATTTGATTTGTGTGCTGGAACACCAGTTGCCAACTTAAAAGACGTACTTCCACACTTGGCTTTTTAAGCAAATGTTTCTGCAGTCAGTTTTGCTCTTTTAATCTCTATCTCTTTTGAAACACTGTTTCTGTCTTTGAGATACATAACAAAAACTGTTTTTATTCTAATGCCTTGACATTTCACAGGATGCATTCCACCACACATTGCCAAAGCGAAGGTTTATTTGATTTTTACTGAATTACAGAATGAAGTGGTTGATAGCCTAAACAAACTTAGCATATGTTTCATTTACATTTTTGGCCAAAATTTCGTTAGTGTTAGGAAAAGAAAGTATACTTTGAAATTCCCCCAGTTAGCATTATGATTATCAAATTTTGAAATTTTGTCCTTTGGCGAATCCTGAAGAACTAGTATGTCATTTATAACAATCACAATAGGCAAATGATCACTCCTTAAAGTATCTTTATTAATTTTTCATTCACAGCTGGGAACAATCGCAAGAGAGATAAAAGATAGGTCATTTTCAGATGCTCTGTAGTTAGCTATATCAGGGAACCATGTTATACTACTATCTTATAGTAAACACAGAGACGAATCCACGATGTTTTCAACAAAACAATTATTTATCTTTATTGTTAGATCCCTGTCCCAAAATGGTGAGTGGCCATTTGAATCTCTAGCTACTAGATATTTTTCATTTTGGCCATGCAAGGAATGTATTTATTTCATTTTTTCATTATCAAGACTTTAAAGTAGGTAGACAGAAGTTTCGATTAACAAAATTAAACATAATTTTGCCTGGAAATGCATTAGTGTTTCGTCCCTCTGTTTGGTAAGGTGGATAAATATGTGTATGATCTAAGTTCCCCTGAAGATAAATAGCTGTGTTAATTTTTCATTTTCATCTTCATACTGAACGACAGATGGATAGTAATAACCTGATAGTCTGAGAATTTACTTGTGTTTACATGTAATGACTGCACAAGCAAAATAAGATAGGTTTTTAGCAAAAGACCTTGAATAAGGAAATGCAGATTTCCTATTAAAAAGAGAGCTACAGTTTAATTGCAATATGTTAATATTTTCATTCGCTCTTCATTTTTGCAAACCCTTTTAAACCTGAAAAAATAAGGAGAAATACCTTGAAATAAAATTGATTAAACTGAAGAAAAAGAGGAAAACAATTATAACAACAGTAGCAGCAATGAACAAGGAATAAACCATCCTTAATCTGGAACAACTTTGATTTACCAGATTGCTATCAACAAGTGACGGTAGAACTGTCAATATAATTGTCTGCCTGTTAGAGCAAAAATAGTAAACACTTATCGCAATAAGTACGGAGAATGATGTACAATAATTCTTTTTCTTTTCCTATATATAAAATTCATTTATTTATTCATTCATTCCACTCACTCATTCATCTATTCGTGCAAGATCGAACGTTACGCTGACTATTTTGCAAGCTGGTTACAGACAAACAAATGACATTATAGATTGAGCCCCCCCCCCCCACCACCCCACCCCCCAACCCCACCCTTCCCATTTTTGTTTTGTCTCTGTTTAATGTACAGAATCAGATAAACTGACGCAAGAGTTTAATATCGAACAATACTCATTTCTTTAAAAAAAAACAACTGGTATAATGGCCTGAATTTACGGAAAAGATACCATAGGTTGATTCTGTTCAAAGAGACTAAAAGGAAAACTGCGTAAAAAGTTTCACCATGCCAAGAAAACGTGGTAATCGGTATAAAACTGGGTTGATTTTCACTTCTTTGACATGGGGGTTAGAAGGGAAAGGTTACCCAATGCGGTGGAGGACAAAGAAGACAGTGCTGAAAAAATTCCATTCGAATTTAGCAGGTATGTATGATGCAAGCAGTGACGAAACCCTTCCTGACTGCTGACATTTTGACAGGCCAGGCTGACGGGAGGATCAATCACAACACGCCTGATACCTGTAGACACTACTGGAAGAGGACACATGTATGATATCAGACACACAAAAGGTTAAACTGTAGCGGCTTTTCGTATCGAACAACGATCATCTTCCTTCTTTGCAACACTGGGTTTTAGCTATGTGTTGTAGTGTTAAAACGCTGACCCAAATACGTCTTTCAAACAAGATGCCTGTGTGTTTGCATAGTTTTGTA
>CM054145.1:25043142-25050642 GCA_028751875.1 Rapana venosa
CTCTAACCACCAGGCTATCCCGTCTGCATCTGCAAATCATCTGTAAATACAGTGCATATATATATATATATATATATATATATATATTATAGAGAGAGAGAGAGAGAGAGAGAGAGAGAGAGAGAGAGAGAGAGAGAGCAAACACAACGCAACACACCACACACACACACACACACACACACACACACACACACACACACACACAGCTCATTGTGGTCAGCAAAACTATGCTAAGGAAGAGTACATCCGTCGACACAGGAAAATGTGTGTAGAACAAAACTGTAGGACCCAAAAGACAGAATGCGGACGAAAAGGGCTGATTAGATGGAACTCGGGATTTGTCTTAAAGTCATAGACAGAGACAATCTGTTCACAAAACATGAAAGAAAAAACAAGAAAGCTTTGTTCGGAATTCCCAAAAAGTGGACCATATGGGGTCATCGAAAGCTATGTGGTGTTTTAAAGTAACTTGCTCACAAGTCCGTCGGATGACAAACCTTTTAGTACTACAGTCCACAAGCTTTCTCTTATTAGATCAAAAATTGTGACTGCACCTGGGATCCACCAGTCTGACCAAAAACACGGCTTCAACAAGAAACGTTGGTGGCGGGGCTGCCCACTTTTGACTATTTATATCGCTGCGTCCTTTGTTCCTCTGAACTCTGTCCTTTTCACTTCTGCTGAGATACCATAGGGAAAGACTATATTGTGTGTTGCTTTTCTCCCTACACAACGAAAAAGTAAGTACAGACTCCAGCAGCTGCAAGTCAACTTTCCCCCCCTGTCTAACTGGATGTCTGTGACTGTGTATTCTTCAACAGTACTTTTTAAGAAGGCATTGACTACAACAGACAGGAAAATAATGAGAGAATTTGACTTTGTTTGACTTAAGGTTGCAAGAACAACTAAATATACTAGGGATGTTGGTAGAGGAACAGGAACAAAGTTTTTCAAGTTAGGCTCGCACGGAAGCTGCAGTTTGAACTTATTTCTTTACCACATAGTGTGCCCACTATGCACACACGCACATAAGTGCGCGCGCGCACACATACACACACACACGCACGCACGCTGTTCCGCTTTTCGTAAGAGTAGGCCATTGTGTGCCGGTGGGAACAGATGACAGAATTCACAAATCCGCATACACACGGGGACTGGATGTAAAAAAGCACATAAGTGCTAATTCCATTATCCTCGATATAAAAGAATAAAATAAAAAAGAATAAAATATTAACTATAAAAATATGTATATAAAAAACGCGCGAGCCACACACACACACAACTACCACGCACACACACACACACACACACACACACACACACACACACACACACACACACACACACACACATACACACCACACACACGCGCGCGCGCACGCGCGCGCGCACACACCACTTACACAAACAAACACATCCTGTTAAATCCTGTTCCGCTTTTCGTAAGAGAAGGCCATTGTGTGCCGGTGGGAACAGATGACAGAATTTACAAAACCGCATACACACGGGACTGGATGTAAAAAGCACATAAGTGCTTATTCCATTATCCTCGATATAAAAGAATATAATGATGATGATAATAATAATAACACACACTTGAAAATAGCTAGAACCCACAACTACTGACGCTAAAACTGAGAGGAATTAAAATCCGTTGAAACACTGAGCTAGAATTTTGAGTCTCCTTTTTTTCCTTTTAATAATGGTGATAGTGGTGGCGGCAGTGTGTGTGTGTGTGTGTGTGTGTGTGTGTGTGTGTGTGTGTGTGTGTGTGTGTGGTGTGTGTGTGGTGTGTGTGTGTGTGTGTGTGTGAGTGTCGTGTGTGTGTGTGTGTGTGTGTGTGTGTGTGTGTGTGTGTGTGTGTGTAAAAAGGAGATGCTTTTGCTTAAGTGGGGAGTACTTTTCCTCAGCTGGTGGTCAGAAGCTAATGGCGAGTCTGATGAGCTCTCCACACAGCAAAACAGCTGACCCCTTGTTGGTGCCCTATGTTCCTACTCTTTGGAAAACGCTTGTATGCATGAGTGTCGTGTGTGCTTGAGTATGTGCATGCGTACATGCGTATGAACGCATTAAGAATAAGCAACTGAGATATGGTGATCTAGCTAAAAAGTAAACACTTAACTTTAAGCCACACCAACACCAACAATTTCTTGAATTAAATTTTCCCCCGCGGAGGATGTCGGAGGGCCTGTCAGTATAAATAGCATCCCCCATCTTCTGGAAATTCAGTGCTACTCTATCCCTCTCATGTTCTATATCTACCATGTCCCTTTTCTTCCTGTCACCTCCTTATTGTCTATTTTCTGCCTTATTGGTCCATGCTCCTGCCTTTTTTCCAGAAAGACTTGAGATATTATTCTATCCTATGCCGAAATCAGATGCGCTGGGCCTGACTTGTCAGGCGCTTAACTGCAGTGCAACGCAATTTTGCTCATATGACAGACAAAAATAGTTGCTGTATGAGCGGAAGAAGAAGAGGAAGAATTCCATGCCATATATTTTAGCTGCAGTCTTATGAATAATACCTGTGATTTTAGCCGTTTTATGTTGATTTGGTATTTGCATCGGTACACGTTTGATACTATCCCATGGACTGAACACTATTTATCTTTTTACCTTAGTACTATTGGATAAGAAGAAAGCAAAGATACATTTTATGAAAAATTACAGGCTGAAATGGAAAACACACCAAACCATGACATGAGGATAGTGATGGGTGACCTAAATGCAAAAGTCGGAAAAGACAACACAAATCAAGAAAGAGCCATGGGAAAAGAAGGATGTGGCAGCATAAATGACAACGGAGAAAGATTGGTGGAATTCTGCATGACAAACAACCTGGCCATTGGAGGGACGTTATTTGCACACCCTGAGATCCACAAGCTTACCTGGTGTTCCCCCAGTGGAAGAGACAAAAACCAGATCGACCACCTGATGATCAATGGGACATGGAGGAGATCGCTCCTAAATGTAAAAGTAAGGAGAGGAGCCGATGTTGGCAGTGATCACCACCTTGTTACTGCAACCCTAAAAGTGAAGCTGAGAAAAAATGGATCTGGGAAACCAAGACAACAACATTTTGATGTGCAAAAGCTGCACAACACCAAAGTAAAGAGTGCTTTCACCCTCCAGCTCAAAAACAAGTTCCAAGCACTGGTGGATACAGAAAACTACACACCTCCTGACACGACTAATATAAACACCATGTGGAAACAAGTCAGGACAGCCTACACACAAGCCAGTGAAACGTGCTTAGGACAGAGATAGAGGAAGAGGAAAAGGTGGATTACAGCAGACACCTAGCAAGCCATTGAGAACAGGAGAGAACTGAAGAAGAAAATCTTAGAGACAAAGTCAGAGCGGATAAGAGAGAGGTACAAACAACAGTACAGAGAAGCAAACCAAACTGTGAAGAGAATGACAAGAACAGACAAGCGTACCTACATGGATGGTATTGCAAGACAAGCAGAGGAGGCCGCCGCAAAGGGAGAGCAAGGACAGGTGTATAAGATCACTAAGACTGTCAGTGGCAAGTACCGGAGTAACACCGAACAACACCAATCCTAGATAAACAAGGCCAAATACTTACCACAGAAGCAGAGCAAGATACAAGATGGCCAGGAACATTTCAGCGAAGTTCTCAACAGACCACCACCAACTGAAGAGGCAGATGTACAAGATCCTGATGCTGATCTCAATGTGAACAGCACACCACCAAAGAAGGAAGAGATTATAGCAGCAATCAGCTCTCTCAAGAATGGAAAAGTCCCTGGCCAGGACAACCTCAAGGCAGATCCAGAATTTGCATCTTAAGTTCTACAGCCACTCTTTTCAGCTATATGGGAGGAGAAACAGCTACCAGCAGATTGGACAGAAGGAGTCATCGTGAAGATCCCAAAGAAAGGAGCCCTGAACAATTGTAACAACTGGAGAGGAATCACTCTGCTATCTGTTCCCAGCAAGATTCTGGCAAAGATCATCATCGGACGAATCTCAGAGGCAGTGGACCAACAACTCAGAAAGGAACAGGCAGGTTTTAGACCAGGAAGAAGATGCATAGACCAGATCTTCACCCTGCGCAACATCATCGAACAGTGCACGGAATGGCAGAGACAGCTGTATATCAACTTCGTAGATTTTGAAAAAGCCTTTGACAGCATTCATTGAGAAAGTGTATGGCGCATACTCCGAGCATATGGAATTCCATAGGAGATTATCCAAGTGATTAAGAGCTTCTACAACAACTTCACGTGCAGAGTAGGAAACAGCAAAACCAGTTTCAGTGTACAAACCGGCGTCAGATAAGGCTGCCCCATGTCAGCACTACTCTTCAACCTGACAATTGATTGGGTGATGAAACAAACAACAGCTGACCAGTCAAGGGGCATCAGATGGACCCCCTTCTCAACGCTTGAAGACCTAGATTTTGCCGACGATCTGGCACTGCTCTCACATACCCATCATCACATTCAAGAGAAGACATCCCGTCTCAGCACTTTCGCACAGCAAGTAGGCCTGAAAATCAGTCAGAAGAAGACAGAGGTGATGACACTGAACGTTCAGAACCCCTTACCGGTCACAGTGAATGGAGAAGATTTACCAACAACTGAAGAGTTCACCGTACCTCGGGAGCACTGTTAGGCATGACGGCGGAGCAGGCAGCGACATCAAGAACCGGATTAGCAAAGCAAGAAATGCTTATAGAAATCTGAACAATGTGTGGAAATTGTCCCAGTACAGCACCAGAACCAAACTAAGACTATACCAGAGCTGTGTACTTTCCACCCTTTTGTACGGCTCGGAGTGCTGGAGGATGACTGAGAGTGACCTCGACAAACTATCCACATTCCACACGAAGAATCTCAGAAGAATCTTGCGCATCTTCTGGCCTGAGACCATCTCCAACCAAGAACTTTTTGCCCATTGCAACCAAGAAAGCATGGACAACATCATCATGCATAGGCGATGGGGATGGATAGGGCATATCTGCCGTCGGGAACAGGGAAACATCGCCCGAACAGCCCTCCACTGGACACCAGAGGGAAAACGCAAACGAGGACGACCCAAGAACACTTGGCGTCGGACTGTCGAAGCAGAGCTGAAGACCTTCCAACATACCTGGGGAACCATTCAGAAGCTAGCCCAGGACAGACAGGAGTGGAGAACATGTGTTGCTACCCTACGTGCCAATAAGGCACGAAGGCATTGATGATGATGACTATTGGATAGCTGTTTGATTCCATTGCTAACTTTAGTACCGTAGATTACTAGAAGCCCTATGCATGTATGTGCACAAGCTTGATATCTGTCAGTTTGTTCTACCTTTCTTTTTGCTAGTTTATCGTTTTCCATGTATTTTGTTTTTAATGTCTCCTGATGCCATTTTGCAGTTGCTGTTGCGCAACTGTTATTTCAATGTCTTTTCATTCACTTTTATTGTTTCTGACTATTTCTGTTTGTTAGGGGCTTTTCCAGCAGTTTTGTTTCGTGTTGTACACCTTGAGTTTATTCTTTTTTATTTGTCATTGGTGGTGGTTTACTTTTAGTTCGCTGTGCAGTGTGCTCCGGTTATTGAACTGGATTTTTTATCATTTTGAGTCGGCATATTCAGTGTGCCTTAAGGCTCCTCAAGATGTTGAAAGATTGTCAGACCATGATTATCATTGTCAAATTTATCCTACATCTCAGATGGGAAAAGTATATTGATACAGAATTGTCATTTTTGGAAACAAAGATCGCCGTCATTATCATCAACATTTCTTTTTCTGTTTCTTTGTCTCTGTCTCTCTGTCTATCATTTTATCTATTGACTCATCTATATATTGCTGTCTCTGTCTCTGTCTGTCTATCTGTCTCTCTATCTATCTACCCATGGTATTCTCTCTCTCTCTCTCTCTCTCTCTCTCTCTCTCTCTCTCTCTCTCTCTCTCTCTCTCTCTCTCTCTCTCTCTCTGCCACTGTCATTGTCTCTATTACTGACACAAACACATGATCTCGATCTCGATCTCGTCTCTCTCTCTCTCTCTCTCTCTCTCTCTCTCTCTCTCTCTCTCCTCTCTCTCTCTCTCCTCTCTTCTCTTCTCTGTGCCACTGTCATTCTCTCTGTCACTGGCGCAAACACAAACACAAACTCTCTCTCTCTCAGCCTTGACAAATTGACCGCTTTTTCTGAATAGGCCTAATACCAATGAATCCTGAAAAATAACCCCTTTATATTCAGAGCAAAAGCTTTTTTTTAAAGAGGGAGAAGAAGGATCGTTTTCGGAAGATATAGAAAAAATACATGCTTTCTCCTGGAGCTATTTTTTATGTATAGTAAATTTATAAAACGCAACCGTTGCTACTTTTTGTTGTCATTTTCCGAGCATTTTTATTTCTTGGATATGTGATGCACAACAGGAAAGTGGAATTATTGTTAAGAAGGTAGCACACAGACAAGACAGACGAAGAAAGAAGAGAAACGAAAAGAAAAAAGAAAGAAAGGAAGAAAACAACAAAGCAAGAAACAATGTTAGCAAGAGATGACAAGACAGACAGAAAGACAGACAGACAGACAAAAAGAAAAAAGAAATTATGCAAAAAAAGAAAGAAGGGAAGTAAATGACAGGCCAGATAACGATTACAATAACGAAACATTATTTTCTGAGGGTATTACAATGAGTACAAGCCTTTTTTTTTACATCCAGCCTGGAAAGGAAAAAGAAAAAAAGTAGAGAAAACATATAAACAAATATACAGGCTAAGTGAATTATATGATCACAATTTTTTTTTATATTATATAAGTACTAAACAAGAAAGAACCTAAGCAAGAAAACAAACATACAAGGAAGAAAGAAAAGAAACAAAGAAAAGAAAAAGAAAGGAACAAAAGCAAAAGAAAAAGGCACAACAGACCAAATGAAAGAAAAGTGGAAAAAAAGACGAACAGAAAGAAAGATTTTTTTTAACTAGAAAAAACAAACAAAAACAAAAAAAGGAAAACGGAAAAGTCAAAACGAAAACCAAAAGACCCTCACAAAAATGCAGAACAGGAAAAGTCTTCCGGCTGTCTGTCCGGCTATTTGTCTCGGTTCTATTTACCCCTGTTAAAGTAATTAACAATAGTCTGAAAACTGCTCCCCTGAACGCTGCGTGACGGAAAAATGGAGAGAGCAAAAATGGCAGGCAGTTGCACAAATTTGGACAGTGGCCTTCAGAAAAGAGAGGCCTAATAGTGCCGTTAATGATCCAATTTGTCCTTCGGCTCCTTCCAAACTTACAAGTGCTGCTTTGAGAAAGGATTCGTATTTATTTAAGCTGATAATATGCTCTGTCTCTCTGTGTCTTCGTTCCTTTCTCTGTCTTTCCGTCTTTCTATCTCTGTCACTGTCTCTGTCTCTTTGACTCTCAAAACATAAAGTTCTCTCTCTCTCTCTCTCTCTCTCTCTGCTCACTTCTGGGTGGCCCCTACACTGAGAGAGAGGGACAGAGCTGAAGACAGAGAGTGTGTGTGTGTGTATG
>CM054145.1:25055642-25110642 GCA_028751875.1 Rapana venosa
TATCACCCTGCCAAAGTGTATAACCTTTGTGTGTGTGTGTGGGGGGGGGGGGGGGGGGGGGGGGGGGGGGGGCGTGCACATTTGGACTTGTTAGAACTATTACTGGTTACTATTACTATTAGTTACTGGTTGCGTGACTGTGTAAGAATGAGCTGAGTGCAAGCGCTTTGATTTGTCTCTTCAAGATATAGCGATTTATAAATTCCATTTATTATTATTATTATTATTAACTGATGAGATCATGGAAGCTAGTGGAATGGGTAACAGCAGAATAGAAACTCACGAAAATAAGGTTGACTAATCACGTTAATCCTAAATCAAACAGAACAAATACAACACAAACACAACATAACTTGAGCAGATTCAGAAGGCGAACTATTCATACGGCGTGATTTTTCTTGAAGTCGGAATGCAGTTACGCTAATGATGGGCAAAAACGGTTGCATACGCACAACCTCACCATTAGTGAATCTCTGAGTTCTAGCTGAGGGGGAAAAAGGCATGATATGATTTTAATAAGTCTTGATAAACAATACTTTGGGTCGCAATAATTACAATCTAACTCTTGTTTAGTCGAAATCAGCACAAGAGTTTATGCCAAATACCTGAGAAAGATATTATTGGGGATTACAATTCTGGCCATTTTCAATGTTTAATTACTCCTTGTCAGAAGTTCAAAGGCATCTGACCCTATAATAGTAATGTTTAATGAAAGGCACAATATATAAACGAGAAATAAGAAAATATGAACGTTATTGCACAACTGTTTTAATGGGGAGAATCACAGCTATTTTGCAGATACCCATACAGAACAGGTTTAGACAAAGATTTGATCAAAGGTTTTGCAAGATATTTCATATACAACAGCTTACGCTGAGGATTTAAAAAGTTGCAAAGAAAGCATCAGTACAAGAGTCTCTCTCTCTCTCTCTCTCTCTCTCTCTCTCTCTCTCTCTCTCTCTCTCTCTCTCTCTCCTCTCTCTCTCTCTCTCTCTCTCTTCCTCTCTAGCATCAGTGTCTTTCACTGATAAAATATTTGTACTGTCACTTTATATCCAGTTTTCAGAAACAATGTCTGAAATTCCTATTGATTTTTTGTTTCTTTGTTTGTTTGTTGTCTGTTTGTTTCAATATAAACTAATCATCCTCATATATAGGACTCTCTCTCTCTCTCTCTCTCTCTCTCTCTCTCGTCCTCTCTATCTCTCTCTCTTTTCCTTCCCCCCCCCCCCCCCCCCATATCATAGTGATCAATGTCCCAAACCACATATCCAAAAAGTGCCTTCATAAAAAATTCATGGTTCTTGCTAGAAAATCCACGCACACTGACGGGCATACTTACTTATACAGAAAGAACATACACTCTCCTATAAATGAAGACACTCATGAAAATGTGTACACACACGCGCGCGCGAACGCATGCATGCACGTGCACAAGCACGCATCCACACTCACTCACACACACACACATTCTCTCACTCACTCACTCTAACACACACACACACACACACCACACACACACAACACACACACACACACACACACACACACACACACACACACACACACACACACATGCAAGGACATCAGAAGATAGGAGGAGAAGAGTGGTCAGAGAAGAAAATCAGCACACAGGGAGAGGGAAATGACTCCAGGCACCAAGCCCTCCCTAAAAACAGGGACGTACAGCCCCGTGTCTATAACTGCTGTCTCCTGGTGCTGAATAACCCGCAGAGCAGTCTTTCTGCATCCTGACGTAGTTAGTATCTGCTATTGATCCTGCTAACAATGCTGCTGCATTAGGTGTCTACAAACTGAAGGGAGAGGGGAGAAATGGAGAGAATAAGAGAGAACTAAAGATAGTATTGAAAGAAGAACAAAACATGACAGCTTTGCATCCCCTCTCTCTCTCTCTCTCTCTCTCTCTCTCTCTCTCTCTCTCTCTCTCTCTCTCTCTCTCTCTCTCTCCCTCCTCTCTCTCTCTCTCTCTCTCTCTCTCTCTCTCTCTGGTCTTTTATCGACCTCATCATCACCATGGTCTTTTCTTCCCTTCTTCTCCATTGTTTTTGTCTGGCTGAAGGAGACATCACATAGGCTGCCACACACTTGAAAAACAAAATTACAGAGAATGGAATCGATCTGGTGTGCATGAGGCAGCCCAAACAACCAACATTGAGCTCACGAGGAGCTTGGGTTTGCTAGCAGTAGGTCTGTACGTATGGTCTGTATTGAAGAGAGTTTTCAACAAGTGGGATCATACAGCTGGCAACAGGTGCACAGAAGCTCAAGAAAGGGAGGTAGAATGAGTCACCTTGTAAACTATATTGCAATAGAGAAAGTGATCTTTAATTTTTACGTCTCACCACAAAAAGCTATATTGGGTATAAACAACAACAAAAAGGAAAGTGAATTTAGGAGAACAAAAGAAAATGTTACAGACTGATTTTAACATTTGGAAGACTCACAGAAGGGAAGTTTGGAGGTTTTCAAGCACATACAGAAGTACCAGTCGGCCTGATGAAACGCACAAGCGCAACGGAAGAGAAGTGTACAAATGTATAATTAAATGTTTGATTTAGTGTGTTATTATTTCGGTATTAATTCCGATCGGTATTGAAATTAAAGTCTAAGTCAAGCAACTATATCTGTCGCTGACTTTGCGTGCTACTAAACGGACATACCTGTGGTGGAAAGGAAAAAAGGGAACTACATATGCAATACAGCTCTGTTTTGATAGTAAAAGCGAGGTCTTTTGCAAGATAATTTTTATAGCAGGTTTCAAGAGGGTGGGGGGGGGGGGGTAGTTTGTAGAGCAGGTTTCAGGGGGAGAGGGGGGAAGTTTTATCGAAAGAAAAAACAGAACAATAAGAAATCTCTCTCTCTCTCTCTCTCTCTCTCTCTCTCTCTCTCTCTCTCTCTCTCTCTCTCTCTCTCTCTCTCTCTCTCTCTCTCTCTCTCTCCTTTATGAAAGATTTATCCTGAAAAATGTCTATACGCAACCAAGCCTATTCGTCTATGTTTATCAATATCATCTGAAAATGAAACTATTGTTGGTAACTTTGCATTGTACTTATTTAAAGCTTTCCAACTGGGAGAAACAGCCACGTCTTGACTTCCTTAATATACCGATAGGGTGCGTAGTATTTCTTTTAAAAACATATATAATGTATAAAACATCTGAATTCCGAATTTTGAAGTCTGAGTCTCTCTCTCTCTCTCTCTCTCTCTCTCTCTCTCTCTCTCTCTCTCTCTCTCTCTCTCTCTCTTCTTCTCTATCTCTCTCTCTCAGAGTAAGATAAATTTCAGCCTACATATTTGGAACTTAATGTACTGTACCTTGATCTATGGATCGTGTTTGTCTGGCGACAATTTGGTCACGTTTCTAAAGGAACGCGTCATTTTTAAGACAGTGATCCTTTAACAACTGTTAAAATGTTGGTACCATGTTTTTCAGTACAAGCATTGCTTTGAAAGGAATCCCTCTCATTAAAAAAAAAGTTGCTGTACAAAATAATCCGACACCCCCGCGAAATCGGACTCATCAAATTATCACCTAGTCTTATGTGTTAAGTTTCTATGGAACTGTTTGCTGCAAACTAGTCTAGTTTTACCTTTTATGTTTATTCTAGCAATATTTCTATTCTGCGCCTTGATTTTCCATAAAATTGCCAAATTTGGATGTTTCAGATTGGCTATAAAAACTAAGATAAGCAGAAAACTATGTCAGAGTAAAAATTTCAAGTTCGATAAGTAGGCTGAAGGCAGTGGCTTTCGTCTTTGACAAAGCAACACAAATCTGGTTGGGTTTTTCTGTTGTTGTTTTTTCTGTAATATTACCTGTTCCCTGAACATTCTTGGGAACTTACAGGAAACTTGACAAAAAGAAGAAAGCCTCGCTTTTTTTCAGGTACCCGTGACGTGACACCCCCACTTTCTTTGCACATTTCTGATTATGCATGTCAAAACATGGGTGTGTGAACAAAACATAGCCTTTCATTTACGAAAAGAATTCTCCTTTTTCTTCCCCTGCACTTTTCAATCACTCGAAAGGAATGATGAAATAATATCACACAAAACAATACCTGCATTCGAGTGTCTTGTTAAACGTCGATGGATACTTTTCTTTCTTATGGTATATAAATGATCAGAGACCCGCGCTGAAGCAAAAGGTGCGGAGGCATCATGGGAATCAGGAAGAGAAACATGATACCAGTCAACAAGGCCGTAGTTTACTGAGTTGAAAAACAAAAGGTTCAAACCCCACATCTGCTTCAAGGTCATCAATCACCAGGGTGCGCAGATTACATGACAAAACGAATCAATCACACCAATTTGTTTTACACACCAGATATAAAATCAGTATAACAAATTTAGTCTTAAACAAAATGTCTGTCATCTGAGAGAACAATGAATGTGGATATTACATTACAAATGGGAATTCTCTCACCCAACCCCTCCCGCCCGTGACAATGAACAATGAACAAGTGTTATTGTACTTCTTTTCTTTCACCAACCCCTTCATGAAGGGCGGTGGCCTAAACATGAATAAGTTATCCAAATCCGAATCTCTCTCCCCGTGTCCGTGTGTGTCTCAGTGTGTGTGTGTGTGTGTGTGTGTGTGTGTGTTTCTGAGTCTGTGTCTGTGTATGTATCTGTGTCCGTTCGTGTCTTTGTCTATGTGTAAGTGTTATGTGCATAATGTAATGAGTTTATGTAAATTTGTTGGCTCTACTAGAGATTGTGATAGGTATATAACATACATTACAATCTATTTTTGAAGGAAAGATAAATTTGGATATGAATACATAGATCAACAGTGTGCTGCCACAACAAAAGTATTCTTTCATGTCTTTCCACAAAAATAATAATGTGCATTGTCATCGTAAGCCAGACCCTGAAGAATTTTCATCTTGCAAAATTGAAAACAAATAACATGCTAACTTTAAGTGAAATTAGTTTCTCATATACACAACCAGGCTTCTTTTTCGTGTGATACTCAAGGCTACACAGCCCACTCACAGGGATTATTTATCTATATGTATTCCATGCAAGCAAATAAAGAAAAGAACTTATTTTGGAATTAAAATTCTGAAGATCATATAACAATTTGGAACTGCAGTAACCATGTGTATGTTTCTTTGTTTGTTTATATGAGAGAGAGATTCCATAGGAATGAGTGATTGTATTGTTCATCAACTTAACGTCCATTCCCATGAAGTGATATTAGACAAGAGTGACTCTATGTGTGTGTGTGCACGTGTGCGAGTGCGTGTATGTGTAACATGTATATTTGTGTGTATGAGTGTGTGTGCATACATGGACGAACATATTTGTCTGTGTAGGTGTGCGTGTGCGCGCATGCACGCTCGTGAGTGTGTGCATAATGTTTTTATGAGTTTCTGCGGATGCGAGAACGTAGTGTGTGTGTGTGTGTGTGTGTGTGCGTGCGTGCGTGCGTGCTGCATACGTGCGTGGTGTGGGTGAGTGTGTGTGTGTGTGTGTGTGTGTGTGTGTGTGTGTGTGTGTGTGTGTGTGTGTGTGTGTGTGTGTGTGTTCTACGTACAACTGCTGGAATAGAGGTTATTTGCCTACTGAATTAAAAAGGGAATTAAGCATTCTAAAGCTGGTGATAATCATCACAGTGTTTCTAATTCTCAACCCACTCTCTATTCTTTTAACACTGAATATCATGTGCAAGAAAATTACGCATTATAATCCCTTTTTCAGCACAAAGCAACCTTTTGCGTTGTATTGTGGGCCTATTAAGAGAACGTATCACGACTTTACCACTATGGAATCTATTTTGAAAACTCGACAATTACTGAGAACAGATTTCCGTATAAACTCACAAATACATCCTCAGAAACATATAAATTAATATTCATATACTACGATCATATCAACGCTCACAAAGACGTGTATTTCTTTACCAAAAACATTATCAGTCAGACTATGCACTACATTGAGTTTCATAATCGCAACAACGTTAACAGTGTCAGCAGTCGAGTTCTCATTGTTAGATGTAATTCTCAAGTAATATTGTATTTTAATTGTCCTGTTATGAGGCAATTAAAGAATAAAGACTCTTCTAATGTACTTTGTTTGTGAGTTGTTATTCTGAATCAATGAATCACGATTGTAGAGTATAATATTTGAGTGTACATACCAAGGTCTGATAAATGTTTTCATAAAGTTTTGTTTTATTTTCCATAATGTTTTCATAAAATTTTGTTTTTATTTTTCTTCCCTTTTTCCCCCCAAGCCCGATAGAACATGTGATCAAAAGCCGATATTCATTAAACCACTTCAGAGGTCAAACCTCTCTCTTCTCCTCTCTCTCTCTTCTCTCTCTCTCTCTCTGTCTGTTAAAGAATGTCTCTTTCTGGCAAAAAGAAGCGCAAACTGATGAGAAGCGAGCATGTTGTTGAGCCGTGACAACTTGTTTCTCTCTCCCATTCTGCATCAAAACTGATCGTCAAAGCTGCTTTGCACATTTCCTTCTGTGTCGTTCAAAATATTATGCTAACCCAATGGGAGGCTAGATCGGGTGAGATTGTGGGGCAGAGAGTAGAGTGGAGTGGACAGTGTGTGTGTGTGTCTGTCTGTCTGTTCTGTCTGTCTGTTTGTCTGTCTGTCTGTCTGTCTGTCTTTCTGTCTGTCGATTTGTGTCTGTTTGTGTCTCTGTGTGTGATTCAGATTCAGATTCAGAATATTTAATTGCCATAAAAGTCATGTAGACTTATTTGGAACAAAATAAACACAAGTAAAAATCATGTTGCATTTTACTTCTCTTTCCTCTTTTCTCAAAATATCCATACACATATCTGATATCTGCTTAATAGATATCAACTGTGATTATGTCGCTGAATTTATCAATACAGTATATACGTTCTTTATCTTGGTATTTGATTTTCACTCAAATTGTTTCTGAGTTCATAATATAAGGCACAATTATCAGCATATGGAACTTTATCTTCTATTTTGCTACAGTATTTACATTCTCTGTCCTCTCTGGATATATTTTGGTGTCTACCTTCTCTATCATCTAATCGTGACAGCTTAAGCGAAATTGACATAAAGTCTTCTTATGGGTTCTGTTTTCGGAGTTTATTAGATAAGGTTCCAGTCTGTGTTCCTTGGTAGCAAAATCTTAAAATTCTAGCTTTGCAAACATTTCTTCTTGTAGATCCAAATGTTTTATACATGGCCTCAAGCTTTCTGTGAACAGTATAACTTAACCGATGAACATCAAAAGTACTTTGGGTTTTTCACACATGTTTGAGTCCAATTGTGTAAAGAATATTTTACTGTGTTGATCCATTTGTCACATATGCTAGTCTGACACAATTTATCATTTACTATTCTAATATAAGAAATTATTTTAATTCTATCAAGTAAATCCAAAAGTGTGTATCTGTGGTGTGTCTGTGTGCACGTACGCTCGCGGGCTTTTGTGCCCACACGCTAATGTGCATATCTACATATGTTAGGCCCTGAGCGTGGGTGCGTGTATACGTGCGTGTGTAGGGGTGTTTGTGTGTGTGACAGAGACAAATAGGGAGATTGAGCGATGGAAAAGAGAGAGGGGGCGAGTTCAGAAGAGAGGCCAGAAGCGGTGGAGGGAGCGGCGGAAGACAGCTAATGAGCCCCCAGCCATGGTGGGCAGATCTGGCCCCTCTCTCGCCATTACCAGCCACTACCATCAGGCTGACACTGGTTTGGCTCCTTGTTCCCACTGACCGCACCTGTAATTCTGTTCTATGGGAAAGATAGTTTAGCCCACCTCAGTCTTTTACAACTTCTGTACCTGTGGCTTTGCTAGTGACATTAAAATCTGCCTCTGATAAACATGTATCCAGCACTCACATACCCCAACAACCGGCTGAAGACATGGAGGCATTTGTGTGAAAAGTATGTCGGCTAATGATTGCATATCTGAGAGAGAAATGCATTTTTACAGACTTGCTTTTGGCGCTTGCAGTGTGTGTATGTTTTGGTAGGGAAGGCAAGAAGCGAGTGTGGGAGGGAGAGAAAGGGACCCACACGCATGCGAACGCGCGTGTCAGAGTGCTTGCGTATGGGGGCGTTACCATTTAGTATGTCAGAGAATACTGTTGAAAGCCTTATCCGATTCCTGTCACGTCATGGTCAAGGTAATAACGAGCATGCAGATGGAAGAAAAGGGGTGGGAATGGTCAGACAATCCCAGACCTGAAGGCTGGCTGATTAAGGTGATGCATTGCCTGGCACATTCAATATGCACGGCACGACAGGCGTCTGTCCCAAGGGCTGCCATGACCCAATGCCTTTGTCCAGAAGAGTGACAGCCGCTGTGGAACAACTAACTGATTAACCATGCAGAACTGACCACTGCCACACTGTCTGTCACCGCAGCCAAGGTTACCAGTAATTCTGCTGATAACAGTTGTCTGTGTTGGTTTTTCCCTCGGTGACAGTCTCTCCACTTTGAAAGGACTGTTGACAGTTAAAACGGTAGATTCATCCCTCACGTGTCAAGATAGAGCAGTGCCATTCTCATCACCTTACATGATAATCCAAAGACTCTGAGACCAAAATTCAAAATATCAATGCTGTCTCCATGCTATCTCCAAGTACTTAAAGAAAGCAGCTATGATACCACATGAGCTAAAATACTGTCTTCTTAATTTTTTACTTACTCATCTGGAATGAATCCAGGTATTTTTAACCAGATGTATTAAAAAATATCTTAATGGTATAATACCTAGACCTTCATATTTAATGGTTAAGGTACTTTGGCAACTTGAAAACAATACCAGGCGCATTCACCACCGTGGTCAATGACAATACAAAATCTGCGATCTTAAATATAAATTTCATATGAAACGCTAAATCCTCACATCTTTTGAAGATTCATTACACGTGTAGTGCCTATTACAACAGCCGTTTGAACAGAAATATCAATCCTGGTCTATGTTTTGCAAAATTTAACACTTATTCAACGTTGTAATTTTAGAAATATATATCCCCTGCCAAGCACCCATATCCTAAGCAATCGAATCTTGTTATGCGGTTTAACGTACCCTGGAAATAGTCGTACTCATTACTCATAGATAGAAAAAATGAAAACAAATTGTAACAAGTTCCGAGCTAAAAACAAAAATCCCTAATTCAAGATGAATCAGCGAAATTGTGCCGTGTAATGTATAAGAAACACATCATTTATGATCATATTCAACCCATAATTTTCTTTGATATTTTTTAAGGATTCAGAGAGTTTGCTTCCCACGATATCCAGCGTGTAGGATTCTAATGGTATCGGGAAAAACCTAACCCTACTACTGTAGCGGGCAGGCAGAATCGTTGTGTTTACCCAACAGTCACCTGGAGACACTCACTTCC
This sequence comes from Rapana venosa, assembly GCA_028751875.1. Classification (NCBI taxonomy): domain Eukaryota; kingdom Metazoa; phylum Mollusca; class Gastropoda; order Neogastropoda; family Muricidae; genus Rapana; species Rapana venosa. The sequence goes on from CM054145.1 coordinate 25,065,024, forward strand.
ATCAAACAAACGTGAGGTTGGAGGGGGGGGGGGGGGGGGCTTAATATACTCCTATATTCAATCTTCTCTGCACACGACTTCAGTTCTAGAATTTAACAGCATAGCTCTTATCGTGCTCATTTGTATACCACTTTAAATCACGGCAGATTTCTCTGCGGGAAATTCTGGCTGCCCTCCCCAGAAAGAGCGTGTCGCCACAAGAGCATCGCCACCCTTTATTTTCTTTCTTTTCCTGTCTGCATATGTACTAGTTTCCCTATCAGAGTGGTTTTTAACTACAAAATTTTGCCTGGAACAACTCTCTTGTTGCTGTGGGTTCTTCTACGTGCGCTAAATGCGTTTTTCACACGGGACCTCAGTTTATCGTCTCATCGAAAGACTAGCATCCAGACCACTACTGACGGTGTAGTAGATTGGGGAAAAGTTTCGGGCACAATCAGGGATCGAACCCGGACCAGGATCAATCGCGAACTTTCTAGCCAGTTACGTTACCTCTAGACCACCGATTCACATTATTGTATGGAGTCTTAAATTTCTGTTCTTTATTCCATGCAATCAGCATGCAGTGTCATGTCTTCTGTTCGACTTTTAAAAAGGAAAAGAGGGGGGAGTGCCCAAGACCAAGAGAAATGTGCCGATTGTATTCCAGGCACAGGAAAAGCAATGAGAAACACGGAGTAGAGGGGGGGGTTAACTTCCTGAGATTATGCAGAAAACAAAAGCGAATGAATATTGTTAATCCTTTTATGAAAATCCCTTCAACACAAATGATTTAGATGTAATCCTTCCAAACGAAAACTTCAAACTTTCCACGTATTAAAGGCCTTCAAGTAATGTAAATAACACACCAGTAAGCCTATTCTCAGGGGATCTTTGATGATCAGAGTTAAACTGAAAACTATATCATTATGAATACCAAACTCATCACCATGTGTAACTCGCATTTTAGCACTCGTGATCGCATAGGGGGGAAAAGAAGTTTGGACGTTAGTTTTTATTGGCGTAAACAGCCATAAGGGGGTAAGTTTGCACAAACTAAAGTGACTATTTACGGTAGAGCTCAGGTGTCAATAAACGATGCGCTGTGTCGACGTCAAAGAAATGAGGTGTACTTGACCTAGCCTTTGAAGGGTTATCAGGAAATAAGTCATTTCGGTATATTCACGTATAGTGAGTTCAAACTATAAGCCATCAAGATGACAAAGCGTACAATCATCGAAATTCAAAGCTTTTTTAGATACTTTCTATGATAAGAAAATATACACATCAAATCTCACATCTTTATTACTTTTTTTCTTGTGTTGCTGCCATGCAGAACAACCAGTGCTAATTCACAAACTTCCTGTTTCCATGTGGAGTAAAAACAAACAATTAAATTAAAAATCTGTCGCTGACGTAAGTGTTCACAGTGTGCCGCTGTTCATCATGCTGGTAACGATTACAAGAAAAGGCGGCGGCAGCGCTACAGGAGCAGTCCATTGCGATGTGTCATACCAAGCGCTGCTGCCAGCCCTGACTGAACCAGCTCTGGCTGCTGCCACAAGTGACGGCAGAAAACAAGGAGAAACAACACCGTGATCACTGCCGGTTCATGGCCGTTAAAGGAAATAGTTGTTGACGCGCAGTTCGCTGTGCTCCTCTCCTTTTTCAGCCGCTGGTAATACCGGCTTCTGCTTCTCTCCAATACCGATAATGGCGGGGAATAGTTAACGTGACCTTGTTTGGGTTTGTCGGCCGTGCTTTTTGTGTTTTTCCGTAAAAATGATCAAATATCATATGCCCGAATTTGAAAAGAGGAAATAAGATGTTCAGTCAATTGTGGCCACAATGCAGGGATTATTGATATGGGCATGTGCTCCATATACAAGATAAAACGCTAGATGAATTCCATTTATTATTATTATTTATTATTGTCATTATAGAACAGGCTAGAAAAGAGACGGTAATAATGCAGCAACAATAAGACAACCTATGAGTAAACAGTTACTTGTCAGAATGTTAAGAATACATTTGTACCATATTGTGGAATGATAACGCACAATAAATAATAGCAAATGCGTTGATAAAAAGGCGAACTCGCGCACGTGTGCGTGTGTGTGTGTGAGAGTGTGCACGCGCGCGCTCACGCGCGGGTGGTGTGTGTGGGGGGGGGGGATATGGGTGTGTGCGCGCGTGTTTGCGTTTGTATGTGTGGATCACGTCATAATTGCAACTCTAAGAAAAGCCATAGGAAAAGAGGAGTTTATATTATTGATTTTCAAAGTATGTGCACGCCGCTAAAACATTAGCAGCTTGGCGACTTCTGGCGTCACTGAAAAGGCTTAAAGGGCCCTGTGAAGCTCTCTCCTAACAGAAAACAACATCTTAAGCAATCGCAAGATAACGTCCACAGACTTCTTAAGCTGCTTGCACTCAGAACTCTGACGGTAAGTACCGTGTAAAACAGAAGCCAAGCGAAAATCTCAGCGGTCAGCAGTCTAAGCCTCAAGGATGGAGATGTTCAAGGGCTGTGCAGTTTATTCTTTCTTTCAGTCAGTCAAAGTCACTGAATTGGGAACCCTCCGACTATAATAGCAATCTCTCTCTCTCTCTCTCTCTCTCTCTCTCTCTCTCTCTCTCTCTCTCTCTCTCTCTCTCTCTCTCTCTCGCTCTGTCTGACACTGCTGATGCAAAATGTCCTAAAACTATTTGATTTTTTTAAATCCTATTCAAAAACCTGGCGAAATCAAAACTTAAAATCAATATATCTAAACGAACTGATTTTTCCAAAAATGACAATAAACCGAAAAGGATCACTTAACTCGCCACAGAAACTTCCTTGATTGTGAAAAGAAAAATTCTCCAAAAACCTGACAATTGCTGTGAAAACTCAGTCAAAAATGTGAATCTAAATGATACACTCTGAAGTTACACAATTAAGAGGAGGCTTCTAACAGTTCACCTTTACACACTACTTGACAGTAGTGCAGGTTTTTGACAGTATAGCATTTCTTATCAATACCCCTATAACTGTTTGAAGCGCTATGATTTATTACCTATATAGTTATATTTTCATTGTTGCTGTTGTTGTTGTTAACCTGTGAGTGTTGGTTTCACTGTTTCTTTGACCGTTTGGCCGTTTTGTTTGGTCATTTGCTTAACCCTCTGACCGTATACATCCTGATTTGTTTGTTATCCTCGTGTGTCTTTTAGGACCTGATCAGTTTTCGGAGTTTTTGTCTGATGCTTTTCCTTTTCTTTTACCTCCGGTACCTCACATTGTATTGAAAGTGTTTATGCTTCAGCAGAATATGACAATGTTATATAGTGTGTCAGCTAATTAAGTTTGTTGCTTCCGTGTTTGGTTTTGGACCCTATATTTAAAACTCTTTAGAGGAAAGGTCACATGGAATATTTCTGAAATATATTTACAACACCAACAAGAAACTGCAAACTCTAAAAGCTTCCTCGTTATTTGAAAGTGGCAAAAGGCTTTTGACAAACTATTTTTGTTTGTTTGGTTGGCTGGTTGGTTGGTTGGTTGGTTGTGTTTTTGCTTGGGAGTAATCAAGAATTACCCAGTTATTCCCAATGCCGGCACACTCAGTCTCTATGACCGTGCCACTGAAATAAAGAAAACACACGCGTCATACATCGCATAATACTGAGCAAACGAGGACGGCTTTGTCTTAATAGGATTGCCTTGCAAACTAGTGTCAAATCGTGTGATGTGATTCTTACAATGTGGCCATTATTTCATTCTCTTGCAGCTTCTGATCACAATGTTTTAGGGCCGTGATAAAAATGCGTCCTTCTGGGTTTCTGTTAATAGTTCATTTTGTGAGTGTTCGCGTTTTTGCAATGTGTGTGTGCGCGCACGTGTGTGTGTGTGTGTGTGTGTGTGTGTGTGTGTGTGTGTGTGTGTGTGTGTGTGTGTGGTTGCGCCGCGCACGTGTGTGTGTGTGTATAGGTGTGTGTGTGCGTGCGTGCGTGCCCGCGTACGCAAGACTATAAAATATCCGACAGTTTAATTGGCAATTATTTTATCACTGTTTGGGTCCCCTCAGAAAACAAAGTACGGTTGGCTGAACAGCAGATAAAAACGATCAAGAGCATCAACTATGTCTTCACTGCAAGTTAAACATATATATTAGAAAACTATCAATGCAAAAAAAATTCCAGAATTGAACGAACATGATAGATAAAGTGTCAAAACAAAGAGGAAAATAACCAGGTGTGAGGAGAGTGGAGGACGGTATAGGATGGAAATAACGAGAACAGAGCGCATCTTTAACCGAACAATAATTTATTTTAAAATCATAAAGGTAAAAGAATCGAAATAAGCATCATCGCTGAACCAAACATTCATGCACACACTACTTTTTAAATTAACACTACACAACGCTGTTTAAGGTCAGCAATGACTGTGCACCGATTGGTTAAAACACACCACAGATTAAAATCACCCGATCGACCTTTGTGTACTTCTTCGCCATTACTGGCACTTAACTTTCATCAACTGTGGGGAAGTATGGTAGGGAGTTTTGCTGCATGAAAAGCCCTGGATGTCTCCCAGATTGTGTCAATGACGGCACGGCAAGGTGGAGGACTTCACAATAGAAGCGCCAATGTTCACGGTCTATCGGAAAGGGCTTAGACTCGCTTCGTTACTTCAGCACACGTCTGTCCCACTTAATGTTGATGGACTTGATGGATGCTCTTGCTGGTGGCACTGAAGTCGATTTTCCTTACATTTGTATATTTATTCTGCGATGAGAGATAATTCGTGTGTGTGTGTGTGTGTGTGTGTGTGTGTGTGTGTGTGTGTGTGTGTGTGTGTGTGTGCGTGCGTGCGTGTGTGCGTGCGTGCGTGCGTGCGTGCGTGGGTGCGCGCGCGCGCGCGTGCCTGTGTGTGTGCGTTTGTGTGTTTGTATGATTTTTGCACTGATATCATGCAGCGACAATCACGGGGGCGTGCTAAAAGGGGTTAGAGACAGGTCCGGAATAAAAAGAAAACCTACGAAAACTCCGGAGACCGCTCCGAAATAAAAACAGACAATAGCTTAGACCCAAAAAATACTGTGACGTTAGTTTTCTCTCTCTCTCTCTCTCTCTCTCTCTCTCTCTCTTCTCTCTCTCTCTCTCTCTCTCTCTCTCTCTCTCTCTCTCCTCTCTCTCTCTCTCCTCTCTCTCTCTCTCACATCACACACACACACAACACCACACATGAACACACCCCGCACACACCACACACACACACACACCCCACACACACACACACACATCCATTGCCCTGTATTTTTACTGCCTCAGACAACCAAAAGTGTGCTCTAGTTTCCTCTCGAAAGAAAGAAGTCAGACTAACTATTGACAGCTTTGAACTGGCAAATGTGTCCGCCTGGAACTGAAACGAAGGCAGAACACTATCGACTGACGTTCCAGACAGAACGCAAGATGCTCCCAGGCTGACGAGTTCTCTGTTGGACGGGTGGGTTCGAAGATGCCTGCCTAACATCAGGGGACGTTCTGGCCTGGTGATCACACCCGAGTCTCAGAGACTTGTTAAGTGGGGAGAAGTTAGGCTAAGAGGTTGACCGTTGAGAGTGTTTCCCCCTCGGTGCTACAGTCAGGAAAATATGTATTCTGCGTATTAATGATGAAACGGTGCATACTTCAGAGAGAGAAGGAGGAGGCAGACAGATAGACAGACAGACAGACACACAGACACACACACACACACACACACACACACACACACACACACACACACACACACACACACACACACACACACACACACATCGTCTAATATCACTGAGAGTGAACAGACGTAAAATCGAAGACAACAACAACAACAACACAACAACAACACACACACACACAACACACACACACACACACACACACACACACACACCACACACACACACACACACCACACAAACAGACGACCGAACAGACAGCAGGTGTATTTCTAGATATTTTTCAATCGTTCAGCATTTAATTTATCACAGGGGAAGAAAGATGTTATCGACAAACTGGTGCATACTTCAAGAAGAGAAGGAGAAGAAGAGACAGACAGACACACAATGACAAACAGACAAATAGATAACCGAACAGACAGTCGTTCGCATTCAATTTATCACAGGGGAAAATACAAACTTAATGACAGCATCACCGCAAAAACTTGCTTTTCCCATAATTACTGTTGGTTACATCAAAATATAAAATTATGCTGAATAAATGCGACGTTGGTGTCTTTTTAATTGTTAGTGCTAGAGAAAGTGAGTGCAAGTAAATCGAAGTGAACGTCTGCGAGCACTGATCGCTCTGGCAGTAGTTTTTACTCTGTATGGATCCTCTGTAGTGTTGTGCCAGTTCCTCTTACTTGTTTTTGAACACGCTTTTTTTATTCTCTTGAATAAAACTGAAGAGAATCTCTCTCTCTCTCTCTCTCTCTCTCTCTCTCTCTCTCCTCTCTCTCTCTCTCTCTCTCTCTCTTTCTCTTTATGTTTTTGTTTAGCTTTGTTTTGCTATGCTTTGTTTGACCCCATTCTAGAGGCTGGAGGCCCGAAGAATAAATTTTGTTCATTGCTCTCTCTCTCTCTCTCTCTCTCTCCTCTCTCTCTCTCTCTCTCTCTCTCTCTCTCTCTCTCTCTCTCTCTCTTTCAAAATTTGCTATTTTGTAATTCAGACGGGAAACTAAGATTTCACTCATGTCAAACGACATACACATTGCTTATATGCATGACCGGGTTTATAGACATCGCCCAACGGACTGAAGAACAGATTCCAAAATATATGTGAAGACAGGGGTCAGAGAACCAGATACTAATGTGACAGTGGGCGACGTTGTCCGTCTATTCCATGTCACTTTATCATCTTCTTGTGGTTCTGTCTGAAAACTAAACCCAAACCTCTCTTGCAATAATGCTGGATGGAAAACGTGAGAATCTGTGACTAGGCTTTGATGTAAGGATTGAAATTAAAAAAACAAGTGCAGAATTTTCGCGCCGACATACTACAACAATCAACTTTAATTCACGTAATATCCAACCGGTATCACTTGACCAAGCTTCCTGTGAAGTCGAAACCACGAGAATTCTGCCACATGCCGAGATACAGCCACTGACTGCCCTCGAGGGAGGAGGATGCGGGAGATTGCTGTCCAGTGTCAAAGACCGCTAAAACACACGTTCCCAGAGGACCACCATCCACAGCATTTTGGAGCGGGGCTCGGTCGCAGCGGCCCCTGGGCGCTAAGGGCTGAGCCTGATACCAGGCAATGGGGGATCGTCAGGGAGCGGTGAGTTGAATGAATGATGACAAGATAGAGCTGATCACAGTCAGTCCCTGCTAAACACTGGCACTTATCTCCGGGCTCTCTGCGCGCCTTCATCTTATCTACCTCACACTTGGCGGCGCCCGACCCACCCCCAATGGCTTGTCTCCATTGAATGGTGATGCATATCTCTAAGTTTGATATCACTGTCAGCTTTATCATTCGTTAACTGCATTCTTACCTCCATCTTGCTAGCTTGAGCGAGAGAGAAACCAAGTTTTGTTTGGTTGGAGTTTTTTGTATGCCGTTTCTTTAGAACAATGTTCCGCAATGGAATACAGAACACAACCTTTCGTAGGAAGAGAGAGGAGGAGAGGAGAGAGAGAGAGAGAGAGAGTGGTGTGTGTGTGGTGTGTGTGGTGTGTGTGTGTGTGTGTGTGTGTGAATGCTCTGGGCCTAGACCTTTGTCATTTCTGACCGCAACCAGAACCGATTTGGTATTTGGGGGTGTCAAGAACCGAAAGATGTCTGTGGTTTGCTAAAAGACAACGCTAGACCTAATCGCAAATTAATTTTTAGGAAATTCTATCTTCTCGGAGTCTTGGTGTTTGTTTTGCCTTCTCGTTTGCTTGCTTGCTTGTTTGATTGCATATCGTGCATGTTTTTTTGTCTTCGTGTTTGCTTGCTCCTTTCATCTTGTTTCCATGGTATTTAATGGGAGTCAGACAGATATGACTCTTAGAGTGATATTTTTTATCTGTAAGACTATTCCAAATAGGGTATGTACATAGCAAAGGCTTTAGGGGTTGGTCTGTCCGAATTTGTCAATTCTCTCTCATATTTAATGTGTACTCTCTCTCTCTCTCTCATCAATTTGAGTCAAAAGTTACCCATACCTTCGTATCATTATTCATATTTTTGGTATGAACACCAACAGTCTAGTTGCGGTAACAACCTTCTCTACACAACGCTCTTGGCGAAATCCTAAAACACTAGAGAGCTTTCGGTGTTAGTATGACACAGATGACACTATTATGAAAATATTACTGGCAAAGACAGCTGACATTTATTAACCGTGTTTTATAGCGCTTTCACAAACTGACTCCTCTAAGTTTTCTTCTCCCTACCCAACTAAAGATGACAGATAGATCACCAGTGTGTGTGTGTGTGTGTGTGTGTGTGTGTGTGTGTGTGTGTGTGTGTGTGTGTGTGTGTGTGTGTGTGTGCGCGCGCGCGCGCGCGCTGAGCACTAACGCGCAAGAATCATCCTTTGCTAGCGTCGCACTTCCCCACCCATTCATCCACTTATTTATCACTTCTGTGTTGTCTTTCCTTCCATCAGTCTGCAAACTTTGGCCAGCCTTGGGTGATCACACTTGACAAGTGACGAACGAGCAAGGTCCTTTTGCACAGTCAATGTCCAACACCGACAGAGAGCTGTTCAAGCAAGCAGAGGCGATTGAGCCGAGGGTTTAACGAGGGATAAGACGATGGTTTGGCGTCCACACTACGGACCGGAGTGTCGTAAAACAAAGCTTGAGAAAACACGGAACGACATTTTTGTCTGGCCCCGTTTTCTCGCTGTCGGCGCTGACTTCCATCACTTACTTTCAGTACTCGGTAGTCATACTAAGTCAGACTGTGGCCTGTGTTTTTTCTCTGACTACTATCTTGTAGATGGAAACAAACGTAGGTGAGAGTCCATTTTTTACAAGTTACGTTAGTTACCAAACTTTGAATTGGTGTTTTGTTTTTCTGCAGGCTTTTCTTTTTCGTTTAAAACAGTCACGCTTCTAAGTTTTCCTTCGTCAGACTGTCTGTCATATGAACGAAAATGCGTTGAGGTGCCGTTAAGCGCCTGACAATTAGGCCCAATTTATCCGACTTAGATGTGGGTTTTTTTATATCAGTGTTCGTTCTCCACACTAGTTGCTTTCACTGTGCTGCAGAGTCCAATCTATCCTTGAGGCCATCTTCCTCTGCCTTCACAGCCGTTGAGAGACAGGCTCTCCTCTTCTGCCGAGGTTAAACTCCTCTAGATCTGTTGTGTTCTGTCCGGGGCCGCATGCTACCCGGTCACGGCGGTCACCACAAGAAGGATGCGGCCAAATGGCTCGTGCACAACAGTCTTAATAAGTATGAGAGAAGTCTACGCTGATCAGGGGACTTACAGCCGTAGTATGCCCTTTCACACCGAAGTGCTAGATCAGAGAGGTGCCAGGGAGAGACACGCTGTGTAATCTCTACTGCCCACACCTCTATCGCAATCATTATTCCCTGGAATTCCCGTCCATTTGACCACCGCTCTTAAGTTTGTTTTGTTCTATTCTCTAATAGTGTTGTTGTTGTTGTTTTGTTGTTGTTGTTGTCCGCTCTTAAGTATGTATTGTGCTATTTTTAAAAAGTAGTGTTGTTGTTTAAAGATAAATATGACTACGTTGCATGCTGAGTCAGTACGATCACCATTCCAACAGTCCACCCGTAGTACAGTGTCTATAGTCTTGTCGATTACAAGAGTTCTATCTGGGTTGTCGACCTTGTTTCTGCATCTGATCCAATTACACTCGTACATTGACTACAATGTCGAAATACTTTATAGTGAAAGGAGCCGTCACATGTTTTCTTCTGCAAGAATGTTTACATCATCATCAGTAATAAGAACACTCGGAGCAACAAGTTTAATCGCCCTGTCATTTGTACTTTCACTGCAGTTCAGCTCACAAGTGGTCTCCCCGGATTGTTAGTCGTTGAGATTCGCAACCTCACAACTCGAAAGCTTTTTAGGACAATTTTTTGTTGACAGTAGCCGCTTGTTTCCCAAGAATGTATTTTGTTTCCATATCAGAGTAGCTTTTTTTTTAAAAAGAAACATGCATACACACATATATATATACATATAGGGGTACGGGATAGCCTAGTGGTTAGAACATTGCGCTCGCAATCTGATGACCCGGGTTCGATTCCCGTTCAAGGGGATATTTCCCCCTGGAGTTAACATCAGTGCAGACTCCACTCTCCCCAAAAGTCTTTCGGGTGAGACTATAAACGGAGGCCCCGTGTGCAAACGCACGCAGAACATCTTGCGCACACGTTAAATCCTGTTCCGCTTTTCGTAAGAGTAGGCCATTGTGTGCCGGTGGGAACGGATGACAAAATTTACAAACCGCATACACACGGGGACTGGATGTAACAAAGCACATAAGTGCTTATTCCATTATCCTCGATATAAAAGAATAAATATAAATAAAATAAAATAAAAATAAAATAAAATATACATATACACATACGCGTGTGTGTGAGTGCGCGCGCGCGTGCGCGTGTGCATGTGTATGTGTGTGTGCATGCGTGTGTGTGAGTGTGTTTGTGTGTGTGTGTGGGTGTGTGTGTGTTTGACATGATTAAGCTTACATTTGAAATGCAAGGCAATAAGAAAACAGTGATTAAAAATAACAGTGCAGAACACTATCTGGTAATGAATGCATACCGATAAAAAAAAAAACACAGATTGGTTTTTATCGTGATATGACAAGCGACCTGCAGGCAAATGCGTGCTGTCGATGGTATTTGGTCGTTGACATTTCCATTAACCGACAGCACCCTCAGTTACTCACAAAAGTCATGCAGTTTGAAATGGTGTCTCTTTCACGCTCTACACTTCATTTTAAATGCCAGCGTACGTAACTATACGGCATGTCGAATGCTTTCTAACGTAGCCTGCTATATGGCATAATGCACAATGCACACAATAGAATTAGGCCGAATAAACAATTAAGTGAATAAGAGTTTTCTCAGGATCTAGCAGATTCTCTATATTTCCATTTTCTTCAGCCATCTTCAGTATGCGGTTTCTTGTGAACTAAGACAAAGGACCACCATCCCTACCCTCAACCCGTTCACAGCCGTGTGCCTATCAATAATACTTTTCTAGTGACAGTTCGCTGTCGAGCATCTTTATGCCCGTGTCTCATAAAATCGTGTAGAGTATCAAATATCCACTGCTTTCAAACAAGTCGGTTGACATAGATACCTGTATTATCCCATAAAGTTTCAAACGCATACAGCTGAAAGCACTTTAGCTGAGCTTATTGCATTCTTAACATTTCAATGCTGTCTTTTACAGGATGGAAAATGGCTTGTGTTCAGTGCGATGCGATTATATGACAGACATATAGCCAATCGTTCTCCATAGTGTCAAACACTACAGTTTGTGCGTACTCCAACTGCATGGAAAGAGAACGGCTCAATAAAGGTCATTCAGGTAGATAGCAGCAGGAAGCTGATATACAAACTCCACTTTTGTTCTGAATAAAAAGCGAAATAAAAACAGACTTGACATTTCATTTTTTCCCCTTAACTTGTACCAGTTGTGTTTGCTCCTTTGAAAGAGGAGCACTGGTTTGCGATGGGGCAAAAACATCAAGTACACATGAACTAACATATTGAAACAGTGGGTGGAGATGTTGTAATCCAAAACGCTTGACAGACCGCTATTGTCGTATCTATGTGGCAAACCTGACGTGTCAGCTACCTACAGCAAAAAGGTAGCCAGTTCAAACAGAAGTTTGTATATGTCTTGATTGCCTCTAATGTCGGCATATGTTGTATCTATACATTATTTTGCTGTGGAGAAATGTAATTCCTTATCTAGATTCGTTTAGGATAGGATAAAATGTTATAGATTTGGTCATGTTTCCTTCTCTTCTCCCCCTCCAACAAACAAGACTAGAGCATGATGCAGTGCATGCTCGTTTCATAAAGTAGATCCGTTGTGCGTATGTACCCATCTATGTATGATTTACAGGATCGTATTTCCCCTCAGTATTTTGTTGTAACCAACGACAAAAAAGCACTGGTACTGGAAAATTCGTGTAGCTTTTCTTTTAACACGTCCTTTTGTTTGTGCTCTCTTTTTGTAAAAGATTGTAAGGACATAGACGTAAATCGAACATTTGTAAAAATGCAGTCGCTGCCCTTATAATCACCTAATTCACTTGTAGAAGTATCAGATATACAGAAAACCCAATCTCAAGTTAATTATCCCTTAAATGTCCAAGGAATTGTTCCAATAATGGTTGTAAAAAGATCGGCAAAGGCCTTGCAGTGCATTGATAATAATACATGTTTTATGTCCATTTTTGCAATCTAGGACATTTGAGATAGTTTTTTGCTGTTAAATATGTATACTAGTACGTCTAATTTCTAATACATGTTTGGTATATCTCTGACTCAGGGAAAGACGGAGTACAATGCGAGAGAAACCTGTTCACAGAACAATTTGCAGGATGGAAGGTTGGCTAGAGGCCAGTGTAAAAATAAATAATTTAAACAAAATCACGACATAAAACATTCCTAGTGTTGTTGCAAGCAACCAATACTCAAAACCAAGTGTGGCCCCAGTCTTCCTTCTGGGCCTGTAACAACACTTTCAGTTCTGGGTAGGAGCAAACCAGATCCAAAAACAATCTCAAATACCAAACAGGCCCTAAAAGGGTTTGAATTCACCACTTGGATGACAGTACTTGGGCAAGATTGAAAAAGGCTTTTAATCTCTTGCTGTCAAAAAATATTTTTCGACTTCTCTGTGCTAGTTTATGTCAAGAGAACTTGCTCAGAATGGAAAAGAAATCTCAGTATATTCCTAGTTGCGTGACAATTTAACTATATCCCAGTTTTAACCATAATTAATTAGCAAAGGAAACAGATCAATCACAGGATATATTTGTTTTAAAGTCATACAAATGCACAGACTCACACTCAAGCCAGACGGAACAAGTTCCGTTCTAACATACTATACACACGTGTTAAGTCTCCAGCTTAGCAGTCGATCCCAGTTGCCAATGACCAAGCCTGTTTCTAAGATTGATTAACACCCACGGTCATGTACAAATGTTGAATTTCATGCTTTGGGCACTCTTTACCTCTTACGCGGTCTCTTTGACTGTACACAGTCGTAGTCTGAGACAGTGTAGCGGTAGATGTGGGAAGCGTCTGTCTGTCTGTCAAAGACGGCTGCCCTAATAGCCGCCGGGAAAGAATAGTTACTGATTGCTTGACCTACTCTTACAATACGGGGCACCTGTCACCAAGCAGGACTTAACGAGGACAAGAGGCTTGCCTACAGATGCTCCCATCAATGTCTTAACCCCCAACTTCACCCACGTCTCTGGCCCGCTTCATCCCTCCCCTCTTCGTATCAGTGTCACATCTTGACTTAAAAGAATCAGTTCTAATATTTCCAGTTTCGGTTAATTTTTTACTATGCTGGACCTCAGCTGATAACGCTTTTACTGCTAAAATATATCAACAACAATGATAATGTAGTACCTAATTTTTAAAAAATCTAGATAGCAATGTGCTTGTGAATGATGTACCTCTTTGCACTACTTGATTCAAGGCTATATTTCAATAAGATTGTAGCAAGCATTTAGGGATGCATTGACAGCATCATTATCATTCGTACAATCTTCCTCATAATTTCTATGGATTGTATATCTTTTATTTTCACTTGTTCTCGTACCTTAGAGGACTTAGTTACTATCTTTAAATCATCTTCCTAGCTCCAATGGCTTTATTATTTTTTTCATTTTGTCCTAATAACTTCCATAGCATTACTGTCGTCCTAAGTGAATCCTCGTAGCTTTTATGACGCCACTGTCACCCTTAGAGTGTCCTCATAGTTTCTTTGGCATCAGCCTCATCCAAAAATTGTCCTCATAGAGAACAAGATGCTTGCATCATTGTAGTCCTTAGATTGTCCTCGTAGCTTCTGACATTATTATCATCCTTGCGTTGTCCTTGTAGCTTCTGTGGTATCAATCAGTGGCATTCTGATATTGTCTTCATAGCTTCTGTGGTATCAGTCAATGCCATCCTGAGATTGTCTTCATAGCTTCTATGCCATCATTGTTATCCAAAGATTGTCTTCATAGCCTCTCTGGCATCAGTTCCATCCAAAGATTGTCTTCATAGTTTTTATGGCATAAGTGTCATCCTGAGATTGTCCCCATATCATCTATGGCATCAATGTCATCCTGAGATTATCATCATATCCTCTATGGCATCAGTGTCATCCTGAGATTGTCCTCATATCCTACATGGCATCAGTGTCATCCTGAGAATGTCCTGATAGCTTCTATGGCATCAATGTCATCCTGAGATTGTCCTCATATCCTCTGCGGCATCAGTGGCATCCTGCGATTGTCTTCAAAGTTTCTATAGTATCCTTATCATCCAAAGATTGTCTTCATAGCTGCTATGGCATCAGTGTCCTCCAAAGATTGTTCTAATGGCTTCTATGGCATAAGTGTCACCCAAAGACAGTTCTCATAGCTTCTGTAGCACCAGTGTCCTCCAAAGATTGTTCTAATAGTTTCTATGGCATCATTCTCATCCAAAGATTGTCATCATAGCTTCTATGAAATTTTTGTCGTCTAAAGATTGTCCTTTTGAATGGTATTCATGAATTTTGGTATCATTATCATGGTTACAGTCGGCCTCATCTTTTATGGCAATATTATTATCCTTACAATCATTGTAACCACATCCTTGACATCATTATGATGATCAAAATCGTCTTTAAAACTTCTTCAACATAACCATTATCCTTAAACGTCTTCAAGCTTGAATCATTGTTACTGCAATCCTTACTCTTCGTCCTTAGCATGTTAATGTTATCACTGTCATCTTTGCAATCGCCCTCATAGCGTGTTGACACCATTATCATCTTTACATTCGTCCTAGTATATTTTACACAAACACTATCGGCCTTTCAATCCCCCCCCCCCCCCCCCCCCCCATCGCTTTCCATATATGTTGTTTATATTTACTTCCGGTCTGATTACTTCTTTAATATCTTTACAGTCTTTATTAAAGCTTCTATGAATCTATATGCTTCCTCAATTGACCCAATAACATCTACGAAATAACGACCATTACTATCCCTATCATCAACATCACAACTTTTGTGAATTATCATACCTATATTTTTAGGATACAATTATTCTTATATTAGCCCATAGCTCTCGTGTAGCAATAATTATCCTTAAAATTGAATTCAGGTCATCATTATCATTTATGCAATGTCCTCATAACTGCTATGATTCATTGCCATCTATGTAATCTTCTTCATAATTTTTATGACATCTTTGTTGTCCTTTCAATCGTCCTCGTAACTCTTTTAAAATCATTAGTATCATTCTTTTAATCATCCTCATATCTTTCATTCTACTGTTATCGGCTTGCAATCGTCTTCATGACCTATATTACATCATTATCAGCTTTTAACCATGTTTTACTTCTGTGTTGATATCATTATCGTCCTTGCAACCATTTTTTTGTAACTTCTTTTAGGTTCTTACAATATTGTTTTTGTTCACATTACTTATAAGGTATCATTCCGATTTATCATCATCGTCACAGTCGTCTTTACCTTTATGGCATTGTTATCATTCTGAAAGTCACAGTTATAAATGTTCTTGCATTGTCGGTTCTCAACCTAACAATCATCTTCAGAATTTTAGAGTCAATCTCTAGCCTCATAATTATTCTCTCTCTCCCTCCCTCCCTCCCTCCCTCCCTCTCCTCTCTCTCTCTCTCTCCTCTCTCTCTCTCTCTCTCTCTCTCTCTCCTCTCTCTCTCTCCTCTCTCTCTCTCTCTTTTGTTTTACAGGCTGATTGATTTGACTTCAGTTTGTAAACTATTCAGTCTGAGCAACAAAGTCACAGTGTAATTCATCAACCTGTTCAGCAAAACTGGATAACTTTGTGACAGTTCAAAACAACGACAAAATGTAAGGATACGTGTACAGGTGTGATGTGGGGAGGGGGGAGGGCTGGGGGAATTTCAGTATGGTGGTCATCGTAGCTCTTTTTAAAACAGCATTTGGAACGGTTAACAACCTGAACAAGTGTTTCATGCATACCTCTGTCTCAGGTTTTGTATTACCCTGTCTGATTTTGTCCTTGCATTTAGTTTTTGAAGTGTCTGAATAAAGGTTGTTTTAACCAAAATATCTCCTTTTTGCCACGCAGACCCATTTCAGAAAAATCTCACCTAAAAAAACACTTAAGTAGATCTACAAGCTCTGTAATAAATCTATCATTCTTTTGTTCATCTCAGAAGCTATTGATTAATAAGTGCAAAAGTGGAGAATGAGTGGGAGGGAGATAATATTTAAGAAAAAGGTGCCTGGGAGTTCTTATGGGGGGTTTTCGTTTCAGACTCTGTCTGGTAAAACGCAACAAAATCAAAAAGAAACAGGCTTTTCAGACGCCGAATGCTTTGCACCCTCAAAAAATTACCCTCCCGCGGGATTGTGTTGGCGGTAAAAAGTATATGAACTGGCAATTCTACCTTCTGATTCTTCGGGCTATCTGCTTTAATGAGCAAAAACCTCCAGACTTGCCCCCGAGTATAACAGAGAATGTATGCTGCCTGTCCTTTTCTGCCACTAATTGGCCGTTTATTGAGTTGGCTGCACTGAGAAAATATGTCTGTAATCGTCGATATTGTAAATGCAATATACTTCTCTGGGTTGTTTTTTTACCAGAGTGTTAAGTGATAAAATGATAGAAAACTCGCCACTTTACTACTAAACTTAACGCCGACACCGCCTTGAATGAAGACAATGGAAGACCAAAAACAAAAATTTTAAAAATGTCAAAGTAATTCCTGTTGGAATTGTCGACAGTTTATGTTCGTCTAGTTCATAGTTTTATCAACGGTATAAAGAGT
Source organism: Rapana venosa (assembly GCA_028751875.1). NCBI lineage: Eukaryota > Metazoa > Mollusca > Gastropoda > Neogastropoda > Muricidae > Rapana > Rapana venosa. The sequence goes on from CM054145.1 coordinate 25,082,017, forward strand.
GTGGGGTGTTAGAATCTGTGGCAACATTCTGCTTAGTGTGTGGCTGCTTGGCAAGTACTCAGATTTCGGCGGCACGACCGTCACACATGTAAGCTTTACACCCACAGACAACATTGCTTTTATTGCTGCTGGCCGCCGAGAACACTTTGTTGATTTTAGTACATCAGGTGTAACAACGAATATTATCCTGTGAAGTATAATAACGGCAAAGCAGTCTTGTGCTTGCATTAACAACCAAATCATCATTATTTTATCAGTTCCATCCATCGCACGAGACAGCATGGCGTTATGTTCAAACAGAACATGCACATAAATATGCGCAGAAGAATGAAGTACCGATGTATTATGTTTTCTTTTCATTTCTCTTGTTGTGATGCCGAAGCTACACGCTTTACTCCACAAAGGGAGTATCTGGGGAACTTTCCATTCATTTGAAGGCGTACAATAAAGACACTACGTCAAACAAAAGGAGAAAAGCGTCTCTGCGAAACACTGCGAGGAACGCTACAATAAACTGCGGCATTCTTGTTCCTGGAACAAAGAAATGGCAGACTGGTACGTATCAACCTGCATATTGCTTCTGAACTGAACATGTTTTATTTAGATTCACGATTAAAAGCAAGTAACAGTTCACTCCGGCCGTTGGGATGTAAAAAAACATGGGTATGGACAACAGAGCAGGAGACAGCCTGGTGTAGAGCGGAATATTATCTGTAGCTTTATCATCTGATTGGTTTTGTTATCAGAGCTGATGCATGTTGGATTTTCGTGTCCCAGGGTGAACTTATCGGATCACTCGTGTGCCCAGCGCGGCGGCAGCACGGCGTGAAGGGCAGATAATTCCAACTGTCAAGAACAGCAGCCGGGGCCGTTGACACTCGTCACTCGTGGGAACCAAGGGGATGATGAAAGGATTAGACAACTCAAGGAAAAATGGGCCTATTGGGGGCTTGGGTTTTTTTCTCCACACAGGAACAAACAACATTTTTTAGTAAACTAAAACGAGCGCTAAGATTGACACATCACCGCGCGCAGAGAATGACAGAGAGAAAAACATAACCTGATGATTTACCAATCTGTATCATTTGTGGGAGCACATTTTGGAAGATGTCCTTAACCATAACACGCACACACACACACACACACCACCACACACACACACACACACACACACACACACACACACACACACACACACACACACACACACACACACTATACATGACATTTAACACGGACAATCAAACTATAGGACAATGCTGTTTACGTGTTCACAAAAAAGAAAATCAATAAACCAAACCTAAAAGGTCCATTGATCGCTTATTCTATGTGGCTTGTAAGTGTCAGTTAAGATTTTTCACTCATTGACAAAAGAACTGTATTACCAATATAAAAATATAAATAAAAAGAAACCTATTTCAGCTGAAAAATACTGAATACTTATTTGATCATTGTATGGTACAATATCTCCTAATCCCTTCTCTCCCTCAATCTTTCACAGGAAAGATAGAGGCTCTTTCGTGCTATACCTACCATCTAAAAACTACGATCGGGGTATCTCATCTTGTCTGTCACTTTCTTTCTTTTGATCTTTTCTTTGTCATCTCTTTCCTGTGTACTCAAACTGAACGTCTGATGTCACCAGAACAGCCCAGTTGGCTGTGAAATGTCATGAACATAAAAATTATCATTCTAGTCTAGCAGACTGCTGGGGCACCAATGAAGATTTTTAACCAGCTTCCTGCGCTCCTCGCGGCTCTCAGCTTTCCGTTGCAAATCGTTCAACTCAGGCTAGTCACTCTCTGATGTTGTCTTCCCATCGTTTTCTCTGTCTGCCTCTTCGTCTCCCTCCTTGTACTATTCCCTGTATGACAGTCTTGACCAGTCTCGATGTTCATGTGATGTGCCCTACCACTTCGGTTTGCGGGGTTTTTGTAACTGAAGTCAGGAGCTCTTCCTGTGGCTCTATGGCGATTTCGGTTCTGGTTTCTACATCCTCGTTAGTTGTATGCATGCATGAGATACCAAGAAGTTTGCGAAAGCATCTCATCTTCATTTCCTGTATCTTTCTTTCAATGTATGCTGTCTCAGTGTCTAAATTTCACATGCATACTAAAATATAGCATGACCAGGGAACGCATCAGTCTGATCTTGACACTGATGTCGATATTTTTTTGTCGGTCTAGAGGACTTTTAGTTTGGCCACTCTTCTACATGATGATACTGTTTGGCGATTGACAGAAGAAAGCTGCTCTTGACATAACTGGTTATTGAATTTGATAGAACTGACCTGGTGCCAGCCCATGCATGACCTTAATGGCTGGTAGGCAATGACGCTGATTATTATAGCTGGTTCTAATATCACGTAATGTGAAAAGACGTTAAATTAAAGATATTATTTATCATAGCCTTGATAATTATTCTCTGCCCGTCTCTGTTCCCACTCTCTCTCTCTCTCCTCTCTCTCTCTCTCTCTCTCTCTCTCTCTCTCATATATCGGCTATGATTGTCTTAATACTCTCTCTTCCTCGCTCCCTCTTTCTCTCAGTGTGCACATGCGCCGGCGCGCGTATATGTGTCATGTGACCTTTAAACGAAACGAAGAGCTAATCAATCTGTTACCCCTTCTAAAAATGACACGTGTCTTGAGTAATAACGTTTGTAAAGCATCCACTAAAGTGACGACAACCGTATGATTCACCTGACGCAAAGGAACTGCTTGGAAACGTGACCAAGTCCATAGGAAATCACAGTGCAGGTGTGCTATTCATTTACAAGTGCATTCCGGGAAATTGGAGACTGGAGTATAAAATCAATACCCTCTGTTTCAAATGTCTCCACAAATCTGCACCCCCTTATCTCTGTAACTGTCTTCATCTGTACACTCCATCCCGTTCCCTTCGTTTAGCCGCAGATACTTTGTGCTTTCGAACACCCAGATTCAAACAAACCACTGTTGGCCGTCGCTCCTTCTCTGTTTCTGGTCCATCCACCTGGAATGACCTCCCTCTTTCACTTCGACAAAAGCCTTCACTTGATACCTTCAAATCCAGCCTCAAAACACACTTATTTCCTACCTGAGACTTTCCCCCCAAATATCTGTCCCTAATTTTCAACAGCATCTTTCACCTTCTAAGTGTTGTTCCGAGTGTGTGTGTGTGTGTGTGTGTGTGTGTGTGTGTGTGTGTGTGTGTGTGTGTGTGCGTGTGCGTGCATGCGTGCGCGCGCATGGTTTTGAAATCTGTTGTTCATTATGTTTAAGGAGAGTTGCATGCCTGTAAATGATTGAGTGCAAGCGCTTCGATTTGTTTGTTTTTTTACAAGATTCAGCGCTATATAAATTCCATATATTATTATTATTATTATTAAATTGCATAAGCGAAAGACATAAAATTCTGGCTGATGCCTTGTTCGCCTTCTGAGAGTTACAGGTGCTGGGAAGATGCCAATATATAAACAGCGCCGCTGTCCAACTTGTTTCTTCGTTTCGAAACATATATGTGAAGGGTTTCTGTTTTCAATAAGACAATGACATTGACGAATTCTTTTATTACGAGGTTCATGAATGAATACCCATGTGCTTGTTTACATCCAGTCCCCGCCCTTAAGGATACATCATATGATAATAAAACAATTAGAGAGAGAAAGAGATTCAGTGTTTAAGGGCCCAGTTTTCATCCACTGAAGGAGGTGTGTGTGTGTGTGTGTGTGTGTGTGTGTGTGTGTGTGTGTGTGTGTGTGTGTGTGTGTGTGTGTGTGTGTGTGTGTGAAAGAGAGAACAACAACAACATATACATCAATAGCAACAGCAATTAGTTCTATCAGTTCACAAGTATAGCTCTTAAATTTAGCACCGTCCCCGCGTTGAATGGCAAAACGAAGAGAGACGAAAGAATGTTTAGGGAGAGCTGGAAAGCGGAAGGTTTCCAAAAAAGGAGTTATATTCTAGCAGGTTTTTTCGGCCTTCTTATCCCCCAGAAGGGTAAGCCATTACGAGCAGCTACTTAGGTAATGGAAGAAGAAATCCATATGAGTCGTCGTCCTTCGCGACAAATCCATGTTGAATATAATGACAGCAATGTTTCCATGCTGTGTAGACGGGTAGCATGGTTCAAGTGAAAAGACATTAGAAGACTTGGCGTTGTGATTGCTTCTTGGTCCCGCCTACCTCTGGAAAGGGTTCATTTCTGGTGACATGTCAGATGGTCAAACTGTTCAAGTGTGCTTAGAAAAGAAACAAAGCCATGACATATATCGTAGTAAGGCATATTTGTGTATACTTTCTTTTTTTTAAAAGTTTCTCTATCTGCAGACATGAAATTATTGTTTTTAGTGTCTGGAGTTCAGAAAGTCAAAACATTTAAATTATCATGTCTTCAAAAACGACTACACATATAGCCTTTAAGTTGTCTGGCGACATTAGAAGTTGAGAAGATTACTTTTTAAATATCGAAAAGCTCTCTAAAATAAAGCATTTTCATGCCTATACAGTTGAAAACGCTTTTGTTAACACTGACAATAATTTCTACTAGAATAAAGCATCTGGTGTTTGGAACGAAGCTAGTCAAGGCCTTTAAAAATCGTTGTCCAGTCTGCAAAGAAGCGGTCTTGAGTTAGTTCTCAATTGGCCAGCTTTTTCGATTATTTTGGAGCCGCACGGCTTTGGGCATTATACCGCTAAAAAATAAGATAACAATGATACCATTTCCTTATTCGAAATATTACCAGGAAGTTATCCATCTAACCTTTCGAAACCTTTTTAGGGTTTGTTTGTTATTTCTAATGAATAGCCATCAGTAATTGCACATACATGAAAAGGGCTGTCTCCACTTAGCACTGATCTTCCTAAAAAGAAAAAAAAACCCAACCAAACAAACAGCAGAAGAAAAAGAAACAGCAACAATAAATGTGCTTCACAGACACCTGAGGCTCTTCATGAAATGGTTTTCCATGTACATTTTATGTTAAGTACTAATCCCAAAGTTTGGAAACGTAGTTATCTTGTGCATTTACTAACCATTTAGCTGGTGTCTCATGACACGCTGCTAACCTTTTAACCAGCAACTGATGAAAGGAGAAAACTCTTGAGTCTCCGGGGGCGAGTTCTTAGATTAGGTCTGGATTTTTCCATTTTGTCAACTACGTTGGGAAATTATATACTGCGCCCGATAAACTCACCAGAGTATAGCGTTTCTGGTAGAATGGACTTTCAACAGAGCCAGTTTCATTAATTAATTAACAGAGCTAGAGATACTGGTATCACGGGTATGTCTGTTCTTTTACGCTATGCGTGCGCACACAGACCCTCCGCAATTTTACATGTGCGCAGATATGCTTCTCTCTCCTCCCCCCCCCCCCCCCCTCCTCTCTCTCTCTCTCTCTCTCTCTCTCTCTCTCTCTCTCTCTCTCTGTTTTTCTTTTCTTTTCTTTTATTGGGTTCACTATATTATCATGTAATATATCCTTAAGGGAGGGGACTAGATGTAAAAAGCATATTCATCATCCTCGAAATAAAAGAGTTTGTCATTGTCATCTCTCTCTCTCTCCTCTCTCTCTCTCTCTCTCCTCTCTCTCTCTCTCTCTCTCTCTCTCTCTCTCTCTCTCTCTCTGTTTTCTTTTACTGTGTGAGAGTATGGTTATTGGATTTACTCTATTATCATGTAATGTATCCTTAAGGGCGGGGACTGGATGTAAAAAAGCACATGGGTGCTTATTCATTATCCTCGAAATAAAAGAATTTGTCATTGTCATTCTCTCTCTCTCTCTCTCTCTCTCTCTCTCTCTCTCTCTCTCTCTCTCTCTCTCTCTCTCTGTTGTGTTGTTGCTTTTCCCCTTGTTGAATGGTTCCTGTTTGATTTGATTGATTTACTGTTATGTTATCAATTACTTATCTTTTCATGGGGCTGAATTAAAAAGAATCATGTATATAGTCACTCCTTTCCCGCAATAAAAGTTTCATCTCTCTCTCTTTTCTCTCTCTCTCTCTCTCTCTCTCTCTCTCTCTCTCTCTCTCTCTCTCTCTCTCTCTCTCCCTCCCTCACACACACACACACACACACACACACACACACACACACACACTGCTACTTTGTTTCCATTTTCCACTTAGTCGCATTTCTCTTTGTTTTTCTTCAGCATACTTAATTTGTTCAACAATGAAGATGCTTTCCTCACAGTATCTGCCAATTCTGTTTCATCCAACTCAATAAAATCGTGACATATCTTCTCTTTCACTGTCATATTTTTTTTCCCATTTGCCCGGTACTGAACTGATAATGGCTGGGTAGATGAAAGAGAAAAAGGAATTAAGACTATGTGCTTTGGCCTATCCTGCTTCTGTCTTCCTCTCCGCTGCTTTTCATCCTATTCTGCTTGTTAACTGTCAACAGAAATAGACGATCGTTTAAAAAATGTAAACTTTGCTTTTTATCTGTGTGCAGAAAAGTGTTCTGGGAGATGGGCCATACATGCATGCTGGGGCGGTAAGTATGGATTTCTTTCTTCTTTTTTTTGTTACACGGTATTTTTTTACTGCTCGGTTGTGCGTATCAGAGAGCTAGCACCGGTGAGGTGGGTTTGTTTTTTTTAGGGTCTTCTGATTGCGTGTATTTGTACTAAAGTGTCCGTGGAGGCTGTTTTGAGCATATACCCACTAACATGTGTGTGTGTGTGTGGTGTGTGTGTGTGTGTGTGTGTGTGTGTGTGTGTGTTGTGTGTGTGTGGTGTGTGTGTGTGTGTGTGTGTGTGTGTGTGTGTTGTGTTGTGTAATCCAACGTGATGCTGTGTATGGGTACTGATACCAAAATGCTACATACTTACTTCTCTCTGTGCTGTTGCCACTTCCTGTATGCATCATATTAATGTACCCTGACTATATGCAGAACAGAAGAAGTTCAGACTGCGCTCGTGCGTATCCAAACATGGTTGCTTTTCTAAAAGTGGACGAAAGTGTACAAAAATGGCAAAAAAAACTGGCACAGGCAGTCACATGATGAAATGCTTCCTTCCAAAGGCGTTCTGGAAGCCAAAGAAATGTCCTGGGACAAGTGACTTTTTTTTTAACGTAAAGACTAGTCGTGTGCAATGCCAGATCCATCCACCCCCGCACTCACCCGCTTCCCTTTCTTTGAAAAGATTGTTACCATTGAACGGATCTCCAGTCGTGGGTGTAGGCAGAACGCCTGTCATGCGCTGGTCGCTTTTAGACCTTAGGTGAGAAAGGGCCTGTCAGTTTTGATGCCTGCCTGTGTGAGCTGTCGGCGCTGAGAGATAAGAGGATAGCATGTGGGCTCTGTTTGATTAAATATGACCCTACAGTGAGACCCGACAATGAGAGGGAGGCGACATTGCGGGTGCATGTAACAAATAAGAGTAGGGTAGACTTGTTTGCTTGCTACTTGTGACTTCACTATTGTGACTGATGTCAGATTCATTACCCAAGTGCTCTGTATCCAGTTCTGGCCCCGAATATCTATCGGTTATTATCCGGTTAAATCTTATTATACACTAATCTGTCTGACCTACCTTTCCATCCATATGTTTACCAACCTTCCTGCCTTTCTGTCCGTAAATTGGTCTACCTATTGGCTGTTTCAGCTGTGTTTTATGTTCATGTAGCTAAATTGATGACTGGCGTTGAAGTAAATACCGCTATTAACAGTCACAGTAGAAACCTATTCGAGACAGGAAAACTATGGAAAAAGAAACAAGCGTGCTCTGATTTTGATTGCAAGCACATACTGTGATTCAGATAATACTGTCGGCGAGATATCATGATTCAGAACAGACCAAACAGACTCAGGAGAAAGGAGATCAGAAATTTTATCTACATGGTGGGAAATGAAAAATCATTTTGAATAGAAAAGCATTTAGAGGTGAAGAGTATATTTTTTACATAAGATTTTCGTATTTTGTTACCATTGTCTGTATAAGGAACAATTGGAGAGAGAGAGAGAGAGAGAGAGAGAGAGAAGGAGAAGAGAGAGAGAGAGAGAGATTGTGTGTGTGTGTTGTGTGGTGCGCGCGCGCGCGCGCGTGTATGTGCGTGTGTGTGTGTGTGGTGTGTTCTGATATGTCTGTTAATGTTTTTCATGTCTTTTTCTACAGTGGCACATATAAATCTGCCTACATCAATAGCAGATCATGTACTGTTATTGTTGTGCCACTAATCGGTACCTTCTAAACTATGAACAAAGAAATTCAAAATTGTCCGACTTAAGGCTCCAAGTTCTCATTCTTTTAACATTTAGCATGTTTCTCAGTCAATACAACTGTGCAGCTCATATGTAGCTTTTAACTTGCTTGTAAGTGTATCTGCATTATGTAGGCCTACGATATGTTTCGGATAAAGTGACTATGTGGAGTCTGTTGGTAAGTCTGTTTTTACCCGACAACATGCATATAGCATCCATGTGCTATATTATAGACTTGGAAAATCAAACTTTTTAGCAACAAATCTCAAAACAGTATTGTTAACCGTCATTTTTTCTTAGTTCTTTATGAATTTGTGTGTGATACTTACAATCGTTCAGGATGACGAACTCAAGGCAAATATTTCTACTACTTGAATTACTTCACCGGAACATCTGGAAATAAAAGTTTGGTTTTGACTTTGGCATGAGCAATGCAAAACTTTTAATGACTACATCCAAGATAGCTACTGCCTCACTCTGATATGAATACGTGACGTGTCTGAATACTGCATCCTACCAAACATATATCCAAATACTGCACACAGCCAAACAATGGATATCATTAGAAACACAATATGAACTGATACATACACACATTCAGAACGAACAAAATAGGGCTAGTGTGTGTCTCTCTCTCTCTCCTCTCTCTCCTCACTCTCTCTCTCTCTCTCTCTCTCCTTCTCCTCTCTCTCTCTCTTCTCTCTCTCTCTCTCTCTCTCTCTCTCTCTTGCTATGATACCATTCTCAGGTTTGGGATTCTTCGTTCTTAAATGTCTTCGTTCAGCGATGTGTGTGACGGGAAATTAAACTTGATTCCATGCATCAATTCGATCGCCCTGTCCACAAACTGACACTGATCGACCACAAATACGAACAAAGTGGGGCCTTGGTGGATAGAAAGTACACTTCAGACTTCCGCAGCTTTCTGATTTTTCCACCTCTCAACAGTCGAGTGGATTGTAAATGGACAAAATACACGGTATCTACATTTGCCTCTAGTGAGTGCAGAAGTTCTGTAGAATCTAGGCCCAAACTGTTGTTTTTACAAAACTGGGAATATCTGGTTATGCCTTTGAAAGTTTCTATTGAAATATTAAAGAAAAGGATCTATATCTTAAAAGTGTGTGGGTGTGTGCGTGCGTGCGTGCGTGCGTGCGAGAGAGAGAGAGAGAGAGAGAGAGAGAGAGAGAGAGAGAGAGAGAGAGAGAGAGAGAGAATCTTCTTTATGAAATCAAAATATTTATTTCCAAATGTTGTGGGTAAGCAACAGAACTATGATTTTTTCTGATCTATCTAGAGAGAGAGCGTGAGTGAGAGAGAGAGAGAGAGAGAGAGAGTGTGTGTGTGTGTGTGTGGTGTGCGTGTGTGTGTGTGTGTGTGTGTGTGTGTGCGCGCGCGCGCAAAAAATTACCTATTCTGCCATTGAAGTTGGCCGGTCGATCTGTCTTGCCTGTCTGTACGCTCAACTACTTAAAACTCTCTCTCTCTCTCTCTCTCTCTCTCTCTCTCTCTCTCTCTCTCTGTGATACATACATACATACATACATACATACATACATACATACATACATACATACATACATACATACATACATACATACATACATACATACGTACATACATACATACACGCACACACGCGATGGAGCATGCTGGACAGTCTGACTGAACCATCAAGGGAGGAAGAGGAGAGAGAGAGAGAAGAGAGGAGAGAGAGAGAGAGAGAGAGAGAGAGAGAGAGAGAGAGAGAGAGAGAAGAGAGAGAGAGAGAAGAGAGAGAGAGAGAGAGAGAGAGAGAGAGAGAGAGAGAGAGAGAGAGAGAGAGAGAGAGAGAGAGAGAGAGAGAGACAGAGACAGAGAGAGTTTAAAAATGTATTATGATTCGAAGTAATTCTGAAAGAAAACACTGAGTACTTATGTTATCATTTCTAGAAATAATCGCTTCAACGTTCTCGTTATCTTCGATCCAAGCTTTGCTAATGTGTTGGCCCTTTTAGAGAAACAGAGAACCTCAATGTCCGTGACAGACTCTGCCCCTGAGTGGATAGAGCGTTTATCTTACATCCGGTTGGTCCGTTAAGTCGTGGGTTCGAATCTCGGCAGCAGTATCGGTGAATTAAAGGAGCGGATTTGTACTATCTCCCGCGTTTACAAAAAGCAGGCCTACCCGTGTCTTTGTTCCCTTCGTGAGTCTGTGCATGCAGATGATCAATGTCCATTTTTAAGATCCCATGATTAATGTCAGCGTTGGGCAAGTTATGGAGACGTAAACATACCCATCATGCACCCTGTGTCCAGGTTCAACTTACCCAGCCTGCTCAGGGAGTTAGGGAAGAAGAGAATGAAAAAGAGACTTGTGTGTACCCACAATTGACAGCTCGGATCACAGACAACGCCCTTGACATAGACACTGGAACAGGGTTTATTGTTACTTTGGTGTGAGGCGTAGCATACCTTTCTTGTATAGACAGATAGATAGATAGATAGATAGATAGATAGATATTGAGGGAGAGACAGACATACAGACAGACACAGCGACAGACAGCGACAGAGACAGAGACACAGAGAGAGAATCGGTGCATATTTTTCTTTATTCTCCCTCACATCCATTACCACTCAATTACACACAACTCCACTTCCACAACACACAACTCCACTTCCACAACAAACATCTCTCTCTCTCTCTCTCTCTCTCTCTCTCTCTCTCTCTCTCTCTCTCTCTCTCTCTCTCTCTCTCTCTCTCTCAAATGTCATACGTTTCTTACTATTTCACGACTTAGAAATATTATCACTTGAGTGCTCTTTTGCATATGTGTGTGTTTGTGTGTGTCTGTTTGTTCCTATAATAATTAACATTACGTCTCTATCTGTCTGAGATTATTCTTGTCCTTGCAAGTGTACCTAGGTTTTGACTAGTATTTACTTACATAAGTTGGGTGGTGGATTCTAAGTTGTTGTGCCTAGTCTGAGAACTCATGGATTGCCATACAAATACAAATGAGTCCATTATCTGATCAATGCAAGATTATGAAATTGTGTGTTTGAATGTGTGAGTGAGTGAGTGTGAGAGAGAGAGAGAGAGAGAGAGAGAGAGAGAGAGAGAGAGAGAGAGAGAGAGAGAGAGAAACTGTCAAACAGAGACAAAGAGAGACAGATAGAAAATGAGACGCAGAGAGAGAGACAGAGTCACAGAGGGAGAATGTATGTGCGCGTGTGTGCACTTCCTAGCATATTCTAATAAAACTTAATTAGTCAGTATAATCAATGTTTAAGATTTTGAAGGAGCGACTAAACAAATTCTTAGGTTTCAAAGCAGTGTTTTTCAATCATGAATTTTCTGACAGAATATATGTGAAATTCTAAGCGGCAAAGTTCAACAAGCACGCCATGTTAAAAGTCTATTTAATAATTTTTTATCTATCCTGAAACTTTGTCAAGCTAGTTCTACAATTAGTAGCATTTCAGATAGAGGAAATTTTCAGCCAGAAATATGCTCAACTGTCATTAAAACTAGTGTTTCTAATTGACCTAAGCCGTGTAACAACAGAACGGACGAAACGCACATCTACAAGAGTGAGAAGTATGGAGTCTGTCCATGAGCTCAAAGGATTCTGGTCTCCTCGCCAAAGTCCACGCCATAATGTTTGGAGCAAAATCGAGATAGTTTGGAGGTAAATATCTATAATCTGATGAAGGAGCTCTCATTTTCTTCGAGGAAGATGATCTAAGAAATGATCGAGATTTGTAAAGTAGTCTAGCTGGACCATAGCGAGAAGGAACAAACGTTAATTTTATGAGGATTTTTTTTCTATTAAGAATAGATATGCTGTAGATAAGCGATAAGCAGTTAATCCACTGGTCACAAATTCAGTTTGCCCCCAAAAAGCAAAAGTAAATGTGTTTCCATAACCTATATGGTCGTGGGGGGGGGGGGGGGGGTTAGATTCTTCAGTTTCACTACGGGCCAGCATTTTGAGGTCGGCGCCCATCTCCTCTCCCTCGCTGCTTTACCTTCCCTGTCCCTAAAGAGGGCAGGAACCCATTTACAGTTGCACGCTAAACACAAAATTAATGCAGCTTTTATCATGAAGGCAAATCCATTACCTCAGAGCAATTTTGATTTGTTACTATGGCAACTGTTATTAATACTTTTCAAATCCAGCTTTTTTCTGTATATTATCTGATTAAACCCTACAGTGAGTGAGACACACACACACACACACACACACACACATCAATAGATGCAGTTTAAAAAAAAACAAAGGGGGAAATGAAGTTAGGGAGGGGGAAGAGAGATACAGGAGACAGAGGGAGGATAGCAAGACAAACACAAAGAAAGAACTGGTATACTCGTGTGAGTGATGGTGGTTTGGAACAGGGTGATGCTATTTGACTGTGACTTTAATACCATCTCTCTTTGTTTATTGTACTTTAATATTGTATGGTGGAAGGCGTATTGCGAGACAATGAATGTAAAATAAATTCTGAATTTTGTAGTTTTCATAATCATACCCATGCAAAGCCCTTTGAGCGTAACCAACTTTTATAAAAGGCACAGAACAAACAAAGTGTTGTTACATTATTGTACTGTCCTAGATCCTGCGTCGCAGTTGCAAGGTCAGGCTTCCCCCTATCGACTGTTCACAACATACACTCTCTGTGAGACCTATCAATAACCGGCCAAATAAATCTTGGAGCTGTGTTGTCAATCTGCAATGCTATCTGTAGCCTCAGTGGGTTGGCAGTTCTGTTTACACACAGGGCGATAATTCAGCGCAGTGAAGCAATAGCCGAAATTTTGATGCTAATGATGAGGACAGGTCCCAGGTTGCTGAATCCCCGGGATGGTGGAATCAATTTTCTGGGTGAAGGTCAGGGTGTTAGGGACAGTGAAAGAGCTGATCAAAAATGTAATTTCCATTGCCTTTATCCTCCCTTCTACCATCATGCCACGATCACCGCCATCATCTCTCCTGAGACTCGTTTTTTGCTCGAGAGTTGACAGAGGGGTGAGAGAGGGAGAGAGTGCTAGTAAAGAAAGGAGAAAGAGAGGGGTTATCTCTCTCTCTCCCTCATAATCATGTACAGAACCAAGTTTTTTTCTTTGCTCATAAGTGCAGCTCCGTCAGCTGTGACTGAGCAACCGTGCAACAGGGAAACCTCCCAAGCATTTCAACCGGACATGTAGCTACCCACCAGTAAGCCAACCGAAGCTAATTCACTTACTAATCGGATTCAGAAACTAGATTTGATTGATCAACTCTCCACCCCAACCCTTCCCCTTTTTCTTTCTCTATCCGCGCGCGCGCGAGTGTGTGTGTGTGTGTGTGTGTGTGTGTGTGTGTGTGTGTGTGTGTGTGTGTGTGCGCGTGCGTGCGTGCGTATACGTGTGTGTGCGTGCGTGTGTTCGCGCGCGCGCGCGTGTCTGTGTCTGAGTGCGTGTGTCTGTGTGTGTGTTCTCTCTCTCTCTGGCGTGTGCACATAATTATCTTGTGTGTGTATGTGGTGCGCGCGCGCGCGCGTGCGCGTGTGTGTGTGTGCGTGTGTCTGTGTCTATGTGTTCTGTCTTGCGTGCTTATGTGCCTGCGTGCATGCATGCGCGCGCGCATGTGTGTATGCGCGTGTGCGGGCGTGATAGCCTGTAATTCTGGGTATCGAACGGTCCATCTGTAATTGGCGGAGGCAGGCAGGCAGGGTGCATCACACGGGGCGTAATTTACGCTCTGGCGGCCCCTTCAAGTGGGCCCAGTTTTAATTGAATGTGTGGACTCTCCTCTTTCTCGGCCGCTTCAGCTCCGTTTCTTCCACTTCTTTGCCAAAAATATTACTTTGCTTCCCGCGACCTCTCTCCTTCCCTCGTCTTCATGCCTGCCGCATCCACTCGTATCGTTTGATCAAACATCTCACCTCCAACCCCCTACCGGTCCTCTCTGTTCGCCCTTTCTCGTAGCTCCTGTTTGGATTAGTAACAGAGAAATGCAAATTTATTGCGTTTACCTCTTGGATCTTTTTCGCTTTTTACGTGTGTGTGTGTGTGTGTGTGTGTGCTAACTCTCTGCCCAGCTATTTGGCTAGCTGTATTGATTTGTCTATTTTCTGTCTGCCTGCCTGCTTGTGTTTATCTGTGTGTGTGTGTGTGTGTGTGTGTGTGTGTGTGTGCACGCGCGTGCGTGTGTAAGAGCTCTCTCTCTCTCTCTCTCTCTCTCTCTCTCTCTCTCTCTCTTTGGTCACGTGATTTCGGACGAAACAGGAACAGTTCTTTTTATTGTGTTGTGTTAAAATTCTTGTTATGACTCTCAAAATGCTAGTTACTGCTCTTCCAGTAATGTGGAGAAAACCCTGACTGCCTGTTGGCTGACAACAAGTATCAGGTGATGAAGATCAAACTGTTTCTTTCTTCCACTGACACCAAACAAAGCCATGTCAACACAAACTGTGGGGATCATGTTTTGAACCAAGACACACCCGTTCAGTACCACGAAAATCACCCAGACATCTCTGTCGTGACCAGATGAGGGCAGCAAAACATCAACAGAAACAAGTGGAAGCAGCTAATGACCATCGTGACAAAGAAATGTTTGTGCCTAGTGCAAACTACCAATAAACAGGAACAGACTTCACTGCAGAGCACAACACAGCTACACAGGAGATACACAGTAGTGATAAGGAGGTGAGCAGAGAGAAAAACAACCTGTGTTAAACAAATGGATCAGCTTTAGGCATAAATTGTGTTACTCTGACTGTGCTGTTGGTGTAGATCCTATAAAAACTAACTCGGATATAATGCTTGCTATAGATAGATCAACAGAGAGGCTCAATGCAGCCACTGTCAAAAATAAGTTAGCTATGTTGATTGACCCCTCATTACAAAACTATTTCAGAGATAAGGGCAGAAACAATTATTTGAAAAAAAGTAGGCCTCATCAGTCTGGTGATACTGAGGTAATATTGTGGTATTCAGGTAACATTGTACAGGAGTATCTGCATTGATTGCAAAAGATACCTGTGCTTAGTGGGACATAAAACAAAAAAAGAAAAACATGCTATATGAAGAAGGGGCTAAGCTGTCCAATTTTGTATGCCTATCAATCTGCCTGTCAGCATTGTAACTGCCCTTCATGGGATGATTAAAGTGTTTTTGACTTGACTTGACTTGACTTGACAACCTGAGGAAGGGAACATCAATAGAGATCCACGAAACAGCTTGCGTCATATGGAAACTTTATGCGATCTTCTTTAGTTCTATTTAGGTTAAGTTTCTCCTGTCCAGTGGTTCCCATGTGGAGGTTTTGCGTCATAGCTAATATAGTAAAATATGTAAATTTTTAACATCAAAATACGCATGTATCAAGGACTCATGTATGCACTGCTAAATGGCTTGTACAGTTTTAACAGCACTAAATTTTGTTCATTGTTCCTCTTCTCTCTCTCTCTCTCTCTCTCTCTCTCTCTCTCTCTCTCTCTCTCTATCTATCTATCTATCTACTCTCTCTCACTCCCCACGGTACTGTCACGCCCAGCTTGTTCTGTGACATTCCTCAGTCCAAGGGGAGCCGTCAGTCTTGAATTTCCAAAACAATCCACTCAGTATCCAGCTTACCACTCTTAAACATACCTTTACATACAGTGAACTGAAAAGTCGCAGCAGAGAACAATTCAGTAACTTTTTTTTAGGCAGTATTGTACTGTATTGCATTGTATTGTGTGTATTGTGTTGCATTGTAATGACTTGCATGGTTTTGTGGACAATAAAACTTTAACTATCACTTTCAACTGTTATCCTGTATTACAGAAGTAAATCGAACTCGAAAGTTGTTGCAAGTTAATCTTGTCGAAAGTTGATTATCTTTGAAAGGAAAACTACTTGCAAAAAATTCTAACGTGCATAAAATGTTACTATCACCCGATCTTTGAGTAAGTGTTTTCGGCTTTCACATTTACAATCTGTTCTTTTGGCCTCTTTGTAAAAGTTTGTTCGGAAATGCTCAGAAATGAATGTTTATACATGCTGACAACACTTGATATCTCTCTAGAATATAAATTCGGTTAGAGTCACTCCAGATCACAATTTCTTATCCCTTACAGTTAAATAACGCATTGTTCATATCATTACTGTTACAAAACTTGGTTACACTGCTGTTGAGTAGCAAGAACTAGCAATCACAATTGTGCCTTTTAAGCTCTTATCGGGATCATGATGACAGCTGTTTGTTCACAAGCGGTGAAACCCATTAATTCAATTAGCACCGAAACCGACCCACTGTTATTTTTGCAGAATATCATTGTCCACGTGGAGAGACAAATGAATCCCACAGCAATGCTAAAGATCCTTCGTAACAGATATTGAATTTCATTCACATCATTTCCATCTTCAGAATGGTTTTGACGGCTCTTTGTCAAAGATTTCATGCTATCATGGTAGCACGACGTAGTATTTCTCTCTCTCTCTCTCTCTCTCTCTCTCTCTCTCTCTCTCTCTCTCTCTCTCTCTTACTGTGTGAGTGTATGGGTATTGGGTCTATTTTATTATCATATGATGTATCCCTAAGGACGGGGACTAGATGTAAAAAAGCACACGAGTGCTTATTCTTTATCCTCGAAATAAAATGATTTGTCATTGTCATTGTCATAGTCACTCTCTCTCTCTCTTGTCATTCCCTCTCTCTCTCTCTCCTCTCTCTCTCTCTCTCTCTCTTTCTCTCTCTCTCTCTCTCTCCTCTCTCTCTCTCTCTCTCTCTCTCTCTCTCTCTCTCTCTCCCTCTCGGAACTGGACGTAAAAAAGCACATGGGTGTTTATTCATTATCCTCGAAATATAAAAGTTTGATTTCATTTCATTTCATTTTACCCCCTCTCTCTCTCTCTCTCTCTCTCTCTCTCTCTCTCTCTCTCCTCTCTCTCTCTCTCTCTCTCTCTCTCTCTCTCTCTCCTCTCCAAATTCCAAAGAAATTCGAAAGATCAAAGCACAACAGCATAATTGAAGTGATCTGAATCTGGTTGATAAACAATAGTTTAGTTCTGCTTTTTTACTTAAAACAAGCA
The DNA here is from genome assembly GCA_028751875.1 of Rapana venosa. Lineage (NCBI taxonomy): Eukaryota > Metazoa > Mollusca > Gastropoda > Neogastropoda > Muricidae > Rapana > Rapana venosa. Next base: position 25,099,249 of record CM054145.1, read on the forward strand.
GCACAAATTGCTCAGTGAAGACTACGTCACATGATCTATAAAAGCATTTGTTGGGAGGACCAAACTATTTGTTCCAACACCGATTTCATGTCTTGATTTAGTGTTTACGCGATCTCGTGGCTATATCAAAATTGGATTTAAGAGATCGATCGCAGAAGTCTTCGTCCCAAATGTTCTTAAAATCTTTGTATCAGTGTGTGTGTGTGTGTGTGTGTGTGTGTGTGTGTGTGTGTGTGTGTGTGGTGTGTGTGTGTGTGTGTGTGTGTGTGTGTGTGTGTGTGTGTGTGTGTGTGTGTGTGTGTGTGCTTTCCTATTTTTTTTCTCTTTGCAATTCAAACCGCGCCTACTGTATGGAGTTTTAATTCCGAGAAAACGCTAGTAAAATGCAGTCAAATGAAGACACAGTGTTTGAAGAACTGCCCAACTGCTGAGCTCAGGTAAATATTTCATTCTATCGATATCTGTCTCAACAAATCCCTTGGTATCCAAATCACACGCATTGTATCAACACAGTTCCGAGAAGATAAAAAGAAAGCCTGACTGAAATGAAGGCGCAATGTACACACACGCGCGCGCGCGCACGCACGCGCGCGCGCACACACCCACACACATATACATACACTGATGTGCGTGTGCGTGCATGATTGGTGACTATACTGATCTTTGTATTGAATGTACAATGTAACGTTTTCAATGTAGAAATACCGAACTCTAAAAACTATGTTAAAATGCTCACCTCCATGATAATTATATTGAACATCTACCGTTTCGCTGCGTCTGCTATCAAATTTAATAACTTTTGATTTCTCTCTCTCTCTCTCTCTCTCTCTCTCTCTCTCTCTCTCTCTCTCTCTCTCTCTCTCTCTCTCTCTCTCTCTCTCTCTCTCTCTCATCGTGAGCGCTTGCCCCTGTGTGTGTTAGTGTGTGTGTGTGTGTGTGTGTGCGTGCGTGCGTGCGTGCGTGCGTGTGGTGTGTGTGTGTGTGTGTGTGTGTGTGTGTGTGTGTGTGTGTGTGTGTGAATTGTTTCACTTAATGGCTCTTATCTGTTTAATCACACGCCTACATGTTATGTTGGTGCACATGTATGTGCACAATGAGTCAGCGTAAACATCAGAATCAACTATCTTGTTTTCCGTATTAATTAATCATAATAGACTGCACGCAATATTCGCAAAGATTACAAGAGTATTTATGCCCCTGTGGGTTTCTGTGTGTGTGTTCTTACCTAGACAGTAGGAGCTGTCTGCAACTACGTAGTGAGAAAGCCTGCCTAGTCAGTTTCGAAACAATAAGTGCTATCTAGGTAGACAGGAACTAATGGAGAGATTTTGACAAGGATTGGAACCGATGGATGGGTCTTTTAGGGTTGCCTAAGCAAACTATTTAACTCATTTTTCCCTTCCTTAGCTAGAGCTCTGAAGTTCACCAATGGTGATGTTTGCGTATGCGACCGTTTTTACCCGCCACTAATGCAGCCGCATTCCGACTTCGGGGATGGTGTCTACACATGACACCTTTGTGAATGTGTTTTCTTTACATTTTGTCATCCGTTTCTACAGGTATGAAATCGCCTACTCTTCCGAAAAGTGGAACGGGCGTTTAACATGCGCGCAAGATGTTCTGCGCGCGTTTGCACACTGGGCCTCGGTTTATAGTCTCAACCGAAAGACTGTTTGAGTGAGTGGAGTCAGTACTGATGTTGTCTCCAGGGTGAAAGTCCCCTTAAACTGGCGCATCTGTGGTGGCTCGATCCCAGGCCGTCAGATCACAAGCCCAACACTCTAAACCACTAGGCTATCCGGCCCATGTTCAACATGACTGGCTCTTCACACACACACACATACGCACATGCGCGCCACACACACACACACACACACACACACACACACAAGCCTCCTGGGATACGGCCATCGTTGGTCTAAATGGATCCGAATGGAGCAGCCATTAAGTGAGGTCACTTTAATCTTTCCCCGACATGGTTCTTTCAGCTGTTCAAAGACAGCGGATTGCCGATCAAACAGTACGGCTTTCAGTGGTCGATCAGGAAGGCAAGATGTAGCACATGTGCCAGAATGCAAGTGATTCTTCTAATGTGACCAAGGTTCTCGGAAACCCACTGAACTCGACAGGACGGCGACTTCCTCAAGTTGACAAAGTTCGGCCATGATTGTTTGCTCTCGCTCTTTCTCGTTTGGGGAGTACGTGAGACGACATTTTGGACATTTTTGTTCCATTGCCAGGCTCAGCTCAGACCCTCGCAGTTCGCCCACTCGCCCTTCCCTTCTCCAAAGAATCGCCGCTGGAAGGGATAACCATTTTTTCTTCGAGGAAAATAAACTTTCGTGTTTGTGCGGTGAATGCTGTCCACAAGCAAAAGACCGTGATTTAATTTGGTTTGAGATTCAGCCCTTCCATTTGTCTTTATTCTGAGTTTAAACTCCAAAAAGATATGTACTCTGCCTAAATGTGTCGGTTTTTTTCTTTATTTTCCTTTTTCTTTTTGGGGTTGTTTTTTTTTCAAACAAACTACAAGGTACAGAAAGGTGGCTAAAAGTACTCGTCCTGAAAAAGTCATTAAAGTAGTATTCAAGACTTAATGAAGTCGAGACTTCGAGAATTTTTTTTTTTCTAGAACAGCCACCCCTCCCCTATGGGTACACGAAACTTGATACTAATATCAGCAGATGTGTAAAAGTGCTCACGTTTTAATATCTTCATTCCACAATGCAGTCATATAATGTAATGCAAGCAGAAACCTGCACATCTCCCCAACCTGAAGAATCCCAAAACACTAAGGAAAGTAAATATAGATGGAACCAATAAAGTAACAATAATATTACAGTAGTATTTCTGATTATACTGATAACATAATATTAATATTGACAAAGTGATATTTAGTATCTTGTACTGCTTCTACCTTCACATAAGGCTTTAACTGATACAATGTAAAGTATAAAATGTAAACTAATCTCTTTAAAGAAGTGATAACCAAATTTTCCTCTTGTTTTGAACATTCAATTTATAATATCATGCTCGGAAATAAAGGGGGGAGGGGGAGTCTAAAAACGATACACTAGAATGGGAGAAGGGGTTGAGTAAGTGAATGAGTAAGGTGAAACAGTCCTAAACATCCAAAACTAGTCCCATACAAAACTGCACACCGACTTTTATTTCAGAAATGAATAAACTGTCTCTAATAAAGCGAACAGTGTATGTTTGAAATACTAAGTCTGCACCAAGATAGCTTTATTCAGTTCGATTTCTACAAATTTCGGTAACTTTAGCTGAAATGTTTTTCCCCCTTTACGTCATGTTCATCTTCTTCGTGTAGTTTATAGAAACTGTCACTGTTGGGAATTTGTAACATGGGTTATTTTACTGGTTTTCTTTAACTGAACGATTTGTTGTCACTGGATCAACCATGGAACATATAAATATCTCCGGCTGCTGCTGCAGTGAGTGCACGCGGTATCAGACATGTCAAAACACAAGATAACAAATAATAAATGATCAAACTCCTGCCAGGTGTGTAGTCAGTCAACACTAGTAGCGTGAAATGACTACAACTGAGATTTTGTCAAAAACGCTGAATATAAAAAACTAACCAAAACAACACAATGCTCCCCTTTTTTTTCTTGGTGCCCCCCCCCCCCCCCCCCACACACACACACAGATAGATAGATAGATAGATAGATAGATAGATAGATAGATAGATAGACAGACAGATAGATAGATAGATAGATAGATAGATAGATAGATAGATAGATAGATAGATAGATAGATGTGTGTGTGAGGACTAGAGAGAAAATCTAGTTGTACAACTGATAATCATACAGACATACTTCATACATACTAGCTACTTCACTGTTATTCATTTATGCATTCACTTTATCATGGGTTTAGCTGACCAGTGAAGCAAATCAGAACCAACACCACGTCAAAAGAAAACAATACCAACTGAACACTTCTTTTTTTCGAATTGACTAGTTTCTTTTAATCAGTGTGGTAAGTAAACACTAAGTATGCATGTGAACAAACGCTTGATTTTTGCTGTGATTGTAAGAGAAAAAGTGGAGACAAAAGCGTTTTAATGAGAAAAAAAGATAGATTGAAAGAAAAGGGAAGAAGAAAAAAACTTTTCAAATCAGAGTAAATTTTAAAACTTTTTAAATGTCAAAAGCTGCTATATTAGCTTTTGTCGTTTTTGTCGATACTTCTACCTTTGACCTTTTCTCAATCATTCTTTTGATTGTTCGGTAAGAAGCCTCCGGGAAAGAGAGCTTATCAAAAGGAAATAGAAGTAATTAACACAGTATCTTGATTTTCTGTGGATCATGTCTTTCGTTTTTATTTTATGTAGGTGTTATTAACAAGCCGCTTACACGCTTTAAATATGATCACTTAATTGCCATAATGTTTGCCTTAAAGAGATGCTTTTTTCGAGTGTTTTTTTTTCTTAAAGGATTTGTTTTGCAATGCTTTGTAATGGACGCTGGTCCTTGACATTTCAACACAAGATTTTTTTAAAGAGAGAGAGGGGCAAGTATGTCTGGAAACGTTTACCTTTTTTTCAAAACTCTCTGATCGCTTACTGTAGATTGGACTTAGCTGTATTTGATATACCCTAAAATGGCAATATTAACATTTCACACAAGCACATGCGCCAGCTCTCTCTCTCTCTCTCTCTCTCTCTCTCTCTCTCTCTCTCTCTCTCTCTCCACACACACACACACACACACACACACACACATACACACACCTAATTATGAGCCTGCTATGCTCTAGTTAGCAACGCCATTTTTCTAGCGTTAAAAGGTCTCTACACTGTGCTTTCAGAACCTTTCTCCATTGTTTGCTCTGTTTCACACTTTCTGGTTTCTGTATGTGTGTACTGTGTTTTTTGTTACGCTAAACAATGTGTGGATTTTGCGTGAACCGTTCAGTACAGGGAAACTGGAATTCATATGAATAAACATCGAGAATCGTAACTCTCTCTCTCTCTCTCTCTCTCTCTCTCTCTCTCTCTCTGGTGCACGCGCGTTTATGTTTGTATGTATAAGCGTTTATGTGCATGCAAGCACATGTAAGCCCGCTCTCCTACACCTTTGTGTGTGTAAATATATTTACACACACACACACACACACACACACACACACAGATCTGTCTGTCTGCTATCTGCTGTCTATCTATCTGTCTGTGTGAATATCTACAACCTGCTCGTGCATATCATAACCTGCTCATGTACCAACCGCGGCGCTCGCGCGCACGCGCGCGCGTGTGTGTGTGTGTTCTTTCTTTCTTTCTTTAATTTAACGTCTCTTCACTCAAGGTGATATTAGACCAAAGATAAAGTGTTACAATATATAGAGAAGCGCGCGCGCGCGTGTGTGTGTGTGTGTGTGTGCGTGGGTGCATGTGTGTGTTTGTTTGTGTGTACGTGTGTGTGCGTGCGCGTGCGCACACGTGTGTGTGTGTGAACGTGTATGTGTGAACGTGTTTGTTTATGTGTGTGTATGTGTGTGTGCGTGCTTGCGTGCATATGTGTATGTTTGTGTGTATGCGCGCATGCGCGCGCGCGCGCGGCGTGTGTGTGTGTGTGTGTGTGTGTATTTAGGTGTGCTTGCAAGAATGTGAGTAGATGTGTATTTGCGAGCTAAGGTAGAGGTATGCGTGCGTGCGTGCGCGCGCGCATGTGTGTTGTGTGTGTGTGCGCGCGCGCGCGCGTAAATGTGTGTGTACGTGTGTGCGTGCATGTGTGTGTTTACCTTTTAGAGTCTGTGCACGAGATAAAGAAAAAATACAAAGAAAATATGAGGGGGGGGGGGGGGGGGGGCTGCAGGTGTGAGTGAATTGTATATTATATCTTTCATAGTTTCAGCACCAAGAATCAAGGATCATGGCCTAACAGTTTTGGCCACACCAAACCGGAGCATTATCCCTACCCTTTTCGAGACTCATTACTATCGGATCTCTTTCCCCTGCATTGTTAGGCCGAAAGAAAGTAATGAATCATACATCTTAAAACGATATCCCTCTCTGTCAGCGTTTGGCAACCATGTGTGTAGTGCAATTTTAAACAAACTATGATATAAACAATGAACTAGATCCTGTCTTCTCCCCACTGAGTGTCATCTATGTGGTTCTCCTTCAACGCAGTGACCGTCCTTCTATTGCCCTTATGGTTGGCTAGGGCGTTGATACAATTACGTGCTGGTTTAACTGCTGCTTTAATCTGTACACAGCTGCACATCTTTAAACTACCTAACTGATGAGACCTCTGCGGTCGGCAGGGTTATAAACGGTATATTTGGATTGGATTGGATCTCCTCTCCGAATGCATAGATATGCTTCTTCCATTTTTCAGGTCTGTCATCTTTGAAAAAAAAAATTGGATCTGTCAAAACGGTCCTAAAAGACCTTTTTTAAAATTTCCTTTGGGTTTCTTGTTCTCAGTCTGCAACTGTCAAAACATTTTTGAAAAATCCATCATTTAGTCAAAAACACTAATACTAGAGACCACTATTCATTTTCTTTCCTTTCCATCGTAGTTTAAAAGATGGGTCTCTTTTAGCTCTACGATAATTTTATCAAGAACATTCTGTACAATCCGTGAAAGTCTGTCAGTCGTTCTATACATAGTACCAAAACATTATTTGTCAAATTTGTCATTGACCAACGTGTTAGTTAACAGTCACATTTCTCTTTTACCTGTAATTTGCAGCAGCCTTTCACACTGTTGTTCATACAACTTTTTAATCGACTCTTGTGTGAGTAACAAATTTCTTTCATGAGTCCAGTTCTATCTCTCCGAACACCCAGGGTTCCACTGTAAATCATTTGCTCTCGAGATCTGGTAAACTAGCGTTTCCCATATAGACATGTTATAGAACCCATGATTTTTGTTATTCACATATAAAAGCCCATTTCAAAGTTTGTGATATATCATTCTCTAGCACATCTCTTTTTCTGGCAATAATCAAATGTGCAAATCTAGATCTGTGTTACAGATTTGCATAGACCTTTTCCTCTGCTCAATTATGTACCAGTGACATATAATCAAAAAGGACAAACGAAAGGCGACCATTAAAGGACAATATGGCAGAAGTCGTTTTACGTCCCAAATATCTCTTCAGTTCTTTGACACTTTTACAGTCTAGCCATGAAAATGGGTCAGTTTTCTAAGTTTGACTCTTTAGTCATTTTTCACTTTTCCCTTACCGCTGTTGCGACATCTGGAATATACATACACATCATGCAGCATTTGCCAAGGAACCCACTTGGCAGTTTACTGACTAATTAATAACCCAGTGTGCTAAGAAATCATTGGGTGCATGCTGGGCATTTTCGGGTTTTCGAATTGTCTGAACTTTTACCTAATCTACTGATGATTCGCCGTGCATACTTTATCTTCTGCAAGCGCGTATATGCAAATGGGAAGCACGGTGCGTGCATATATGCAATATAGGCTGACCTGAGAGATTGTAACCAATAAAATTAAAACGACAGCAAAAGCTACACCCTTCATCCAATAGTCACTGCCGAGAACGGAACCCCAAATCTTCTGAGTTTAGAACACACCATCCGGATTGAAAACCCATTGCCCTCTCCTCTCTGCCATGGCGTCCAGCAGACGAAAGCGGTGTCAAGTCAACTCGCTCACAGATTTTGAAAAAACTTAGACAGGTCACTGTCACTTGCAACTTACTTTTCTTTTTCATCTGTCAAACCTGCTACCATCTCAACCCACACAGACTGGCTCTATCCGGTGTTTCCCAGTAGGGTGCTCCTCTGTGTAGGCTCCATCTCGATATGACTTCTGAACCTGTTCCTAGCCTTTCCTGTCTGCCTGTTGTCAGAGAAGTTACAACTACTACTACTACTACTACTACTACTACTACTACTACAAGAAGAAGAAGAAGAAGAAGAAGAAGAAGAAGAAGAAGAAGAAGAAGAAGAAGAAGAAGAAAGAGGAGGAGGAAGGGGAGGAGAATTGAATTGAATTGAATTGAAAACCACTATCAGTCACAGAAGATTTGTCTGCTTGAAATTTGGGCTGCTCTCCCCGTCGCCACAAGAGCAGCCCACCCATATTTTTCTTCCAGTTTGCAAGTGTATTTGTTTCCATATCAGAGAGGTTTTATACTATAGAATGATGCCAGGGACACATTTCTTGTTGCTGTGGTTTCTTTTACATGCGCTGAATGTGTGTTGCACACACGACCTTGGTTTATCGTCTGATCCGAAAGACTAGCACCCAGATCATTCCTCAAGGTTTAGTGGATGGGGGAGGGGGGGGGGGGAGCTTTGACACATACGAGGATCAAACCCGCACTTTTGGCTTTCTAGGCAGATGCGTTACCTCTATACCACCGATCCATATGATGATGGTGATGATGCTGATACTGATGATGATGATGATGATGATGATGATGATGATGATGATGATGATGATGATGATGATGATGATACAGAATCACCTTTTCATAGCAAAATACTGTTCAAGTATAGGCTCTAGGCGTAGTAAATACACTAAAACACACCATGCATCATGTAAAACTTGTACATAAACGATCTTACATTGTACTCCAGGTTTGATAGGTTTGAATCCAGATTTTTCTCACAAGGCATGTCTTACGTGTCAGTTTATAAATAGTATACTGTTCAAATAATTCTGAGAGAGGATCAAAGATGAACTGAATAGTGGAAAAATCTCTGTCCAGATGATGCATAGAGTAAGAGACATAAAAAAGCTAAGAAAGACACAAAAAATCTGCCGTGGAAAATAAAGCAAACCGTAAACATCTCCAACATACCAAAATAACGTAGAGTGAAACGTTGGTTGTTTTTTTTTAAGTTATACGTATTACTTTTTTCACACAACAAACATTATGCATGCTTCTTAATAATTTTGACGTAAGCTAAAACAAATATTAACTAATGTATCTGAAGTTAACTTTGAAGCGCTTTGATTTGTTGCTTTTACAAGATTCAGCGCTATATAAATTCCATACATTATTATTATTATTATTATTATTAATTTGAAATAGTTTTTTAAGGGGGTGTAAGATTGTAGTTAAGTTACAGACACGCGTTACAAATTTGTAGTCTTCCTTTTTATCCTCTGTGACAAATCACACACACAACACACACACACACACACACACACACACAACACACACACACACACACCACACACACACACACCGATAGACATATACTAACAGAGAGTCGGTCAGACAGACATAGGGACAAAAAGTAGACTGATTAATTGACAGGTAAGACAGCTTTAGTGGTAAATAAATGAATAGGTGAGGAATCACGCACACGAAGCACATACACGTCAAATCCAGCCTGTTTCTTCAACACGAAGGATAACAACAACTACTTTTGTCTCCCATATTTATGATTCATTGTTTAAAGCAAAAACAACAACAACAACAACAACAACAACAAGAGCAACGATAATGTTTAGTTTTCAAGGTGTATTTTCTGTAACCCAATTTTTTAAAGTGTACAGAAGCAAAAACATGTATTTCTAAATCCGCAAATGTTACTTACAAAAGCCAACTCTGATCGTTAACATTTAACCATTCTATTCACAATAACAAGAAAGTAAAATCTGCAAATCTTACTTACAAAAGCTAACTCTTACCGTTAACATTTAGCCATTCTATTCACAATAACAAGAAAATAAAAAAGTAACAACATCAGCAGCAAAATCAACCAACCAACCAACCAACAAACAAACAGAATAACCAGACTGGAAATAGGCTGCAAAACAGCTAAACTTTGCACCTACATAACCTGGAAAAAGGTCAAGGCGTTCACCTGTCCAGTTAAATGCTCTCAAGAGGGGAAAAGTCATTATTTGCATCTAGAAACAAAAATACTTGGCAATTTGATCAGAGAGAGAGAGAGAGAGAGAGAGAGTGTGTGTGTGTGTGTGTGTGTGTGTGTGTGTGTGTGTGTGTGTGTGTGTGTGTGTGTGTGTGTGTGTGTGTGTGTGTGTGTGTGTGTGTGTGTGTGTGTGTGTGTGTGTGTGTGTGTTCTATACTTGAAGGAATAGGGGGGGGGGGAGGTTCTACCTGTGAAAAAGTTTCAAAAGTTATTGGCAAGCATTTAAAGGTTACATGGTCTGAAGATTGCAGACTCCATTTTCTTTCTTTTTGCTTTTATTCTGAGTGTATTCAGAACTACAGATTTGACAAATACTTTGCTTTTCTTGATATTTTGTATGAAAAGTTGCTAAGATAGAAACAACTTATTTAGAATCATTTGGACAAGATCAAATGTTCGCTTTTTTAAGCATTTATTTGTGACACGAAGCTTACTGACATCATAACCATCGATTCGTAGACATGATCAGATCAAGTATGTTTACACATTAGTATGGTTGGGAACACGTGCATGCTTCATAGATTTGTTCAATTGTGGAAGAAGAGCACCGAAGCATACATAAAAAGTGATATTTGTAAACATCTTTCTCTCTCAGCACAAACACACACATACGGGCACATATTTATGCACTCTCTCTCTCTCTCTCTCTCTTCTCTCTCTCTCTCTCTCTCTCTCTCTCTCTCTCTCTCTCTCTCTCTCTCTCTCTCTCTCTCTCTCCTCTCTCTCTCTCTCTCTCTCTCTCTCTCTCTCAGAGGCATAGGTATATTGCTCTTACCCATAACTTGCACTGGGTATGACAAGAACCACATAACAAGGATGTGACCAAGGAAGAGACTGACAATGCGTTGCACTGGCTTGGCAAGAAAGGTGTACTGACGCACCCGTCCCTAGGGTAAAAATTGTCTGACAATGTAATGCACTCTATAAAATCTGCAGCGTTCAGAACAGAAGAGAGAAAAGCAGATAGAAGGGGGACAGGGTGTGGGGACATCAGCTTTTCCTCAACCCTTTCCCCATCAAGTAAATGGGGGGGGGGGGGGGGGGGAAAGCATGTCTTTTTCTCCTCCTCTTCCTCCATCAACCGGAGGAACATCCTTTTAGTTGTGTGTACATGAAAGCGTAGGCGTGCAAGCAACTTGGAAGCAAGTTTCCTTCAGCTGTATACCCACTCCCCCTCCGTCCCACCCACACCCCATTCAGGCATTGTCCCTTTACCCTGTTGGATCCAAGGCTTATGTATGTATGTATATATGTATGTATGTATGTATGGTTGGATGGATGAATGTAGGTAGGTAGGTAGGTAGGTAGGTGTTGGGTTGTGTGTGTGGGGGGGGGGGGGGGTGTCCATACGGTTCTGGTGGTGATGGTGTTGATATTTAGCAGCTCCTGCTAAAACACACGTCTGAAGATGCTTCTCTAGTATATTTTAAACTACCTCTCCTTACCCAACTAGTCCACTATCCTCCCCTTTCCCCTTCTCTCCGTCTTTCCTGTCA
>CM054145.1:25120642-25128142 GCA_028751875.1 Rapana venosa
TGTGTGCGTTTGTGTGTTGTGTGGTGTGTGTGTGTGTGTGGCGTGCGTGCGTGCGTTCGTGCGTGCGTGCGTGCGTGCGTGCGTGCGTGCGTGCGTGTGTGTGTGTGTGTGTGTGTGTGTGTGTGTGTGTGTGTGTATGCATATGTATGTGTGTATGCATATGTATGTATATGTATACGCAAACGCGTATGTGTGTATGTATGTGTATGTGTGTTCGTGTGTATGCGTGTGCGTGTATGTGTGAAAACTTCGCCGTACAGTTTACTTTTCAATACTTCTACACACATTCAAAGCATTTTCAATTTTGCCATTCAACAGTTAACTTTTGAAACAAGACACAGTGTGAACTTTTCCCTGTTTAAAGAAAAAAAGAAGAAAAGAAAACAATGAATGGTTGGTTTAAAAAAAAAATTATTCCTAAAGCGTTTTAACCGACTTCTTCGTTTTTATGTTTTACGTGAATATCTTGAAAGTAACTTTAATCTTCCGAGGCAATTCTACGTAACTACAGATGACTTTGTTTCTATTTGTTGAGCGATAAGCCTCCAAGGGGTAACCCTCCCTTTCTTTCTCTCTTAAGTGGAAAGGCTATGAATAAAAGTGTTGTCATTGTTCTTCCATTTCTTTCTAAGTCAGAACACTTGAGGTCGAGGACGAGACAATATTGCTCATTTTCCGGGAGACAAAAAGAGAATATTTATATAGGGTTTTTTTAAGGGCAAATACAAAACAATACAATAAGGATGAAAACAACATACAATCTCGAAGCGGGGTGGAGTGAGGGGGAGAAAAAGCAAACGATCATTTTCTAAGTCTCCATTACCCAACCTCTCTTGCACACGTGCTCACACAAACTATTTAGCTGTTTGTTTGTTGTTTTGTTGTTGTTGTGGGGGTTTTACAGTTCTACATTATCCAACCACTCATGCGCACGTGGACAGACACGCTGTTTAGGGGTGTTTTTTGCTTGTTTTGTTGTGTTTTGTTTTCTCTGTTTGTTTTTTCAATTGTTTTTAGTTTTTATTTGCTTTGTTGTTGTTTGTTTCCTCTGTGTTTCTTTTGTCATTTTGTATTGTTTGTTTGTTTGTTTTCCCTCGTTTATGAATCAAGCTTACATATGTAGCACTTCAGATTTCACGCCAACAACTGCGCATCATGATAAAAACCGAATGTAAACGCGTTAAATGCTCTTTTCTTTATTAATGTGGGGAGTAAAAATAGTCGTCTGGGTGGTTGGGGGTGTGGTGCAAAAATATCTGCCATTTAATGGATTTGACAAATTTTACGGAAAGAGCATACCAGAGTTTTTTAAGGAAACCACCCACCAGAGGAAGCCTGAAATAACGATAACATAAGGGTGATTGAAAACAACTCTTTAAACAATCCCAACTTTAAGAGGTCTGCTATCATATGTTATTGATCGCGCGTAATGTTTTAGATCCATTTAATTGATGGTGGGCTTGTAATTCTTCTTAATACCAGCTTACAATACAAAGATTAATCAAACAAAAGCCAGCAACCAAAAAGGGAAGGGCCACCACACAGCCCCAATGTTTCTTCATAGCTAAAGGCCTACCAAATAAAACTCACAGGAGAGCAGAATGAAACAAGGTGGCTTAACTGTTTTTTACAATTAATTTGAAGTATGCAGCAGTAACAGGGATAGAGTTATGTAAGAAAATTATGAAATATAATCTATTGCTTAATAAGGTCTACTACTAAAAGTTTGTACAAGTAGCTCCAAATTTGTTATTTGAAAACAATCTTCAAAAGAAATTCAAAATTTTCATAAATCTTTAAAACCTATGGACTGGGGTTTTTCCCCTAATATTTCAGTTTTTATCCTAGTCATAAGTATGTCTTCATATTTTAGAATTATCTTTCTTTCCACGACATGTGAACGAATCCTTCATGAATGGTCTACCTGTTGCTTTTTAATATTAAATCATGGCTAACAGGGCATGATGCACTCAAAATTTACTAGTGTGTACACAATCAGACATACATTGTAAACCTCTGACAAACTGAAGGCGTCTAAAAGATACCTTATGAAACGTCTGCATAAAAGTGAGCAATGAACTCTTGAACAGTTTTAAGACAGCCTTTTGGCTGACACAACTAGTTTTACGCTACAGTAGCTTAAAAAATGCTGTTAAGATATTCCGTTTGAACAACGCTAAGTTTATTTGTCCCGGAGCTTCTGAACACAACCGGAATTTTAAATGGGAAATTTTATGACCAACTCTTCATTGTAGTGACAATGTGCCCCAATAACTCCCAGTGAAAATAAGAGAGAAGACAAGGTCAAGAAGATGACCTCAACACAGCAATTTGTAATCCCTTGTTACCTCACAAAGACTAGTGTATGCATTCTACTTCGCCAAATTATGAAAATAACAAATACATAAATTCCGTTTGGGGCTTGGTTTTCTGTGGGTCGTAGTTTTGTTCCAATCAGTCGTGGCATAAACACCTCACAAAACTGGGTTTAAAAAAGGAGGGAGGCCACACGTTGTACTTATTGACACTATTGATTACTGTTTATAACATGAACTTTAAACAATGGGAAAATGGAACAAAGAGATTAGCTTACAAAAACTGAGGGGAGTAAAGTGGGGAGGGGGGAGTTGGGGGGGGGGGGGGGGGGGCTATGAATAAGTTACCAGGGACGGAGATTGGGAGGTAAATAGGAAAAGGTGTTTATGCCTAATCAGACACACATAAAAGTTTGTTCTTGTACTTCCTATACCATTTCTCTTATTTATGAATGTTATAGCTGTATCTGCAGTAATGCAGCATACAATTGTGCTATTGTGAATGCCTTCAAGTACTATACTAATTTCCCTAATTATGAGAAAATTCGCGTTTTGAAATGACTGTGGCCTCACAAGCTTAACCTGGATTTCAAAAATTAGCCAACATACAATTAATTAATCGAAAGTAAATCCGTCACAAAGGTACCTTAGTAAAGTGGTTGCTCGAACACACACCGCAATTCGCAAGAAAGAGGAAGATAAGAGAACTGTAAGGATCCTCGATAGCCCAAGAGATGATGGGTTGAATAATGACAATCGTTCTTTTAAAGAATTCACCTGAAAATTCTTTTCAAAGCCAGCTTAGGCATAAGAATAATTATGTAGGATCATTGGGGGTCAGTTCTTTGATGGGAATCGTTCACAGAAAGCCACTCCTGCCATAAAAGGCTGGCAAGAGTTCTTATAGATATTACAAGCTATTAGAACACACTTCTCCATACCATTACACTAATCACTCATCCTCTCAGCGAAACCAAGACTTTGCTTCCATAGACGAGGAAACAAACTATGAGAAAAAGAAAAAAAGGTCTTGGAAAAGTAATAGAACTGACTTCCACGGGGCCTAATCCACTAGGTCAAGTATGGAAGCAGATGCTCATAGGCTTAAATATGGCAGCGTATCTGACTCTCGAATAAATCCCCTGGTAAGCCTCTACTTCACAAACAACTTTTTTTTAAGTTGACTTTCAACTGCATCCTTAAAATGACTGTTCGATACCAATGTCAAACAGAGCAGACTCCAACCGATTCCAAACTCAATCTCCCTCTCACTCTCAACCAACTTAATCACCACCTTGTTTCAGCTAAACTTGCATCAAAACTTTGATCTCCATTGCAAAATAAATAGATGAATAACAGTTTTTAGTCTCTTAATGTGGTTTTTATAAGTTCTTGGAAACTCGGTAAAAGATCAATATAAAGCCTGAATTTCTTTAAAGTTATCATCCAATTTCGAATTTGCTTCACTTGACCAATTTTATTGAAAGAGCAGTTGAGCTTCTGTTGGCACGTCGTGATGCTTACAAAATGCATGAGGAATTGAATCAATCGGTCAGTCGCAGCTGACACAACAGAGAAACTGCACTTAGGCGTGTGCTGAAGTTTTTCTGTCAATAACTGCCAGAGATAACGGTGCCGGCCCTTCTCATTCTGCTTAATCTAAATGTCCTCTTTGACACTGCTGGCCACTCGTTAGGACAATCCATGCTGGCATCTGGCTGAGTGAAACTGTGCTGGCATAGCTTCTTTCCTACTTGTGTCTCAGGTCACGAGTGATTGTTTTAATTAAATGAATGAGTCATTGGTTCAAATGTCATGCAAAAAAATGCCCTAACCTTTGCAGAAAACTGTCTATAAAATACCAAATAAAGTCATGCTTGATTCTGTACGTTTTTTTCTATTTAAAAAAAATGCACAATCGCTTGAATATAATATTTATTCACGGTAAATTTTATTTTACTCACGCGTGTCTAAGTTTTAATTATGCATGCCAAGTTAATAAGAATTTACCCAAACGGTAATCAAAACTGTGAAACACTGTCACATCGAGGTGGACTCTAGATCATGCCTACCGATGTGGAGAGGGTTGTTTTTAATGCAACCTATAAATCATACATTCAATCATTCGTTCAGGAGCAAGCCTAAATCCTGAAAACACTTGCAAAAAAGAAAAAAAAACCTGGGGAAGATCATTACAGGCCTCCAGCACACAGAAAGGCTGTGCCTATTGCTTCAACCCTACTAACCATCCAGTTACCTCAGCTTCAATGCTACTTGAGATTTATTGTGGCGCAAACACTTGTCATTCAATTCTTTTCTTAACTAAGGGACTTTGGTGTAATATCCACATACATCCACATACGCTCTGACGCTGAATCTAATGTATAACACATTGATAAACACAGAGAAATTTTAGACACATGGTGAGAAATTGTACATATCACTTTCTTCATTCTTTCTTCTTTCTTTATTCTTTTATTTTATTTATTTACCAAGAAAGGTAGCCTAGCTGCCACGCTAATACTCTTAACTGTTTAATTTCTCTATTAAACAAACAATAACAATCTGTGTTGGCTGAGGCTATGCACAGCAAAGTACCTCCACCTTCACCCAAATGCCTGCTCTATAATGCGTTTTAACCACTGTGCTGTGTTTTCCCTACCGTGCTGTGTTTTGGGAATTGAAGTATTTTTTGCGTACATTGGTATGTTTTACGTATTGTACTGTGTTTTACATACTGTGGTGTGTTTTGCAAACTCTGCTGTGTTTTATTCTCTGTGGTAGGTATTACCAGTGCTGGAGAACCTTGAGAAAGAAAGGAAAAAGAACCAACCGTGGGTTACCAACGATATCCTGGACCTGTGCGATCAACGTAGGGAGCTAAAGCCAGAGAAAAACAAAAACCCCAAAACGGCCGAAGAGTATAGAACAGTCAACAGGTCAATCAAGAAGAAGATGACTGAGGCCATGGGGAACTGGATGTCAGAACAATGCTCCAAGGTTGAGAAGGCAATGGCGAAAGGAGACAGCAAGGAGGCCTACCAGACCATCAAGGTACTAACCAAGTCCCAGCAGCCAAAGACCTCCGTTATTGAAGACAAAGAGGGGTCAGTCCTTACAGAGAGCGCCACTATCATGAAGAGATGGACAGAATATTGCAGAGACCTGTACAACTACAAGCTGAAGACTGATCCGAACAAACTTCACGAGCAAGATCCCAGACCATCAGATCCTGAAAGCACACAGGTGCTGGAGGAAGAGATAGAAGAAGCAGTAAGAACCTTGAAAGGAGGCAAGTCACCAGGGATTGACAACATCCCGGCTGAGCTCATCAAGTACGGAGGCCCAGAGATGATCAAGGCACTAACAATCATCTGCCAACGCATCTGGACCAGCAAAGAGTGGCCTAAACAGTGGACCAAATCCATCATAGTTTCACTTCCAAAGAAGGGAGACCTGAAGAAGTGCCAAAATTACAGAACAATCAGTCTGATAAGCCATCCAAGCAAAGTTATGCTACGCATTGCCTTGAACAGACTGAAACCACAAGCAGAAGAAATCCTATCAGAAGAACAGGCAGGATTCAGACCAGGTCGAAGCACTGTCGAGCAGATCTTCAACATCAGAATGCTCATAGAGAAGCACCTCCAACATCAACTACAGCTCTACAACAACTTCATTGACTTCAAGAAGGCCTTCGACCGAGTGTGGCAAGAAGCTCTGTGGCAAGTCATGAGAGACTATAACTTCGACGAGGACCTGATTCAAGTCATCCAGGCGCTGTATGACAGCTCCCACAGCGCAGTCCTCATGGGTGGAGAAATCGGGGAGTTCTTCCGGACTTCAGTTGGAGTTCGACAAGGCTGCCCGCTATCCCCCGTTCCTTTCAACGTGTTCCTGGAGAACATCATGCAGGAGGTCCTCCTTGACTTCAAGACCACAATCACAATAGGAGGAAGGCCAGTCTGCAATCTTCGATTCGCAGACGATGTTGATCTCATGGGCCGCAGTGAAGAAGAACTCCAGGATCTCACCACCAGACTGGAAACATCAGCCAATGCCCACGGTATGGAGATCAGCACGGAAAAGAGCAAGATCCTAGTGAACAGTACCACACCGACCACTCCCACCAGCATCAAGATGAGCGGCGAGACACTAGAGGAGGTGGAAACTTTCAAGTACCTTGGAGCAGTCATCACCAAAGAAGGTACGAGCACACAAGAGGTGAAGATCAGACTTGCTGTGGCACTCTCCTCCATGACTAAGCTGGCGAAAGTGTGGAGAAACCATAACATCAGTACCCACACTAAGGTCAGACTCTACAAGGCACTCGTCACATCCATTGCCTTGTACAGCTGTGAAGCATGGACACTCACTGCCGATTTAGAACGTCGCATTCAAGCCTTTGAGATGAAGTGCCTCAGGCGGATCCTGAACATCACCTACAGAGACCGTAAAACCAACGACTACGTCTGGCAGCAGATCGAGGCACTGGCTGGCAAACAAGAACCATTGCTAGATACAGTCAAACGGAGGAAATTGAAATGGTTTGGCCACACAACAAGGCATAACAGCCTGTCAAAGACAGTCCTGCAGGGAATGGTGGAAGGAGCAAGGAGGCAGGGACGACCACGCAAAAGCTGGATATCCAGCATCAAGGAGTGGACCGGCCTCACTGTACCAAACCCCCTGAAAGCAGCCAGGACAGAACCATTTGGCAGTCCACTTGCAGCGTCCGTGCGGGTACCCCAACGGTCGTCCCGACCAAGGGATGATGATGATGATGATGATGTATTACATACTGCTGGTGTATTACGTACTGTGATGTATTTTGCGAACTGTGGTGTGTTTTGCACACTGTGGATTGTTCTATGTCTTGTAATGTATTTTGCAAACTGTGGTGCATTTTTCGAACTGTTGTGTATTTTGCGCACTGTGATATGTTCTACGTCCTGTGGTGTGCTGCTTTAATACTGTGGTGTGTTTTTGCGAACAGTGCTGCGTTCTACGTACTGTGCTGTGTTTTGCGAACTGTGCTGTGCTTTAAGTACTGTATAGTGCTTTACGTACTGAACTGTGATTTAAGCACTATGCGTTTTACATCATTGTGTTGTGTTGCATGTAAAAAGTTGTATTTATGTACTGTGCTATTGTACATACTGTGCTTTGTTTAACTTTTGACTTT
>CM054145.1:25130642-25253142 GCA_028751875.1 Rapana venosa
TCAATAAAGTCATCTGAAAATGCTGTCGCAAAAACTTAGAGGATCCTGTTTAAATGAGAAGTTCCATTTTTTTAGTCTGATAAACGTCGAAGGTTGACATCAGCAGAATGTTATTATTACTTTTTTGGGCCTTGTTGACATGACATCTGCAAGATAGTGTCTGGATTTTACAGTTTCCCTTATCAATACCTGATTGTAGATAAGGCAAGCAGCAAGATCTGTGAGATATTCTTAAACAAATCTTTTTAAGGTTGTTTTTTTTTAACCGATCCATATGCTTCAGCACGGTGATATCACTACAAAGCTACACAAATGGATCACTAACTTCCTCACAAACAACAGGCAATCATCATCAATCATCTAATGTCTGTCGGCAGGTCCATCAGGGCCTTGTCCCTAGCCCTACACCTGTTTCTCATGTATGTTTCATCTCTTCTTTCTCCTCACTGTCCAGGACTCATTAGTGCATGGCACTAAAACTTTATCTAGTGTTTCGGGCAAGTCGAAGCCTTCCCGTTCGAGTAGCAGACTGCACGCTGGGTAAATTTAGTCACCAGTGACACAGCTGGCCTTCTCTTCTAGGAAAAGTGAATGCTTCTTAACGAGTGTACAAGATATTGTGTATGCATAAAGACACTAAACCCTCGGATCACAGTCTCTTCTGGACAACTTGCAAGGGATCGATGTCAATCTCAAGGGACAAGTTTCCTCCAACTGACAGCTGAATAGCTCCCTTCTTCCTTCAAGAATCTGATCTATGACAGGGGGTACTCAACCTTGCTGACGACAATACTAACTTTCGGCACATAAGTTTTGTTACGCTTTTCACTGCAATGATCAGATCTTTAGACGCTGCAGATGGACCAATCCTTTTTAAGTCAGTCAAGCCTACATGTACCACCACGATCTATACTTCGTCATCTGGATTTATATTTTTCTATTTCTTTTTGACAGTTTTGATTTTTGACAGATTTCCTTGGGAAAATATGTAGGCCATTTAAGTTCCCAAAGCATCTCATTAATCGCGGTCATTTACAGTCATTTGTATTGTTTTATGTCGCAGTTTACGCACAGTTTATTGTCATTAATGAAAGCAAAAACATTTTCTTTGAATCTCTTTTTAGTTGTCTATTCTGTGTTTCGTTTGGAGGCCCTTTACAGTACGATTAGAAGCTTTTGTATAAATGTAGATGTCTTTGTTATGTCTGTAGATACTTTCAAGTTCTGTGGTGAAGTTTATTTTCCTATGGGATTGTCCTAGTCCCAACGATGGCTGAATCAACGTGCCTGCAGACAACCTCCTTATCTTTCACAGCTATCATGACTTCAACAGTCTTTCCCAGATTTGAAATTCTCTCACAAAGCAGTTCTATACTAGTTTTTAAGTATAACCAAGATCCACCTGAGTCACTGGAGCAGCCATTAATTTGGTTTTTTTCCGACGCTAGGAAACAGTCTTTGATTTTAAATGTTTGATCACCGGCATCATTGGGAGCTTCACATTTCATTACGTTAAGTTAAGCCATTTTTTGTCTTTAACCATACTTTCTTTTTCGGGTCATTGTGTCCTTTTAAATAATTGATACCCTTTTACTGCAAGAAAGATCTAAGCATATCATTTCGTTACCTTCTTGGCGCAGGAGTAGGCCTACTTCTCTAGTTACCCTGATCTATATCACAGCAGATTTAAGGGAATACTACAATTACACAGTATTTTAGTTATGATACAGTGATGAAGAATCAGCTGGTTCTGCATATCTTATTCAAGTGATTTTTTTCTAGTGAAGCAACATAATTTCCCGTAAATGTCATCTCCTAAAAGAAGTATAGTTTGAATAGCTGACTGACTGCTATGCTGAGGGATCCATAGGGACCGATGGCCTTGAAAGGAAGCATCCATAGTATACTAAATTTCTGCGCTGCTAGGGGGCGTATGAGTTTGGGGAGGACGTCACTTGTGGAGGACAGGCAACTGTGGTGTTGACAGTCTTCTGTAGAGATCGCATCTACTGATTTGAGGGCAGTTTTAGGCGTCTGCTGGGAGTTGGGGTGCTCTTCCTATCTATGTTGGCTATTTGTCTTCTGCTGTATTCCGCAGCATTTCCTTTCTTGTCATGACTTGTTTGCTCTAGGCTTGTGTCCACCTCTTGCAGCCATCGACAATACCAATAGTGAGTGGGTGGAGCCTTGGTTCAACTCTAGAACACATCCTTACCATGCAGCTGAGAGTATTTATCCTCCATGTGTCAGACGTGGTCCCTCCAGAGTGGTCATCATCCTAGAAGTGGATGAGCTGGGATGCCAGCACTACAAATCTCAGAAGTGGACACTGTCCTGCCTGGATATGGTGGGTTCTTTATGGATGGAAGGTGTTGGGCCTTCTCTCTAGAATGGCATATTGTTCATCACAACAGAACAGTGTACTTGTGAGGCATCGGACGCTACTACCTTTGTCTTTATCTGTTTGGAATTTTCCCCAATCACTCATGTATGTACTATCTCACACACAAAATCTGATCTGATTGTATGTAAATATAGCTCACCCATTAAAAAACAAAAAGTAAAAACCCCTATCCATTGAAACTTCGATACCGACATTACAGTTGACAGTTAACTGAAGCAGTAGGTAGTGATTTAATCCTTACCAAAGACGTGGTTTCATCAGCCCCAATTAACTCGATTTCAAGCCTAATATGCTGAGGCCTCAGCAGAAAAAAAAAAATTTTAATGCTTATCTAATAAATGTTTAGATCAAAAGTGATTTCCTCAGAATGTGATCGTCTAGTATAAAATGGAGCAAAGGAACTATGTTCAAACAATCAGACCTTTTCCTCTCCTGAGCTGTGTTGGGCGAGTCTTAGACTACTACCTTTATAAACACATACACCCACCACAAAATTAGCAATCTGCTAACAGAACCACAGTCTGAATTTATTCCGAGTGGCTCAACAGCAAACTGGTTGTTGAATATTTACAATATTTTGTGCAATGCATATTATGACAGTAGCATCCTTATTCAGGGTGTTTATTTTGACTTTTCTAAAGCTTTTGATCGTGTCTGGCACCTGAGTTTACTTTACAAACTTAATAGGCATTGGTATTCGTGGGAAATTACTCTGATTTTTTTTTTTTTAAAGACTACATTCCAAACAGATTCCAGGCTGTAGTGAGAAAAGGCAAGAATCAGTATTTTGATCATGATGCCTTATTCCGTTTGATATCTGTTTTAACTGAATTACATTCTAGTTGTAGTTTTGAGGTCATATCAGAGTCCATTCGTTTAAAATATATAAAAAAAATAATTAAAACCTACTCTCTATAGCTTGGATATTTTGTGTTTTAGATTGTCTATCTGATAATACTAACTTTTGGACAATATTTCAATATCAGTATCAATAACAAAATCAGGAGAACAGTCAAGTGTCATCCTCATTACAGACGTGAAGCTGGGGAGTTAGTAATTTTCAGCTAGATGCTTAAAGCATTATATATCTCCTAGGCCTCAAAGTTGTTTAGGGTGGCATGTTATATGCTTGCACAGTCTCCGAATAGATCACCTTATCATCAACAAACACTACATAAATCATCACTACAGACGGAGAGCAGAAAGGTGGGGGTGGGTGGGGGGGGGGGGGGGGGGGGGGGGAGAGGGGGGTTGCAAAGAAGAATTCAAGACTCCTCATGCGCTGCTCTTGCTTAAAGTGTTTTCGGTTTGTTGTGTTTTTTTCCCCTAGCCCATTTCATTATCTATGGTAAATTCATGTAAGTTTCGGAAACACTCATCAGCAAAACAATGAGGAATGTCATAGGAAAAGTATGGGATCGCTTAGAATTAAGTCTACGTGGAAGTTTCATGAAGTCTTGCTCTGCAACTATACTACATCTGTCATCATTTGAAGGTTAACAAAAGGTGGCTTGCTAATTCTCCGTTCCTTGGCTAGAGCTCCGAAGTTCACCAATGGCGAGATTTTTGGGTATGCACCCCCCCCCTCCCCCCCAAATTCCCACACACACATAAACAAACACACCATTTAGGTAGCCGCATTCCAACTTCGGGGATGATATCTAAATAAGGCACCTGTGTGCATGCGTTTCTTAGATTTTGTAATCCGTTTCTACGGGCACGAAATGGCCTACTCTTCCGAGCGGGTTCTTAACGTGTGCGCAAAATGTTCTCTGTGCGTCCGCACACGAGGCCTCAGTTTATAGTCTCATCGGAAGGACTTTAACATTCAGTTTGGTGGGTTTTTTCATCAAACTCGCAAGAAAGGGCGAGGCAGGGAATCAAACCCAGAACCTCACGGTTTACTTAATAGGCTGCATTCCGAATTCGGAGATGGTGTCTAGGCATGACACCTGTGTGCATGCAGTGTTTGGTGGTTGTTGTGGGTTGTTTTGTTGTTTGTTGTGTTTTTGGGGGGGTTGTTGGTTTTTTGGTTATAGAATTTTGTCATCAATTACTACCGGCACTCAATGACCTACTCTTCCGAAAGGCGGAACGGGTTTTTAACGTGTGCGCAAGATGTTCTGCGTGCGTTCGCACACGGGGCCTTGGTTTATAGCCTTATCTGAAGGTCTTTGACATTCAGTTCGATGTTTTCGTCAAACTGGGAAAGGCCGGCAATCGAACCCAGAACCTCGCGATTTACTTGTTAGGCAGATGAACAAATTAACCCTCTTGCCACCTTTCTTCTTAAATCCCAATATTAATAATGATTTTTCTGTCACAGCACTCCACTATTGGAAAACAATGCAATGTTTTTAAAATGCTTCAGTATTAGACTTTGCCCAGATATGTTTCTTTCATCCCAGAATGGCTAAACAAATCATATGGTGGTGTGTGTGGGGTGTGTGTGTGTGTGTGTGTGTGTGTGTGTGTGTGTGTGTGTGTGAGGCGCTTGCGAGCGTACGTGCGTGTGTGTATGTCTATGTGAAAAACAACTGAAAGTTATTTTCTGGAGCAAAGCCAGTTCTGTTTACTTGGATACCTGGCTTACAGCTAAATGCTCACCGAGGAGGGCGGTAGGGGGGATATCAAATTATCAATCCAATCAACTGTGTAAATACGTAGACCCATCACTCTAACCTTTCCAACCAGGATTTTGTTCTGCAAGGCACGAGAGCCCTTTACTTCTTATACACCACTTTACAAATGAAAAAATCTGTTGTTCTCATTCCCAGATTTCTCACCAGATTCTACTTATTTATGACCAAATTCAACATTAGCTGATGAATGTAGAGATTCCTCCTCTTCTTTAGTATCTTAGTTGACTTAATCTATTGAATACCAGAAACACTGAGTTTGTTTCTTCTTCATCAAACGCTCAGACAGCAACTTTTTTGGTCTGTCATTTAAGCGAAAATGCGCTGCCCTGCCGTTAAGCACCTGACATCAGGCCCAGTGCATCCAACTTCGGTGTGGGAGAGAATAGTTATCTTTCAAGTCTTTCTGGGAAAAAGCAGGAGAATGGATCAAGAAAGCAGAAAATAGACAAGATGGTGACAGGAAAAAAAGTAACAAGACAGAAACAAAGAGAGGGATAGAAAAGCAAAAAGTCCTAGCAGATTTTCCAGATGGTGGGGATGCTATTTATACAGAGAGGTCCCCAGCATCCACACAGGGGAATGTGTCTGTTTCATTACAAACGATGGCAACAACCATGTTTGTCATGTCAGAATTCACAATATATCAGTTGGAAGACCTGGCTTGTGTTACCATAATCTCAACACAAAGTGCCTTCCACACAACACACAGGTTTCTTGATGGAGCCAGTGTTAGCTGCAGCATGCTGTTACCATACTCAAATTAGTACAAGTTTTGGATTTGCAGTCCTCATTTCCTGATATAGGCAATGAATAATGATGAAATAGATGTCTTGAAATCAAGATGATGGCAAATCAAGTGGCTAACTGCACTGGCTCCATGTACAATGCATGCTTTCTTAATCACAAATAAAGACAAACAGAAACCAAATACATGCAAACAAAAACATTTATTCAATTGTCAGAAATTGCCTGAGCTGAATTAGTATTTGACTTCAACACGTAAAAGAACATGAAACAATGTATTTGCTCCTTTTACTGAAACCACAAAATTTGGCCTATAGCAAAGGACACTATAAAGATCTCCCTCCATATTATCAGTAACACATATTAATGACTTTGCACAAAGCAAACTGTACTATACAGATCTCCACAGCGTGTGTCCCTTGTCAGCAGGGACTGATATAGAAGATCTGCTTTCATTCACATGTTCTACTTTATGGTTAATGAGAAAACACATTTTACAGAAACTTTGCCCCAGATTAAATGACCCTTTCAAAACTGCCAAGTTTTCCAAAATGAAAGGACAATTTTGAAACGTTTCCACAGAAAAAAGAATTTTGAAACTTTGCCAAAGCTAAAATGACGACCGTGCCACTGATGGACTGACAATTTTGAAACTGTCACAGATATAAGAAGAATTTTTAAACTTTGTCAAAGGTAAAATGACAACTTGCCACTGATGAACTTACAACTTTGAAACTTTGCCACAGGTGAAATGGCAACTATGTCTCTGATGAAATGATAACTTTACCTCTGATGAACTGATAACTTTACCAAGTATAAAGTGACTACTTTGATGCTATGCTACTGATGAACTGACATCTTTGGAACTTTGCCACACATGCAATGGCAACTTTAAAACATTGCCCAACATGAAATGGCAAAACATCAGTTTGCCTGATAATGCCAAGAAATCACAGAAATTTTTTATTTATCACAATCTGTGAACAGTGCACACACGACACATTAAAACAAACGAAGAAAGTACTCAGTCACATTGCTGTTCACTAAAACAAACACAATCGACAGATACTTCATATACCAAACCCACTTGATGGGAATTCAGTACGTTTTCTTACCAACATCATTTTTGATGATTCACTTTTTTAACAATGTGCACTGCATGGTGCAGCTTGCTGTCTTTCTTACTGACCACTTTATTTGTAGGAGCATAAATCAAATGATCATTTTCTATGCAACACTGTGCTAATAAATACATGCAAAGCCATGCTCAGACATCTACAACAATTCTGTTTTTTATGTAGGGTTTTCCTCTCATGCATTCACAGACACTTACCATCATGCACCAACATTGTTTTGCCTGCATATGTCGTTGAACAACTTGCTCATGCTTTCAAAAAACAAGATCCATTTGCCCTTTCTTTAAAAGAAAAAACAAACATAAACACCACACATACACATACAATCTGCAACATGAAAATACACGGTCTTGCAGCTTTCAAAACCAAAACAGGGGGGGAGGGGGGGGGGAAACAAAAACAGTTTCCCTGAGCCAAATGAAATTTAGTTTGTTTCCGAACACAGAAAGCAAGAAGTTGTAGGTGCAATCCCTGCTTGAAACCAAACTTTTCCCCACTTTCTAGATCTTTAGTGATGGTCTGGGTGTTAGTTTATCAGATGAGACAATAAACCAAGGTTTCATGTGCAACATACGTTTAGCCATATAAAAACTTATGGCAGCAGGAAATTTATCTCTGGCAAAAGTCTATAGAGAAATAGCCATTCTTCAGAGGAAACTAACACACATACATGAAATTGTTCAAAAAAGAGGGGGGGGTGGGGGGCTGTTCTTGCAGCAATGCCTTCACTCCAAGGATGATAGCCTGAATTTCATACACATAATCTTCCATTACTGAAAATCACACACAAAATACAAAACACATGAAAGGGTATACAGGATCTAAAAATAATAAAGAACAAAACCCAACACTGTTTTGCCTGCATATTTTTTTCTCAACTCTGTTTTGCATGTCAATTGTCGTTGTAACTCACATGTGAGGTGACACTTTGAGCCATTAGTCTTGCGGAGTCAAGCCACATGCAACAGTGGCGCAGGATTCATCAGTTGGCGGTTTTCCTCAAGAAAGAATGAAATCTGGTGTCTTGCAACAGAACTGGATTCTACAATGTTTTTTGTAGTGTTCATTAATCAGATGATTGCATGGACCATTTCTCCTACAAAACTTCTCTCTACTTCAGCAAAGAAACCCTGGGAAAGGGCTACGTTTACAATGGCTGGATTGCTTACTTTTCTCAAACGGACTGTGAACTGCAAGCTGTCTTCCAACAAATGCAGTCTATTTTTGTCCATCACTACAAAAGTATTTTGCATCAAGAGTCTATAACTATGCACATCAAGACAGAGACCAACCATCCAGCCAAATTCTGTTAGAATTCCAGTAGATTGGGCTTTGCAGTCGGCCACCTATCCTCACTCTCTTAAGCTTCTTGACACATTTCTCCACATCCTCTTCTGGACAACTGCACTGTGAGTCCTTGGCACTGCTGACAGCTTCAGTGTCATTGTTTTCATCAGTAACATCTGATGTCTGAATGTTTCTATTTTTATTGCCACAGGCTCCTCGCCCACAGCACTGGTGGCCACTGGCAACAGCAGAAGAAGAGTCTGGGTCCTTGGCAGCTGCTGCTGCTGCATCTTCTGCAGTCTGGCGAGCAAGCTCCTCTTCCCACTGAAACATAAATGTTTGCCTGTGATGTCATGCTGTGAGACAGACCCATCTCTTAACAGTAAGACAGTACCCCCTCCTCCCCAAAGAAGAAAAGGCACTGAAGACAACAAAATTTAAAAACTTGTAAAGCCTGAAATTACTACTTTACAGATCTTAATTGCTCTTGAAAACCTCTGAAATAACTATTTTTAAAAACTTAAATAAGTGTCTATGTGCACATGCAAACCCAAATGTATTGCAAAGTCAGCTTCTTCTTCGTCATAAGCTCAGACAGCAACTATTATTGCGTTTACTGCTTTATTATAGCTGACTCCCTTCCACTCCTCCCCATGGCAATGCCAGGGACCTTTCAGTTCAAATACCATCTCCACCTTCTGGAAATTCTGTGCTAGAAATTCCCTTTATCCTATCACTCTCTTTGTTTCTGCCTTGTTCCTTATCTTCCTGTCGCCTCCTTCTTGTCTATTTTCTGCCTTCTTGGTCCATGTTCCTGCCTTTATTCCACAAAGACTTAAAATATAACATTAACAGTTCTCTCCCACACTGAAGTTTGATGTGCTGGGTCTGACTTGTCAGGCGCCTTATGGCAGTGCATGTCATCATCATGCAGGTAAAGAAGCTTACTGATGTACTTCCTTTTTCTATCAACTACTTCTTCAAATGTTTTTTTTATCAAGTCAATAATCAACTATGGGTGGAAAGTCCCAAGCATATAAGATTTTCACTATTTTATGTGTTTTTTATCTTTCTGCATTGGATTTGAGGACGCAATCTAAATATGAATAGATATCTTGCCCCACACCAAGTAATGTATAACTTGTTAGTCTGGGGCAAGATATTCATTTCTGAAACAGACCAAGTACAATCAAAGGGACACAACCTCTTAAAACTGTTAAAACTTTTGCGCAGTTATGCAATTTTCTCCCTGGACTTTCCACCTATTTTTAATCTTTTCCCTACAGGTAACCAGCTACAGGGTAACCAACTGTCTAAGAACCCTTCCCCATGTATCGCCCACTGCTGGGAAATGATGGCCGTATGCACATCAGTAGGCAGCACCCACATTTGGGTGATGTATTTCAACAAAAAAATTCTCCAGCTTTTCTTCCTACGAAGAATCCAAACTTTCCCACACTATCCGTTAGCCAGGCACATGCTGTTTCCATTATGACCTAGCAGGTCAGTGAGTGGATCATATTTTACTGTATAATCCTATTCCAAAGACAGATTCCATGTGCGCCATGGGATTCTTGGTGTGTGTGTGTGTGTGTGTGTGTGTGTGTGTGTGTGTGTGTGTGTGTGTTGTGTGTGTGTGTGTGTGTGTGCATGGCAGGCAGACAAGAGTTCCTGAATAGCCCAGTGGTTTAAATGTTGTGCAAATTATGCCTCTTACTTTACAGAAATGGCACACCAGGTGTATAGTGTGAATGAAGTAATCAGTTTGTTCAATATGATGCATGTTGCATGTACATCAGTGGTCATTTTAAGCGTGTTTGGTGGGGTCAAGTTCACTCTCATAACTAATGCAGAAATATGGGGCTTTAAAGTATTTTTCGGTACAAGATATTGAGTTTACCTACCCAAAACTGCCAGTTTCCAAACAGCAAGAGAGTTTTGACATAATGAAAAAAAATCAGAACAGCGCTAAAAATGCTACATAGGCAACGCTTGTGCAAATGCACAGTGCACCTGTACTGGGAAAGAAGGGTTCTCTCTCTTAACGTAGGGATAGTGTTGATATAGTAAGTGTCCTAACCCTAAGGTCTCTATTCAGTTCCCTACCAGGAAAAATCTGATTAAAGATCCTGCCAGTGCCAGAGATTTTTACTGATTCAGGGGTAATAATTAACCAAAAATTCTGGTGTGAAAACTACTTGAGGTAGAAAAACAAAATTATACGAATTTTAATGGAAAATGAATGAGGAATCTGAATATTTATTCAGATCTTATAAGTTTTGATTATTTACCATTACATAACATGCTCAATTAGAAATTATGAATTATGCACATTTTGGCCAGACTCTAAAGCAATTTGTTCAAGCCAAGATGTGCAAGACAAACTACAAAAGGAGTGAGAATATACTCTACATGCACATATTTCAATATATTGCACAAATTCAACTTTTCTGGCCCTACTGACTTGGCCACACCCCCTCCTGCTCACTCTGATCTCCTCTTCACCAGCTCTCTTCCCCCTTCCACACCATGTAAACCCCCATTCCCCTGTTTCCTACTGTCTCAGGCCTTGGCCTACTTTTGCTATGGCTAGAACAGCGTGTGAGTACACCATGCTGAAAAGTTTGTCTACTACAGAGTATCAAGCAAGTGTCCCACATCACCATCATAATCATTATCATGTGAATCATCAGACAAAAGATCATTGCCTTCCTTATCACTTGGACCAAAATCATATGTAGTGCTGGCAGAGTGGTGCAAGTTTTCTGTGAAGTGGGTGGCTGATTAACTAGCACAAAGGTTGAGAATCCATCTCGCTGCGTGGTTCTGGCTAGACATGCGAAAAAATTGACCAGTTACTAACAGACATGAAGGTGTTTTTTTAAAATGACGCTCACCAAGACGCAGAAGGATTGCATTCCTAGTTCAGAATAGCTAATATACCTTCTTCTAGTTATGTGAGAAAATACTTTCACTTTGAGACCAGACAAAAACTTGTGAAAAAGAATAAAACAAGGACTTCTGCATACGTCCTATATGCAGTGAATTGGCTATTCAACTCCCTTTTTCTAATGCCTCGGTTCACTTACACTTCTTGTGTGTAATAGACTATCAGGAAATGTAGTAACACTGTTTGAGGACCACATCTGAATCAAAGCACACATCTTCCCTGTTCTTCACCTAAAACTCCAAGGTTCCCCACTGATCTCTATTTGTACACCTTCACTGTCTTGTGCTATCCATCACATATACCTTCAGAATTTTTGACTCACCATTCCAGGCTGCTACTGTAAAACACAGATTTGTGGGTTGTACAATGTACTTTGAAATTTTCAAATGATTTGGGGATCAGAATGTACTCTATAAATTTTCTCTCAACATCATAATTATCTTTTTAAACTATCATCAGTATCAATGTAAGAAAATTTACCTACAAAAATAAACTGAAATATTGATTACAGCAGATTACTGTGTTTATACCAAGATTAAGTTTACAGTCAAATGTACAACCAAATATTATCTATGTACTTCAAGAAGCAAAATGACACACACACTTACCAAACGCCTTTCCTTGTGTGTTTTACCGATGCCTAGTCTGAAATAAAGCAAAAACAGGACAAAATGTTGTCAGTTACAAAACTTCATACTGAAACAAGGCAAAGATATGACAAAATCACATTAAGCACAAATTACATACCACACATATCCTTAGTCCCACAGTGCCTCCACCTTCCTCCCCTTAAAAAGTGTCCTGCAAATCTATCCTGACAAATGTTTTCCCCCTCTCCATTTTAATTACCCAAATATTTTCAAGACAACAGATTTTGCACTCATTTCAGTAACAATTGTTTTCTGTTATAACAAATTTTGTTCCGTTACCTTCAAAAAGACTAAAGCTAGGCATGTACATAAGAGTTCAAAATTGCGTAATTCATGAATCGCTAAATCCAGCACATTCATCCTGACAACATGGATTTCAAATGAACAGAGAGAAAATAATAAGCAAAACTTTCAGCAATAAAGATTAGATTTTTTGCTGTGTATACGTACTGAACAAAAGCAAGACATATTCACTTTGTAAGAGATAGATAGATAGATAGATAGATAGACAGACAGACAGACAGACAGATAGACAGACAGACATAGGTATATATATCATTCAACCACAAGCCTAATAAGTTTATAATGAGCTTCTTTCTATTCTTTGATCATTTGCTTTGGGATTCCCCAACCCCTATCCTTCACAAAAAAAATTCTGTTGGGTTATCCTCACATATACGGTAACTGAACAGTCTGGAAGTCTGAAATGAAAGAGACAAATACCTGGGTCGTCCCTTGTTCAGCCCTTCCAACATAACACAGGCTTTACATAGCTCATTGCTGGAAATGTAGCCACAGCGTGTGCAGGTTGCTGCAACAAAAGGCATCAGTGATGGAGCTCCACGCACTGCATGTAATCAACTGTAGCAAGAACCTGGAAAAGGAGTATTGACCATTTTTTCCATAGCACAAAACCTGCTCTTTTTCAAAATGTGACATGCATATGCCCCTACGAAAAGCTAGTGCTTTAATATATGTGTTAGTGTGTGTTAGTGTGTGTGTGTGTGTGTGTGTGTTGTGTGGTGCGTGTATGTGTGTGTGCAGCACACACAAAGGCACTTGTTCTTAATTGTTTATCTATGGAAAAATACTTGCATTTTGGGAGAGGTTGTTTTTTTTTGTAATACTGATTGTTGAATATGCTAACAACATACTGTATTGTGACAAACCTGAATTTCTCAATCTTGAAATAATACATTATTCATAATTTTTGTGTGTGTAAGTGTGTGTGTGTGTGTGTCAAGTCAAGAACACTTTAACCATCCCATGAAGGGCAATTACAATACTGACAGGCACATCGATTTGAATCGTAATCTCAAAAAGACACAAGAAAGCTCTGTGTGTGTGTGTGTGTGTGTGTGTGTGTGTGTGTGTGTGTGTGTGTGTGTGTGTAGGAGTATAGTTTGTATATATACATGCCTTTTGATAGCAGTATAACTAACCTCAGACGCACTGTCTGCTTCAGTAGAGTGACTGCAACATACTACTCTTCACAAAATTCCAGATTTATGCTTAAAGTAAGGCAAGATGATTTCTGCCATGATTTAAATACTGTTGGACACAATTATATAACACTAATCATAAGTATCAGCCTTCAAATCTTAAGCAGCCACTCATACTTCCATTTTACAGTACATGAAAAGCATGGTTTTTCCCACACTCGCTGCTCTAAAACAGATTTTAAGACTTTTTTCAGATAAACTGAGAAAGAAGAACTAGTTCTATAAATACAAACCAACATCTTGCCTTTTGATAATATGTTCTTTTCATATGTTTCTGAAAAAAATTATCTATATCATCAAAAGATCTGTTGCAAATATTTTATTCATTTATTTATACATGGCATATGGATGCTGTGCTATCCTCCCCATCCTCTCAACAGCACTCATTTAGTTACCATACGCACAGGCACAAGTAGGCTTTTTAACACTTTTAATATCTACAATTCATAAAACATGGTTAACATCACCCATTCAAAGACATACTCATAATTACCCTCTCCTTTCTGATAAGCCAGTTGTGCCTGTAAAACATACAATGTAGAACACCATGTACCCCACTGAAACCACCTTCCATATGGTATTTTTATAACAGTTTGTTTCTGTGTGAAATTCAGTCTGACTCTCTCAGGTGACTGACTTCCCCTGTGCAAACAAGGACTGGTAGACTTTCTATAACTACCTGCCAGGGAACAACAGTGTTGTTGTCATTATATTCGTTACTATTTCAGCACTCTGCTTTCAAGACACTTGTTCAGTGCCTCATATTAAAGCACCCAAAGCACCAAATAATCCCTAGCATTGATTACAGGCAAAATCTTTGGTTATTCTGAGATTTACCATACATCTGTTTTATTCTTCCCTCTCAAATCAAGCTCTTTTATAATTTTTGGCCTTTCTTGTCTACTTTTTTTGTTTTTACTGGAATAATCAGATTTACTATATCTTCTATTACTGATACAACAACTTACTTTGCACTGGCATGCGAACATCCTTTTTCACACATAAACTTTCCCCACTGTGGATGATATCTGCAACAGAGTATGAAACAAAACCAATGGGTGTACTGGATAAATATTTTTGTACAATTTAGAGCTACACTCTGGAAAAAAGGGGGAAAAAAACACAGAAAAATTTAAAAAATAATTTTAAAAAGGGGAGTGGGGCGGGGAGGAAGCTTTCTATATTGTAAATATCTCCAACAAGTTTACAAAAAAGAATGACTATATCTGATACACATACCAGCATAATTAGGTATTACATCCCTAGCAAATCAAAAACAAAAAACCAGCCAAAACAGTACCGCCTAAAGAAAAAAGTACTTCATGCAGATTTTTTTGTATAACACAACATTCATAAAACTTCAACAAATGTTTTATGTGTCCATCTCTTCTTCCTGTCAATTTTAACCTTAACCTTGCAACAACGTCAAAAACCAGCATGCCAAACCCCACCAATGTAACTATTAAAAAATGTGATATAGCTCTTTACCTATAATTGCACTTGGCTGAATCCTCTCCAAATCTTTGATGTATGTGCGAGCAAAGCCTCTGTAGGCATTGGGAGAATAGATGCACTCTGTGGAGAAGTAGGTCAGGTTCTTGTGGAAGGCATACCTGAAAATGAAAAAAAAAAATTATATATATATGATGACCGCTATAGCTGAG
The DNA here is from genome assembly GCA_028751875.1 of Rapana venosa. Classification (NCBI taxonomy): domain Eukaryota; kingdom Metazoa; phylum Mollusca; class Gastropoda; order Neogastropoda; family Muricidae; genus Rapana; species Rapana venosa. Next base: position 25,145,622 of record CM054145.1, read on the forward strand.
TGGTTAAGATCATTCAACTTCAATCCTGTGGGTCCATGAAGTCGTGAGTTTAAATCTCAGCGGTGTCTGGTCAATTTAGGGAGAGGATTTTTACGATCTCCCAGGTCAACTTCAAGTGCAGGCCTGCCAGTGCTTTAATTCTCATTGTGCACATACACATGCAGAAGATCAAATATGCATATTAAAGATCCTGTAATTCATGATAGCGTTCATTAAGTTACTGAAGCATGAACGTTCCGAGCAGATATCCTAAGTCAGAATGTGTCTTCTTTCATGGAGGGCAAAAATGGTCACTACGCAAAATCTCAACATTGGTGAACTATGGAGCTGTAGCCGAGGAACAACAACAACAAAATTTTAGAAAATAAAAATATATCATTTGAAAAGACTTCTTGGATATCTCTCTCTCTCTCTCTCTCTCTCTCTCTCTCTCTCTCTCTCTCTCTCTCTCTCTCTCTCTCTCTCTCTCTCTCATAACAAAATTGAATAAGGTATTTTTTGCTTAAATCAGAATCTGAATCATGAATACTTGAAAAAATAAATTAAAAATAAAACTAAGAATGGAAGATTTAAAGAAAAAATAAGTAATCATAAAACTAGATTCAAAGAAAAAATAAGAAAACATATAGATAGAACCGGAAGTTTTAATCTTTCAACTGATAGTATGACATGACGATCTTCTGTCCAGTTCATTCAAAATCTTGACTAAATGGATGGGAAGTAAACTGAAAATACTCTCCAGCTTTCGGTAAACTGAGATACTTTCCAGCTTTCACTAAACTGAAATACTCTCCACCTGTCAGTGGAAGCAGAGGACTGTGTCCAAGGTTAGGGTTGCCTCCCTTATTAACTTACCCTTCTTGGATCCTTTTCTCTCATTTTACATTCTAATTTCTGCTATAGATGTGAATTTGCGCACGTGTGTGTGTGTGTGTGTGTTTAAACCCACAGCATCCAATCACAGGGATTGAGTCTGGTAGGCAAATCTAGGCATTTTTATCCAAGTGAAAGAGAGGCTGTGCCTAGCACTACTTGTCAGTTATGTGACATCAGCTGTGCCTCTTCTTGTTCAGTTCAAATTTTATTGCCTTGATAAACGCTGACACATACATTTTTTACATTAAAGATCACAACATAGTGAAAGCAATGTTTGTTTTTTTACTCTGTGAGAAATATAAGCCTTGTACTTTTCCATCAGTGCGAGAAATCTGTGATCATTTCACAGCATTACTCAACCATTGCAGTTTCAATAGCAAGAGGCATGTGTATGTGCAGTAGAGTGCTTTTCCACCTGTACACACCCCAGTTGTCCCTTTTAACTATACATAATCATTAGCAATACTTCTTATTACCCATTCATGAAAATTCAGACCACAAATCAAGCAATTCTATAGGCATATGTTCATAGATGATTATATAAAGCTGTAAAAACAGTTTCTATTTTAGAAAATGAAATAAAAGATGGGAAGCATGCCATTCTAAAAAAAAAACACCTTTCTCGTAACAGTTTACATTTGGGTAGAAGCAATGGCATAGAGTCCAATTTTAAAATTTGAACTACAATGATGTTCTAGATACCATACTTACATAACAATGTCTTTTTCGTAGGTGTACTTGAATGGTTTACACCTTGGTAGAGCTCCATCCATGCCCTGTCAAATCATAAATTTTAAAAAAATAATAACAAAGTGTGACTAACATATTGAGCATTTTAAAGTATGAAAACAATATTCTTACCAGACCAAAAAAAACACAAAAAAACAATACACGGATAAAAACTCTGCTGTTAGCACATATTTATCTTTACATTTCCCTTTAGCCAAAAACAAAATCAGTTAAATACAAGTCCTTACGAAAACCACACCTTTCCGAATGTGACAATCAGGAGTACTTCCTCTATGTTAACTTGAAAAATTCTCAAAAGATCTTTACAACAACCACAACATTTTTGCCGTTTGTTTCAGTTTGATTCATTTCTCACTGCTCTCCATTTTTTTAAATTAAGTCTTTCCCTTGTAATTTTATTACAATAAACAGTCATCTTAACTACCTATTGCTCTATCTAGATCTGTCATTTTGCAGTGAGTACAATTTAGCAAACAATGATCTTTTCATCTTCAGCACATTAAAGTAGTGAAATGCAGTTTAAGTTGAGGAAATAAGTAACACAAAAAATGGATGGACTCGCATGTCTGCACATCCTCCTTCCAAAAACTAGGCTGTCATGGGTAACAGCTTTTTTTTTACAGCTTTTTTTTTAGGTTGGTTTCCTTTGTTTTCATTCCTGGACTACAGCTCTGAGGTTCACTGATGGTGAGAATTTTCCATATGCCACTGTTTTTCCCCACACCATTTACTGTAGCTGCATTTCAGCTTTGGGAAAGGTGTCTAAACACAACACTTGTGTGCATGCGTATTTTTAAAAAAATTGCATCCATTCCTACCACCATGAAAGGGCCTACTCTTCTGAAAGGTGGAACTGGCACAAGCTGTTCTGCATGCATCCATACACTGGGCCTCAATTTATGGTCTCATCCGAAGGACGATGACATTCACTTTGATTTTCTCATCAAATTGGGAAGATGGGGCAAGCTGGGGACAGAACCCCAAACCTCATGGTTTACTTGTTAGGCATGTGAACATCTCAACCATCCTGCTATCTTCCTTCTTATGTAACATCTGATAATTAGGTAGGGTTTTCTTTCCTTTGTTTTGGTTTTTGTGTGAGAAAATTATTTTTATGCAGTAAGTGGTAATCCCAGCTTTACTGTTGTATGGACATTACACAATTTGAATTGAGTACAACAAAATGCTTCAACACTTGGTTTTCTTTTAGTATACATTAATGCCTTTATCTATGTTCTTTTTCCACTTAAACACAAAAAGAACAATGACGCTATCAATGTAGTACTTACTGTTGCATTGCTGTGCACCTCCTCAACCGAGCAATGTCACCTCGGAGAACTGAAAACAAATTCACAAGACTTGGGTAATTACTTAGCATGGCAACAATGTTCAATCCTCCAAAATATACATTCCTATCTACCAACAAAAACACTAATCAAATGAACAAAAACAACAAAATGAGCAAGAACGTAATTTTCATCCACCCGCTGTTCCTTCCAAAATCTTACTCTGAATCTTTCACTGCCACATTTTTGACTGAAGAACACTTTCAGCACTGAGAATTTGTCAGCACTGTTGCTGCTTTCTTGGCAATTAGTCTGTGTCAGAATAACATGGTCAGTTTTTCCTCTTGAAACTGGGAGGAGGAGTGGAGGACGCTAAGTCTGCTACTATGTGCACAAGTCAACTGTAAGTGTGAAACCTGTGTTACTGTATAAAAAAAACTGTCTTTTTTAACATAACCTGCACTGTCGACAAAAACCGCCTATGGCAGTGAAAGGCAGTGTCAGCTAAAGTCACCTACGGTGGCATAAGAGTTATTAAATTTCTGGAACATTTTGAAATCTGCCATCATGACTCTTTGAACATCAGCCATATTCTTTTCCTAGAAGGCAAAAGAATTAAAGCTTTTCCTCCGAGTGACTTCATAAAAGAAATATAAAAATGCCTATGATTTTAAAGGGCAAACGCACTTACTTCAGATTCTATGTGAGTCTTCGTCAACATTCTTAGTTTTTACACACATGTAAACAAAATCATGTGTAACCCATGTCTGGATACACTTTCATTCTTTGATCATTTACTTATGAAGGGGTAGAAAATGGCAAAATTGTGTGTATTTGTCTTTTTTCTTTCTTCTTTAGCAAAAACTGAATAGCTTATTAACAACATAACAAATCATAGTTACCATTCATGATGACTGTTTCTGCAATGTCATCTGCATTGTGTCCTGCAAAACGAAAGAAAGATGTTTTTACTTCAACAGTTTGTGTAACATAAGGAGTATGATTCTTAAAGAAAAATGCTCAACACAGAATGATAACCAAATCAATGTGCAGTCGAAACAACAAAACATTTACTTCACCTATTCTTCAAAGGGATGAAAGTGTTTTTAAAAAATATTGAAGAAAAGGAACTCTCAAGAATGTTTTGTACAAAAGCATCTTTCATCACCTAACAATACACATTTTTTCCTTCATTCCTTGGCTAGAGCTCCGAGGTTCATCAATGGTGAGATTTTGCATGTGTGATTGTTTGCCCACTGTTAAGATAAGATCTCATCTGAAGGACTTACAGAAAAAAATGGAGTCACTACTGATGTTAACTCCATGACACAAATCCCTCAAACAGTTGGTGGTTCTGACTCCCACTGTCAGATCGCGAGCTCAACACTCTGACCACTAGGCAATGAATATTTACACACACACACACACACAAGCAAACACACACACATACACACAAACACTCACACACACACACTCACTCACACACACACACACTCACTCACACACACACACAAGCAATACAAATCTATCTTCATCTGCAATGAACAGATTTTTTATCCAATTCCTATCATTCTTCTTCTTCGTCATCATTGAATGCTCAGACAGCTATTGTTGTCCGTTATATAAACAGAAATGCATTGCGCTGCCATGAAGCACCATACCTTAAAGTAGAAAAGATGCAGATAGTATATAATCTAAAGTTACAGACTAGGACTTCTTCCCTGACCACAATGATTACTAAGCCAGTGAATTCTTTCATCTTTAATTTCCAACAATGTTATCATATTCTACTATATAATTTAATCAAAAAAGACATTAAACCCAATTAAAACACTGTACCACATGGCTTGTAATATACAAACTTTGGGGGGGCTAAAAAAAGAAAAGTGAAGGGAGACGACCGTACATGAAGGGAGATGACTGTACAGTCAAGGCTGACCTGTGACAATCTTGTCCACCTTCAGCAGCATGGCTCCTCTGTCCAATGCCTGACGTCTGAACACACCACAGTATGTGCCTGTCACAACAATACAGTAGTTTCGTGTACAACACATTTGGCTTACAGTAGACAACACATTCTTTTCTTGGTGGGTAGGGGGTGGAATGATGTCAAAACAAACACATTCAAACATGCATGTAGTTTGTCCTGAAAACTACTGGTATGTTTGATACATAAAAAGTAGCAAACTGCTTAAAGTGAAAACACTTAGAGGATTAAAAAAAAATCCAAATATAATAAGTCTACTTTCCTTCAGTACTTTAGTTGAAAAGGTACTATCCTCAAGAGCGTTCTTTTCTACTATGGGGTATCGTGGTCAGCTATAAAACCAATAACTTCAACAGTTCTACCAAATACTGAAAGCAATACCTTCAACAATAATAACAAATACTGAAAGCAATACCTTCAACAGTTCTAACAAATACAAAATCTTCAACAGTACTAACAAAATAATACTGTCTAACAGACACTAACAGCTGCCATGCTGGCAGTCATTACAGCAACACTATCCTGCTTACATATGTAAAAGCATGATACTCCACTGTATTTTTCCTATCCACCTATTTAGTCCAAATCCTGTTCAACATAACTAAGTAGTCAACCAGTGACCCCAATCCCCCAAATACAACAAAAAAAGCAAATCACTGATGGAGGTCAATCTTCCCGTCAGCCACTAGTACCCTGAATAAACCAATACACTACATCAAGAGTAAAGTTACTGGATCTGATCAGAAGACACAATAGTATAAAAAATATATATAAAATTTTTAAGTGCAGTCATGGTACAAATTTCTTTCCCAAAATGAATATTAGCTAATCACAACACTATTCAAGAAACTAAAACTAATATCTTTTGTATCAGCAGTAACAGAAAAACATGTACAAAGAACTTCTGACCTGTGAAATAGAAACAAGCAGTAAAAGCCTGATTCATTTGTGTGTGTGTGTGTGTGTGTGTGTCTCGTGTGTGTGTGTGTGTGTGTGTGTGTGTGTGTGTGGTGGTGGTGGTGGTGGTGGTGGTGGGGGGGGGGGGGGGGGGGGGGGCTCTTTTCTTTATGATTACTTTTAATTAAAATACATACTGTATAAGCAAAAATACTGTTACATAAAAACAATACTGTTTCCTAACAAACTTTAAAAAACTCACAGTTATTTTTCAGTCCAATCTGCTTTACAATGGCATCCATGGTCCATCCATACAGCTCCTGGACATAAAGCAAACAAGGTTTAATACACAATTTTAGCCAGACCATCTACAGCTTAGAACTGTCAGGATTAGAAATCCATCACCTCCCAATGCTTCTTCACTACAAACTAAAACCAAAACACTTTTAACCCTTTGCTGGGCACAGCAAAATCATTTGTTCACTTCCTGCTGGGCAAGCAAAATGGAGGTGGATGGCCTCTGAGTGGGTGGGTGTATTTAACATGCAATAACTCCACAATGGTTTAATGGATTTTAATGAAATAAAAACAGCAAAATGCAGAAATGAATAAAGAAACTGCTATTTGCTATTGTGTGTTGTTGTTATTTTTTAAAAAAAGAATTATAATGCATAAACACACAAGGTCATTGATCGGTTTGTATGTGTCACAGTTAGTGTTGCAATAGCTTTGGAATGCATGCATGGATTTTGATAAAATAAAAAGTAAAACATTCAGAAACAATTACAGAAGAAAAGTTTTCAACCTACTGTTGTGTTTTTAGTTTTTTTTATGAATGATGCACGAAAACATTAAACATTCCGACGGTCGCCATTTTGTTTGCCAACGATCGCCGACGATCGCGATGCATGTTAACTTTACAGTTCGAGCCGCTACCATAACAAAAGTCCCAAATAGCAATCAATTCACAAAATATATCAAGTTGTGAACCATTGCCAAACTCGAAATCCGCGATAATTTCCCCAATTCTATGAGCAGAATTCAAAACGCGCATCGGCCGAGTTAGATTTGACGATCGATTTACGTCTTGAACTTCGTTGTTGTCAAAGCCGTCTTTCTCGCTTCAATCAACAAAGTCAGAAGCGCACACACTACTCAGATCGCTTACATCGATATTTGAGCCTGGATACACATCTCACAGCGTCATATTTTCGGCATGAAAGCCATAAAAACGATCGTACATGTCGGATTCGAAGATAGCGTCCATCTTGGAGAAAAATTGCGATTTTTTTCCTCCAAAACATGCCACAAACACATTCCAACCGCCGCCATTTGCAATGTACATGCGGAAGTCACGTGGGCAGTCTCGTTGCTTCTATTTTGACGAGATTTGAAGCGAGATTGGCGGGAATTTCGAATGTATGAACGCACTGAAGTGACGGTCACGACGCCGGCCGTTTTTGGCCGTTGTGCCCAAGGATAGGTTCGGACGTTTTGGGACGCTATGCCCAGCAAAGGGTTAACAGGTTAACCGTTATGGTAGATCATGGCTATGTCACAGCGGCATCTCTGTAAAGTTTCAATCTTCTGTGTTCCCAAAGCATTTGACACAAACAGAATATTTTGTACAAATTACACTTTAAAGTGTATGAAAGGGTGATGTTTTTCATCACTTTTAATTCAAAATAAACAATACCTGTGCGTCACTGTATGTAACACTGAGACATCTTTCTGTCACCATTCTCATGACAGTAACAATTCATTTATGATATGCTCTTTTTCTACAAACAATTCCACAGGTTTATCAAATATCAACTTCATGAGTACCAAGTCAAAACTATGCTAGTTAGTTCACAATGGTTTTTATACTTCAGAAAGAATTAAGACTATCATAGAAGTATGTAGCCATATGACATAACCACTTTTAGTTGCAAAAACTAGAGAAAAGAAGACATGGTGTATACCTGGTAGGAGACAATCTTCAAGGGCAGCTCGTATTCTTTTTGGTTGATCTTCACAGTCTGCAATGAAACAAATATGGTCTTCCATTATCTTTGTCTCTTGAATATTTACACACACACACATACACACACAAGCAAACACACACACATACACACACACACTCACACACACACACACAGCCACACACACACACATGTACAACAAACATGAAAACACACACGTTTTTCACATAAGAACACACATTTGCACCAACATACACGTACATGTAATCAGTACAAACATGCACACACAATATTCTCAGCTGCTCTCCAATTTGTCATCTTCCCTCCCTCCCTCTATTTCCCTCCTCCTTTACCCCTTCTTGTTTCAAATTAGTTTTTGGTGAAAAGACAAACTGAAGAAAGCACACATATGCATGTGCGCGCTCACACACACACACTCTCACACGTGCACACCACACACACTCTCACACGGGCACACATACACTTTAGAAAAAGGGGAAAATAGGCGCTCTATGTACTGTATACAACTGACAAAGCATAACAATGGCAAAAAGAGAGAAGTCCTTAACCTCCAGAGAATCATCCCGATAGCCTGTGATGCCTTCATCCACTGACAACAGGATTAGCTGGAGGCCATAGTTGTGGCGTTCATTCAACAACTTCATCACGTGGGCAAGCACAGTGGAATCTGAAAAAGAAAAGAAATTCACAGTGAAATGTCTTCCACTCAGAAAGAGGTGATAAGGCATTTGCTTACCAACTCCTTAGCAAAGAAACAGCAATATTAACTTCAGCAAAGAAACAGCAATATTAACTTCAGCAAGGAAACAGCAATATTAACTTCAGCAAGGAAACAGCAATATTAACTTCAGCAAGGAAACAGCAATAACTCCGGCAAAGAAACAGCAATATTCACTTCATAAATGCCAGCCCAGGTTACCTATAGTCAGTTGTGGGCTCCCCAACTTACACCCTGGGGGTCACCCAGAAGATATAATATACTCTGTCTCACTCATCCCAACTGGAAATACTGGATGAGAAGTTTGTGAATTACTATTTTTTAATACCTCACAATGCAGGCAGCCATACTAAAACTGTCTTAAGATGATTTTTTTCTCCTTTAAAGTAGAGTGCAGGTTGTTATGCTAAGAGTTTGTCATGGCTGAAGACAATCCCAATATAACATTTTCAAGCAAAACAACAGTTTAAAGAAAGCCTTGGCATGAAGCTTGTATCAACAACTGATCTAGCTTTTGGCCTAGGCTAACTGTAGTAGGTCATTTCTATAACTTTACAAATGTTTTCACAATTCTCTCTCCTTACCACATAAAGAACAAAAAACTGTCACATAGAGCAGAAAGCTGATAAGATTAACCACAAGATTCTGCAGGAAACACATGTTGTTGTTTTCACAATATTCCTTCAAGACTTGTAAAAAGATGATGTTCAAATTTCAGGTGGATGCACAGAAACTATGTTCAATCAAGTCAGTTGTTCCAGTACTTGCACACTCGACACAAACCCTGTTCTAAACATGGCTCTTTTGATCTATTACAATTATACAGTAGAGTGAACTTCTAAGTTCATATTTTAAGTATTTTCATTTTCCGTGGTGGGACACAAATATGTATGACAACTGATTGTGGGTGCACTATGCATTGACATCTGCATGCTCACACACACACACACACATGCACACACACACACACACGCACACAGAGTGGATATTTTTTAAAAAAACACCAAAAAAAAACAAACTCTAAATCGATTAACTATCAAAAAAGTTTTCTCATCCCTTGTAGCTATTGCTATTGTAAGTTTTATTTCCCATTTTAAAGTGTCATACACATAATTATAACAGTATGAATAACCACAAAATGTTAATATATGCATAAGTAGGTTTAAAAAATATACCACAATCAAGTTCTGTGCAGCTATTCACTTGCATAATATATATAAATCTACAGGCTCAATCATCTTCATACATGTATAGACCTTTCATTATTGAAAATATTTGCTTCACATTATTTTTTTTTAAAAGTCCGCTCATAAAGAAAAGAAAATACAACTGTTTACACACTATTGGAATATGCTGAATTCTTTATCTACTCAGATTATACCCCCAACACAAATCCAACTGACTGAAACAAGAGAAAGCCTAAGTTACGCTTACCTTTTCCTCCTGAAGCTCCAATGGCAACAGTTTCACCTGGATTAAACAGTTTGCCTGCCACAATCGTATGATGAATCTCCTCTTCAAATGTATAATAGAAGCATTCCTTACACAGAACATCTCCCTGAAACACACAACAATAAATTTTTTTTTTTAATTCATACACCAACAATTATCTATGATTAAATAGATTTTTTTTTAAAAAGCACAAAATACACATCCTTAAAAAAATAAGGATGTGATGCTTCAGTAATATGAAATATATGTAATTAACTGGGATAGCCTAGTGGTTAGAACATTGTGCTCGCAATCTGATGACCCAGTTCGATTCCTGTTCAAGGGGATATTTTCCCCTGGAGTTAACATCAGTGCTGACTCCACTCTCCCCAAAAGTCCTTCCCATGAGACTTTAAACCGAGGCCCAGGACGCGAAAGCACGCAGAACATCTTGCACACACGGTAAATCCTGTTCCGCTTTTTGTAAGAGTAGGCCATTGTGTGCCAGTGGGAACGGATGACAAAATTTACAAAACCGAATACACACGGGGACTGGATGTAAAAAAGCACATACGTGCTTATTCCATTAGCCTCCATATAAAAGAATAAATAAATAAAAATTAATTAATTATTAACTAAATAAATAAACATCTATTCCTTGTTTTCTTGTTCACACCTATGCAGATATCCTATTAGCAAATGAAGCAGTAGGTTGAATTAAACTTTTAAAGCAGTGAATTCCAATCCTTGGGATCTGGTCTGGATGCAAGATTTAGGGGGGAGCTTATCTAAGAGGAAGGAGCAGCTGCATCTGGCCCTGTCAGAAGATATATGTTAGATCTTCATGTTCTGCTGTACAGTTCTTTTTTTTCTGAATAAATGCTGACAACTAGATCTACATATCTTATGTAAAAGATTATAATAGAGTGAAAGCAATGTTTAAGTTTGTGATTATGAGCCTTGTACTTTTCCTTCAATGAGAGAAATCTTTATTTCACAGTGTTACTGTCTTGACCTTGCAGTTCAAAAGCAGAATGCATACATGTACCTGTGCCAGGGAGCAGCCTCAATACACCCCTATTAGGTCTAAGCCTTTAAGTGGACAGATTATTGGCCATTTGTCTAGGTATCATGGTCATACTCTGTTACAAAATTTAATGTAAACCTTTGAAAACATACTTTATTCCATTATTCTGACAAGAAATCGGGAAGAAAGGCCTATTGAGCTCAATTCAAAACATTCAAAATCATTAAAATTAGGCCTAGATCTAGCACCTGCTCCATTGAATACTAACTTTTTCCCCTACTGATTACATTTCTACAAGGCCAAAGTTATATAGATCTATGAAATACAAATCTTGATCAAAATCCAGTATTTTTGTGTGTGGAAATTTTAAAATTCACTAACAAAGCCAGCTGTCAATCCTGGAAAGGCTTGCATGCTTAGCCAAAAACAAACAAAAAGCATAGCTACCTTTAACTTGTTCAGGGGTAGCCCTGGACCTACATGCTTAGATCTAAAATAATTACACATATAGATCTAGGCCTCTATTAAAAGCTGAAATAACACTGGGCATCACTGATTGAGGCCAAGATTTACCTGTGAAAGAGGGCGCTTGATCAGCAAATAAGATAGTCCCTAATCCGTGTAGCCCCACAATGCATCGGCACTGGTAAAGTGGCCAAAAAAATAAACGGAACGTTGGTCTCAACATCTTGAATATGCAAACATTCTTACAGTCACAGCAAATCAACATCATAAAATCATTTTACTGTGTGAAACTAACTTAAGTTTGACAACAAATGACTACTTTCCTTTAAACAGACGACACGAAATCAAGGAAAAGTATTCTTGCGCCATCATTTTATGCAAGCATGCTCTAAAATGTCTGCAAATTAGCAGACCCGATTTTTAAGGGAAAAAAATTTTAATAAGATTTTTGATGAAATTTATTCATTAAATTTCTTTAGTCGGGAAAAACTACCATCCACCAACAAATGAGCAGAATATCGTTTTTGCTGTTTTGAAGAACAGTACTTGCATGCTGAGACTAGCTCTCTCTCGCGCGCGCGTGCGGGCGTGTGTGTGTGTCACAGTGTGTAGTGGGGCCTTTGAAACATGGAACTCTCTTTCTATCTCTATCTCTGTAGACTACGATCCCGCCCTATCCAGATGTTGCCATTCCAAGTTCCTCACACGATAACCACAACCAATCCATCTGTCCCTACTCCCCCCATACTGCGCCTCAACTCCTGGCACCTACAATTAGCTCCCTTGTCAAGGCACCACAAAGCTTTGACCCTGGGGCCAGGAAGGCCAAGAGTCTGCGACCCTGCTGTCCGTGAAGTATGGACCACTCGGCCTGCTGCGGTCAATATGGGAGTGGACAACGATCCTTCCCTTGTCTCAAAGCTTAATGAGGAATCGGCCTGTGTCTTGCCAGTGGTCACACGACCATGGCGGAACGGTCAAGCCGTCGGGGCGGGACACGAGTTCTGGGATCGTGACAAATCAGGCGTGATAGGCACCCTCCCCGTCCAGGTGACGCAAAGACGGAAATCGCTGAAGCGCGAGTTTTGATGATGATGATGATCGATAATGGGAACAATGGCATCCTGCTGCGCCGGCAGCCTTAGCAGCACGTGGTCGTGGTAGGTGAATAAAACGCGCGTGGATTACTCGCGTGGGGTCTCTCACTAAACATTAATGAGGTCGAGTACAAAATGGAAATATAGACAGGACGGTTACTAAAAAAAACAATAAATTTTAAGGTAATAAAAAGCTGTATTGGGTAGGATATGGTGAATGAGGTGACAGAAAAAGAAACTGACGATGAAATTATTCTAAATGAATTCATCAACGATCGAAATTTTGATTACAGGGGGAAAAATCCAGTAGTCTCTGCAGCTTAGAGACTATGGACGCCCAAAATGAGCAATATGCACTTCGGCGCGCGCACACACACACACACACACACACACACTATATGGAATAGTATTATTATTATTATTATTAATACACAGAATTTATACAGCCCTTTTTCTTGTAAGAATATCTCTCTCTCTCTCTCTCTCTCTCTCTCTCTCTCTCTCTCTCACACACACACACACACAGAGTATGCACACGTGATTGTGCTTGCGTGTGTATGCATGCGTACACATATAAAGCCTTTTCATTTTTTTAAAAAGAAAGAAAAAGAAAACAAAATGATTAAGTGTTAACATCTCTTATCAAACGCTTTTTCCCCTCTTGGCATAAGTCGAGTAATACTCATCATCATCAGACCCGTGACCTTGGCGGTCGTGGGGGAGACATGAAAGACGATGCTGTGGTAAGCCTCCTCCATCCATCTCGGTCCTCGGCTCTGCGCAGTAGTGCCGAGTCATTCATCCTGGTCCATTCTCTGATGTTGTCCATCCATGACTTGTTCTGTCTTCCCCTCCTTCTGCCACCTTCGAGTGTTCCCTGCAGTACTGTTTTGGGCAGAGTGTTGTGGCGGGTGACGTGGCCGAACCATGTCAGCTTTTTCTTCTTGACGATGGTGAGAAGGGGTTCCTGTGGACCTGCCAGCCGTGTTATTTGACTCTTGACAAATTCATTGGTCTTTCGTTCTCTCCAGGATATGCCCAGTAGTTTTCTATGGCATTTTGTTTCGAATGACTGGATTCGCTTTGCTGTTTCAGCAGTCAATGTCCAGGTTTCACTTCCGTACAGCAGGATCGACTGAATTAGGGCTTTGTAGAGCTTTAGTTTGATTGGGAAACTGATCTCTTTACTTTTCCATATGGTGGTGAGTTTTGTCATGGAAGATGTTGCCATGGCTATTCTGACTTTGATTTCTGTCGTCGATCGCCCGTCCTTTGTGAGTGTAGCGCCGAGGTATTTAAAAGCGTCTACCTCCTCCAGTTGTTGGCCGTTCATGTAAATTTTAGCGGTGGCATTGCTCGTGCTGTTCACAAGTACTTTACTTTTCTCCGAGCTCACCTCCATCCCATATGCTCCAGCTCTGTTCTCAAGTCTGGTCGTAAGATCTTGCAGCTCTGTGTTACTTCCGCCCATGAGGTCAATGTCATCGGCAAACCGTAAGTTGTTGAGGGGTCTGCCGCCAATGGAGATGGTAGAGTGGAAGTCATGGAGGGTCTCTCTCATAATGTTTTCCAAGAACAGATTGAACAGGATTGGAGATAACAGGCATCCTTGTCGGACCCCAACTGTGGTTTTGAAGTAGTCTCCAACCTGATTGTTCAGAAGGACTGCACTGCTTGCGGTGTTGTATAGTGCTTGAATGGTTTGCACTAGTCCTTCTTCAATGCCAAACATTCTGAGGACCTGCCACAGGCCTTCGTGCCATACTCTGTCAAAAGCCTTCTTGAAGTCGATGAAGTTGTGGAACAGGTCTCTCTGATGTTGAAGATGTTTTTCCATCATGATGTGGCAGTTAAAAATCTGTTCGATTGTGCTCCTGCCTGCCCTGAACCCAGCTTGTTCCTCTGCGAGGTGTTCTTCTGCCTCCTTCTTGAGTCGATTCAAAATAACTTTGAGCATGATCTTGCTGGCGTGGCTGATGAGGCTGATTGTTCTATAGTTTTGGCATTGGCATAAATTCCCCTTCTTGGGCAGGGGTATGATGAGTGATTGTGTCCATCCTGTTGGCCACTGTTTTGTCTCCCAAATCTTCTGACAGATAGCTGTAACTCTAGAATTGGCCTGTGCTCGTGGTAGCGTGTGTACGTGTGTGCCGTGAAGAGATCGAAGTTAGCTGTTAATATTCTACCCACAATTCCATGTGTGTCTCTCAGTCACCTTAGTTACGGTATGAGAGTTATGGCCCTTACAGAAGCGTCTGCAATACTAGATCTATATTGAGCTAATCCTACAACTCCCCCTTTTTTAGGTGGAATATAATATCAATTAAATGTGGAAAGCTGAGTTTTTAACTTGTCCATTATTCTGTACTATTTTCTCTTTTTTTTTTTTTTTTTTTTTTTTTACAAATCAAGGCGCTGTGGTTTTTTGATTACTCTGCTTGATCTGCGAAGCATTTGGGGGGTGTCTGAATGTGTGTATATTGGAGCAGGGTTTGAAGAGGAAACCGGCGATGAATGTTGAGCTGTGGAAGGAACGCGCTGAGGTGATGGTTGTGGCGATGAAGGCAAGGGTGATGATGACGTTCTCACAGTTGTTGTAGTGGCTGGTTGCAGAGGTTGATTTTCCCTTGGAGTTGCCACAAGGTGTGTTCTGTTCCGTCTGATGGTGCCTGATTCCGTAGACACAATGTAGGAACGTGGATTGGGGTGTTTCGCCAAGATCTCTCCTGACTTGTTCATGTCCTTAATGAAGACGGTGTCCCCGAGTTTCAGCGCTGGAGCTTCTTTAGCAGCATGACGATTGTTGAAGTTGACACGTTGCTTTTGCTTCATGCACTCCTCTTTCTGCTTGACGAGAGAGTGGTCAGGAGTTTGGGGCTGTAGATGGGATGGAAGTATGGGGACTTTGGTTTTTAATTTTCTCCCCATCAGTAGTTCACTGGGTGATAGACCATTTTGCAAAGGGCTTGCTCTGTATAGGAGTAGTGCAATGTAGGGATCCTTTGCTTTTTTGAGAAGATTTTTGACGGTCTGTACTGCTCTTTCAGCTTCCCCATTGCTCTGAGGATAGTTTGGAGAGCTCGTCGTGTGGGTGAAGCCGAAGTCTGAAGCAAAATTGCGGAAGTCAGCACTGGCAAACTGAGGTCCGTTGTCAGACATCACTACATCAGGTATGCCGTGAACAGCAAAGATGCTTTTCAGTTTGGCGATGAGGCTACTGCTAGTCTGGTTGTCAAGACGACGTAGTTCTGTCCAGCGGGAGTAATAGTCGACTACAACGATGTAAGTCTTCCCGTGTAGCTCGAACAGATCCATTCCCAGTCTAGACCATGGTCGATCAGGAAAGGAAGAGGGAAGTAGAGGTTCCTTTCGTGTCAGTCTGTGTTTGTCACAAATAGCACATTTGTTGACAAGGTCTTCAATCTGAGAAGATATGTATGGCCACCAAACTGAGGATGAAGCAAGAGCTCTGCATTTTGTGATTCCGAGGTGCCCTTCGTGAATACGATTTAGAATGTCCATTCTCATCTCCCTGGGGATAACGATTCTGTCATCAAACAGTAGCAGATCATTGACGATGGTCAAGTGTTCTCTGTTTGTCCAGTACTGCTTGAGAAGTGGTGACTCTGGCATGTAGGTGGGCCATCCACTGATGCAGTATTCTCGGATTTGTGTCGTTTCAGGGTCTGATTTTTGTACTTCCTTGATTTCATGCAGCTTGTTTGCTGAAGCTGGCAGATTATCGATGACCTGATTACAATAGACTGTTGCATCATCGATGAGACTGTTGTCCGCTTTTTTTGGCTGAGCATGTGGTGCACGTGACAGTGCGTCCGCTGTTGTCTGATTTTTTCCAGCGACGTGCACAACATTTGGAGAGAAACGCATGAGTCGTAGTCGAAACCGTTGAATGCGAGGTGGCATTTTGGAAAGTTCTGTAGATGAGAGCAGTGGTACCAGGGGCTTGTGATCAGTCTCTACAGTGAAGCTGAGGCCAAGGATATATTCACTCAGTCTCTCACAGGCCCAAGTGACTGCTAATGCCTCTTTTTCTATTACAGCGTAGTTATGCTCAGCGTCTGAGAGAGAGCGTGAAATATAGCAGACTGGACGTCGTGATTTGTTCTCTTGGATGAGATTCCTTGCCGCAATATCCGCAAGATTTGAAATTGTAGTTGGCTCTACTGGTTGATGGAAACTGTGGCTGATACTGTTCTTTCAATGCAGAACATTGTTTGACAACGTTGATAGAAGCGTCGCCTCTGATCACTGGTTGACTCTCTTTTCTCTCTTCAGCTTGTCTGCTAGACTGGACTGCTTGAGTAAGAGTTAAGTCAGCTTTAGCTTGGAGTTCGTTGGAGAGTGCATCATCGAGTACACCAACAACTTTTCGGTCTCTTATCAGTTCCTCTTTTAATTGACCATATTCACATTCTTCAGCCAATTTGAATAAATCTTGAATAAAATTTTCAACTGTCTCTCCAGGCCTTTGTATTCTTTTGTTGAACTTGGCTCTCTCAACAATCGTATTTTTCCGAGCACCAAAGTATTGATCAAAAGCAGTGACGATCTCATCCTGTTGAACAGTGTCTTCATCAATGTTCATGGTTGACATTATATCGTCTGCCACATCTCCCATAGTGTATAAAAATACACTCACCTGTTCTTCTCTAGTTTTGTTCATAAGACCTGAACCTGTTCTGTAACGAAGGAAACGTTGCTTCCATTTTGGCCAGCTGGCTGCTGTGCCGTCGAATGGTTTTGGAGCTGGGAGACTTATCGGACGTCGAACAGCTTCGTCTGTCCTTGCTGCTACTTCTTCCATCTTCGTGTCAGCAATCTTGGTTCATAAAAGACCGCTGCCACCATCTAGAATTGGCCTGTGCTCGTGGTAGCGTGTGTACGTGTGTGCCGTGAAGAGATCGAAGTTAGCTGTTAATATTCTACCCACAATTCCATGTGTGTCTCTCAGTCACCTTAGTTACGGTATGAGAGTTATGGCCCTTACAGAAGCGTCTGCAATACTAGATCTATATTGAGCTAATCCTACAGTAACATATGTGATGACTGTTTCACCACCATGCTTGAGCAGCTCTGCTGGTATATTGTCTGCTCCTGGGGACTTTCCTACTGGTAAGCTGCGGATGGCTTCTTCCACTTCTTCCCTCAGTATAGGTAATGGCGAGGGTGCTCTTGATGTTGCTGCTTTCTCTTCTATTATGCTCTTGTCAGGTTGTATTGGGTAGTTGTACAGTTCTTCACAATATTCAGACCACCTGTTCAATGCAGCTGAGCTTTCTGTGAGGAGGTTTCCGGAGCTGTCTTCAATGACTGATGATTTGGTTTGAAGTGGTTTTGTGAGTTTCTTCAGGGTGTCGTATGCCTTTTTACTGTTGCCCACTTTCATGTTTTTTTCGATCTCATCACATTGATCACTGATCCACTTCTCTCTGGCCTTTAACATTGACTTCTTCACGAGATTGTTGGCCTCCCGGTATTCTTTAGGGTTGGAAGACCTGGTTGGTTTCAGTGCTCTTCTTGTATCGCAGAGGTCCAAGATGTCATTGGTAGTCCATGGCTGGTGTTTATTCCTCTGACGACCGAGTACCTCCACTGCTGTTTCTCGGACTGCCTCATTGAAGTTGTTGGTGAGGTCATTGATGTCATTGTCCAGGAGGGTTAATGCCGCAAAACGTCCGCCAAGCTTAGCTTGGAAGATCTCCTCGACATCTGGATCTTTCAGTTTGTCCACGTCAAATTTGATACGTGGGTTTGCAGGCTGTTTGTTTTTCTTCAGCTTCATTTTGAATACCAGCAGCACAAGGTCGTGGTCGCTGCCTATGTCAGCTCCAGGGTAGGTTCTTGTTCTGGCTCTGTTGATGCTGGATTTGAAGCGCCGTTAAGACTACAGGTAATACTACAGGTGTATCAAAACATCAAAACTATTTCGCAGGGTAGAAGGTCAACTAATTCACGCTTTAGCAGCTGCACTAATTAAAAACTACTATCGCAGTCCGTTCAAGTCATTTCAGGCAAGAAAACAGGACAGACATAAAAACTTGACGGAGGGAAACGAAAGCATCACACAGAACAAGCAAAAGAGTGTTTCCTTTGGCAAACGCCTAGGCGAAGTTTTGAAGACCATTTTGCCCCCTTCATGCCACCGTCTGTTAAGGTTCGCGTGTGTAGCGGACAGCTCGGCCGTCTGTCCCTTCACAGTGACTGTTATGACAGACAATACTCCTAAATAGACTCATCTTCAAGGGCCGGCCCCTACGCCGATGACCACACCAGGGGAGGAAGGAGGGAAGCACGTGAAATCGGAGGACGTTGACAAATTATCCCCAAGCTGACGAGTTTGTTTGGCTTTCCACTCGGCCAGAGGGAGTGAAGAGGCGGGACGGGGGGCAGGCAGAAGGACTAGCAATCTGCACTGTTGTCCTGCACGTCTTGAGGCCCGGGGAAGGTGCTGTCACTTCAAAGAGGACAGGCTGAGACATCTCGTGACCCGGCCATTGTGTCATGACCTTCTCTGCTCACCTCCTCTTAGCTTCTTCTGGGACGGGAGCTGTGGTCAGCTTGCTTGACTCTTTCAGCATGAGTGAAACGGACGTTTTAGAATCCGTGTGGTCTGTGACTGGTTGTGTGTGCGTGCGCGCGCGTGTGTGTGTGTGTGTGTGTGGTGTCACTTTATTTCACTTCTCTTTTCTTTTCTGTTCTTTTCTTCTGCTCTCTTCTCCCTTCCCTTCCCTTCTCTTCTCTTCTCTTTCACTCACTCCTCTTCTCTTCTCTTCTCTTTTCTCTTCTCCTCCACCTCCTTCTTCTTTGTAACTTCAGAGTTGATTGTCAACTTCTACTTTGGAATAAAAATCCTTGATAACAATGAGTCAAAGATAAATAGATAGGTACGGGGGTGTTTTTCAGTCATTTGCGATCATCTGTTTTGGATGATCTAACAGCGATAAAGGTTTCAATTCTACCCCCGAGAGTTTGTATAATTCTTAGCCTGCACAGTTGTCCAGAACCAATCTCTCTCTCTCTCTCTCTCTCTCTCTCTCTCTCTCTCTCTCTCTCTCTCTCTCTCTCTCTCTCTCTCAAAAACAAAATATTACAATCATACATACCAACGGACTGAGAAGTATGTCAACATTAAGAACTCGCTGGGGAAGGCGGGGGGGGGGGGGGGGGGGGGGGGGGGGGGCGGGAGGAGACAGACAGACAGATAGACAGAGACAGACAGACAGAAAGACAGACCCACAAACAGACCCAAATTTCAATTAACACTGACGATCTGATTACGTTTGCTACACCATGACATCCCCATAACGTGAAAGTTCACCGAGGGCGAATGCTCTTTCCAAGTCTAAGAGAGAATAAAAAATACCTAACCCCCACCTCTTTCTCCTAATCTGTCTCACAAGCAATCTGGCCCTGGCACTTGTAATTTTCACGCGATCAGGTTGCGCGTGCTAAATCCTAGCGGCTGGGAATCAAGTTGCTCCCCTTACCTATCACGTCAAATGCTTGGTCAACTCCCCTTTTTAGCTGCGCTACAAGCTGTGAGGGTCTCGCCAAGGCTGCCACACACGTGGTATGGTATAAAAGCATCTCGGGGACTATAATAGATGTGTAGAACTAGTCGTGTGTGAATCTGACAAAATGTGTGTGTGTGTGTGTGTGTAAGGGGGGAAGGGGGTAGTGCTTCAATGATTTAATGTAATGTGTGACAAAACAGCTGCAGCCAAAGATCCAGAGTTTAATCTGGGTTAACCACACATAAAAAAAACTCTAATCCCAGCGATATATATATATATATATAAGTTTATGTGCGCAAAAGACCTTGAGGTGTCTCCATACCATTATTTTGATTGGAACACACACTGAAGACCTGTGTGCAAGATGCACATGGGGCACACGTAAAACAAAAACAAACAACGACAAAAACCGAAAGGCTACAACGACAAGAAGGATGTCTCAATTTTTTTAAAAGTTAACACTCAACCCTACTGGGTAAACAAAAGTATTTATCTGACAAACAAGCCAAAAAAACAACAACAACCAAACAACCAACAAAAACAAAGACAAAAGGTGGCATTACAAAAGACGCCGAGCTCTACCAATAGACAGCCGCCATAATCTCCTGCCAAGGGCCTGTTATAAGGAGAACAATGTTCTACAAGCTGATACATCAGACCTTCACTATGTTCATGATAGAGAACTCCAGAAACAGCCCCACAGCTAACAGGTATTCCCGCGTCTCCGGTCTAAGCCAGTCATTCCTGAAGCGGGTTCATTGCTTTTCAATGCTAAACCAACCCGAAACGACTGCTGTTTTAGAACATGGTGAAACAGTATCAGGCTGGATGTAGGGTGATCGCCGACGACCGTATGAGGAGCATGAACGATGACTGCCTGCCAGAAACAGGAGCTAGATGGATGACAGCGGCCCAAACACACCGTACAGGCGAGCTGCCGACCTCTGCCCAGCTAAATTAAGCCAGGGCGCTTCGTTTTTCCCCTCCAGCAAATTGTTAGGTGTGGGGCTTGACGCGGGATCTCCGGACTCAAGTCGCCCAGGGTAGCGCGCTTGTCAAGGAAGGGGCGGGCACCATGAGGGCACCGGTCCCCGGGCACAATGGCTCCCCCATGACATATGTGCAACTCAAGCGGGCTCCCTTCCTCACTCCGGAGGGAGAGGCAGGACCAAATCTGTCACTGCTTGACGCTGACTACCTTTCCCTCCACTGCTGGATACCACACTCATTCCACTCCGCCTCCTTAAAGGAACATACAGCAGCGATTATTGTGGTGATTCATGTTGGCTAAATCACTGTGAAGGAGGGAGGAATTCAGAAAGACAAAAAATAACGTCGAGAGAGAGGAATGGGATCCTCCAGGTTCAACTTGCCTAAGACACACTACCTAAAAAAAAAGTCAATGAAACAAAGACTCTTCAATGCGTTATGGGAGAAGTCAAGAAATACTAAACACTGTCTGTTAACAGAATGAGTTTTTGCTTCCCACTCTCACTAAATAGGATTTTATTTTCTCACTTTCAGGACATAACTTCTCACTCTCAAGGACATTCCCCACATTCGAGGACATGCCTTCCTACTCTCAAAGACATTCCTTCCCACTCTCAAAGACATTCCTTCCCACTATCAAAGGCAAGACAGGTCTATCTTCCAACTCTCAAGGACATTATCTCCTCATTTACAAGGACACATCTTTCACTCTCAAGGATAACAGACCCATCTTTTCACTGCAAAGGCCACAACATTCAGAGTTCAGATTCTGAAGAGCCACCCCTGCAAGCCTGCCTTCCCCTTTCCTTTCGTTGTCAAGGTCATGATGATCTTTATCTATCTTATTTGAAGAACCCGGATTCCTTCTTTCTGAAACCTGACAGAGCACGAAAATGCTAACTTTAGAAGCGGAAAGGTCATTTGGGAAAATGTGGTACATATTTATATTTCAATGTGTCAACATTCATACAACTGTCAATTTGTTCCTTTGTATGATTCAAATTCCATTGCCAAAAGCTTTTCCTACAGATTCTGATGAAACATGGTTTCCCCGCAGTGGAAACTTCTTGCTGCCAAGAAGATACAGTTGACTCCCCCCTCCCCCATGTTAAAAAAAAAGTTCATTGTTTTTCTTTACACAGATTGACAATCGATTTCACCTCAAATTAAGTATTTAAAACCCTCATAGTCACACATACACACACACATACACATATACCCGCAATTCTAACACTGCATTTTGTCAATGTGTATGTTCCTGCAAGCGTTTGCATACACGTGCGCAGCGCACGCCTGCGTACATAACATGCGCAATGCACGTGTGCATGTCAAGAACCTGAAGATGAATACACTGACTGTGCCAAACCCATGGAAACAGGCAATAAAAGTGACAAAAACCTGAGCCCGGATCATCCGTCTCACTTAGAAAAAATCCCACTGGAGTGTTGTAGACAACATACTACCCGTTTCACTGCAATGATATCATCCCATATTGCCGGGGCCTGGTATTGTGTGCAGGGGAAACAGGAGAAGCCCATGTTCTCTCACACCAGTCACAGACACTGGGGCTGTAGGCAGGGCAGAGGAGGGGTCACCCAATTAGCATACACATCACTCTGTGCTGTGTACCTGGCCATCAGAGCCCTGAGCAGGTGAGATGGGTGGCGCCAAAGCTGTGGATCATGTGGCAATAAACAGCAACACGACCCTCTGCATGACACTTGCACTTAAGGTACAGAAATGGAACAAATCTTTTGTAGCACACCAAGTCTGATTTTTTCTTTTTGGGGGTGTTAAGTATGTCATGGGTATATAAGCTGAACCTGGTGGAACTCATCCCTGAGCTGTTCCATAGCAATGTGCTGGGTATGTACGTGCCATCAGTCACTGTCACTGACCATAGCAAAGAGTGTGCTGGGTATGTACCTCCCATCAGTCACTGTCACTGACCATAGCAAAGAGAGGGCTGGGTATCTCCTTGTCATTCATGCCCCTGACCAGAGCTCGCCTAATCTTCTGTAAGTGTATGGGATTTTAAATTGTCATGATACAAGATATTCTGTGTGCAATTACATAGAACCATGTTGACTCCAAAGTCGCCTTGAACAATCACCTCAGCACAGACTCAAACCTCATCTTCGATTACTGTACAGTTACGAGTTTGATGCTCTACACGAAGGTTTGAGGGTTTTTTCACTCCTGAAGCATTGGACTTCAAGTCAGCGTGTCACTAAAGCATACTAGATCTATATTTTATCCTGACACACTATATAAAATTTCAAACAGTCCATAAAGTAAAACCAATGTTGTCCCCCCCCCACCCCCCCCCATCCCCTCCCACCTGCAACTGATCAAAGTTCGTGAAAAGCAGTAACAGCAACAAAAACACAAACAAAAAAGCAAGTTAGTCAAAACTCTTTGAGTGAACTCTGGTCAGATGTACAGTGAGGAGGGATCATGGGTACTTTGCTCTGCACATTAACTTTTTGGGGTGTGACTAGGTGGTCAACCACAGAATAATCATCAATAATTATGTTTACATATATATAATACATATATATAATCAAAGAATTCTACCTCGAGGACAAGCCTCCATTGTTGTTGTTTTTTCATAAAAATGTAAATTAACAGGATTTAAGAGAAAACAAACAACCATGCCTGAAAAGTGGGGCAGGAAGAGCAAGTAAAGATCTCGGACATCAGACGGAGTACTAAACCGATATCTGGGAACAGTCCTTATTGGATGAAAATAGTGAAACGTTTCGGTCAGTGGAGAAAAGGGAGACTAAAGCTGACAACTGTGAGTATCCTCATTTCCAATACCATTCTGCCACATTTTGCAAATGTGCCCTGCAATTCTCTATCAACTAGTTTCTATCAATTTGAACACAGCTTTCACAAACAAACAAACAAAAATATGTGAAAGCACATTTTCAAATAAAAAATTTGAGCAGAATAATTTAAGAGCTCCATGCATCACTAATTGATCAACAAATTGACAATGACAAACTAAAACAACAAATGAACAAAATGAAGAAAAACCAACAACAAACAACGGTAGGGGCCTGAAAACAATAAGAAGAAACAAGTGCCCAACTAGATCTAGAGGCAATTCAACAAAATGTCAATGTTCAGGACGATCGAACGATTTCTTAGAACAATATTGCGCCAGAATAATGTGAAGAAACAATATTGAAACTGATCAACGATTATGTGAGATAGGCCTAATTAAATTGAGTAGATCTCGATGTTGATGCATCAACTGGAAAAGGAAAAAAACGCACATTCCATGTCGTCTGATTTATTTGGCTCAGGCCAAAACTTGTGTCAGTTATTGATGTCAGTTAATTGCCCATTCCTACACTAAAACGTTATGTTGTAAAAAGTTGTGTTGAGATTGCCCTTAGCCATGAAAAGCTCTTAACATAACAAACCTACACTCCATTAAAGGAGAAAAGAATCTCTGAAGTCGAGTATGGCTGCCTATGTGGCGAGGTCCTTTAAAAAAAAATGTCATACATGCTAACTTCTCATCACTGTGCAATTTCAATCTCACAGGGTTTCCCAGGTGGGATGAGTGAGTCAGAGAGCACAATCTGGGTGACCCCCAGAGTGTTAAGCTGGGGAACGCACAACGACAACAACAACATTTCCACACAATCATGTCAAAGACAAAATCAAGCACAGTCGGATAAAACTGATGCAGATTAAAGGAAAATATAAGTAAGAAGATTTAACAAAGAAAAATTATCAACTGTACATATAGTAGCAGGGACTGCCGCCATCGCAAAACAGTGCTGGACAAAAAAAATTGGGGTGGAAATTTTTTTTTTTTAATACAGTCAAATATCATGACTACATTAGTAAATAAAACAAAATAAAACAGAACGGTTTAATCGATCTAACATTCTAAAATAATCAGACCGGCTAGGCTGTTATGTAAAATATAAATCTGCTAAATCCCCAGATTTGTTCTTCTTGTGTATTTAATTACTTTCAGAGTCTAGCTGTTTAGACGAAAAATGTTGATACAGGCTAACACTGAGGTTTTGAGACAGACCCGGTTTTTGCAATGTGACGTCACGCCCTATGCCAAACATGGCTGCCCAATGTTGTGTGTGCAACGCACGAGATTCCAAGTCTTTGGTATTGGAGCAGTCTTAGGGACTTCCGCTATACAAATGGTCAGTTGAGTATTGTTTGATGTGCGAATGTCCTTGCGCGTGTTTCGATGGGGCGCCTAGGGTATTGGTGCTGTGTGTTGTTTTTTTGGATGGGGTGCCTACAGCAGGTGTGTGTGTGAGAGACTATGAGTTTGTTTTTGTTTTTCAGAATGGGTTTTAGAGAAATACACAATTTTACAAGCATGTTGTACATGAAAATGCAGAATGTTAGAATACAGGGGGAACAAGCAAATCCCCCCACCCCCACTCCCTTTTCATGTTGCTCTCTCTCTCTCTCTCTCTCTCTCTCTCTCTCTCTCTCTCTCTCTCTCTCTCTCTCTCTCTCTCTCTCTCTCCTTTTTATCGTCCTGCTTATAGTCATAGTATATCCTGATGAAGGATTCATATTTTTATATTTTCAATACTTTATTGGACTTGCCTCTGTACTTAAGTTTTAATGAGTGCCCTATTTCAATATCTTATAATTATGTATAACAAGTATGTGTACCATTTGACAATGTGTAGATGTTTATCTTTATGACTTATTAAGTTTGGTTGTGTTATTTTTTCTTGGCTTTGTTGTTGTTCTTGTTCTTGTTGTTGTTGTTTGTCTGTTTTTCTCTTTTTTATCATCTTTTGTTGGTTTGGTTTTTTCTTCTCTTTTGTTTGTTTTGGTTATGGTTTTTTGGGGGGTGGGGGTAGGGGTGGGGTATTTTTAGGATTTTCTTTTAATTGCTTGCTTTGGGGGGGGGGAGGGTTGTTGGGGGGGGGGGAGGGGTTGTTGGGGGGGAGCTGTTTTGAAAAGGGTTATTTCCCCTTGTTTTTATTGTGAGACTGTATAAGTATTGGGTTATTATTATTAAGATGTATCCCTAACGGGCGGGGACTGGATGTAAAAAAGCACATGTGTGCTTATTCATTATCCTCGAAATAAAAGAATTTGTCATTGTCATTGTCTCTCTCTCTCTCTCTCTCTCTCTCTCTCTCTCTCTCTCTCTCTCTCTCTCTCTCTCTCTCTCTCTTTTTCTAGTATAGCCTTCACCTTCTTCCTCATTACTTTATATCTCCTCCCATTTCCCTTTCTGGTGTTTCTTTAGTTTGGATTGCTTTAGATATGGTTCTGTATCATTTTATGTTGTTCATCTAGATCACCCTTCAATTCCTCATGGAGGCTAACCAAAAATGCTGTACATATAAATTGTTTGACATTTGTTTATCATATAACCAGATCCTTTGGATAATTATGTTTACAAGTCAAGTTAATCATTACATTGGGCATTGAATCTCTAATTATTCCATGCATTGGTTAAACTTTATTTAGAAACATATCAGCTCCCTTTTGCCAACTACACATCCAGAATTTATCTTATCAAAACGCATTTAGGGTGAATATGCCAAATTTATGTAATGAAAAAGGAGGGGTAAAATCCACTTTGAAAGGATCTATCTGTATGAGTCCTTTGGATCAGACTATAAACCGAGGACCCATGTGCAAACGCATGCAGAACATCTTGCGCACACGTTAAATCCTGTTCCGCTGTTCAAAAGAGTAGGCCATTGTGTGCCGGTGGGAACAGATGACAAAATTTTAAAAACCGCATACACACGCATATAAAAAATATCTTTTAAAAAAATCATCTGAGCGCTTTGATTTGTTGTTTTACAAGATTCAGCGCTATATAAATTCCATACTTTTTTTTAATTTTTTTTTTTAATTATTATTATGAAGGCAATACAAAAGACTTAAACTGCCCAATGAGTGTCAGCGATGTTTTGTTAGAATGCATACTACAGTATTACTATTATTAGCAAAACATAAAAATGTGCTGAAAGATTTGCTACAAAACGTTACAAAAATCAAACATCTCATTTATGAATTCCAATGATTGACTATCCAATATTCAAGAACTAGGAATAAATATCAATATATTACTGCAAATTAGTTCACATATGGAACAGATATCACCATTACTAGAGTATGGTAAATACTGAAAAGATGTAGTAAAGCAGTGCAGACTATTTTGAGAGCATTCAGTCATACATATGATCTACCAGTAGCTGTTAAAAGATGGTTATGATATATATATATATATATATATATATATATATATATATATATATATATATATATATATATATATATATATATACTGAGGTAAAATGGAATATTACATAAATGTAATGCAACTAAAGATGGTTCCAATTTACCCTGGTGAGGATGCTGGGGCCTCTTTCAGTATAAACAGCATTCCTACCATCTGGAAATTCTGTGGAAGAAATTTTCCTGGCTTCTACTGCTTTGTTTCTGTCTTTTTCCATGCCTTTCTGTCATCTCTCCTATTTCCTGCCTTCCAAGTCCATTCATCTACCTTTCAAAATGTTCAAATGTTCTCTTTTTCTTTTAAATATTATATGACACTTTTGATTTTTCCAGTTTTGTCTAGTTCTGGCGAAAAGGTAGTGATATTTTAAACACTGGAATGAGAACAGGGTGTCCATTCTGCAGTCTTATTTCCCCATATGGTTTTTTTGTGGGTATTGTTTTTGTACTTTGAAGTGTTCAATATGGGTTTTTTTGTTTTTTGTTTTGAAGGCTGGGAATGATAAATCAAAGGAATGGCTGGTGTCATCAGCACAGTCAGGTTTTATTGGCCTTAACTTAAGGAATGAAATGATTACAGTGTTCTGTCATTCCATTCTTTTTCAGCTTGATGGTGTTGGTTGTTTGAAGAGAATGAATGGTGCTGATGCTGAACTTGAAGTGGATGTTTCTGAGTTACTGAAATTGAATAGGTGACAGTCCTCATACATGTATACATATGCCCTCTGTGGTTGGTTGGGCTGTACATAATTGTATAATTTAAACAACACAAAATGAAATGGCTCTGACTTAAATTAATACATTATGTTGGCTACAGAAAGAGTTTTGTTTAAATGCCACATAGTGGACTCTGCTTTGTGCACTTTCTGCAGACCTGAGGAAGAAACATTTGGGTACATGAATATCCTACTCAGGTTTTTGGACACACTTAAATTGTAAACCATGCATGTATAACTAGTTCTCACTCTCAGTTTTGTTTACTGAAAACTAACTCAAGTCAAGTCAAAAACACTTTAATCAAATTATGAAGGGCAATTACAATACTGACAGGTACATGGATGTATATGATGTTATCTAGAAAAACACAAGAAAGCTACATTTCATACTGGAATAAACATTCCAAGATAACTTCAATAAAATATCACAAACACACAAGCACGCACACACACACATGCAAGTGCGTATGCACACACACGCGTCTGTGCAAACACACACAATAACACACACACACCAATGTAGGAATAAAAAAGGTAAGGTAAAGTAGTCCCATAACCTATAAGGTCGTAGGGGTGCGAGGCGTCAGAGACCTCACTTCTCTAGGGCCAGCATATTGAGGGCGGCGCCCATCTCCTCTCCCTCGCTGCTTTACCTTCCCTGACCCTAAAGAGGGTAGGTACCCATTTACAGCTGGGTGAACTGGGGGAACTGTACTGAAGCCAAGGCGCGCAAACGGTCACCCATCCAACTGGTAACCACGCTCGATCGCTGCTTAACTTGGCTGGGGGAAAGCGAGTGCTCTGACCACTGAGCTATCCCGTCCCCTAATGTAGGAATACAATGTTATAAAAAAAAAACATTCACTGGAAAATATATATATATATAAACTTATTATTTACACATGCATACACACACGCACTTATGCATGCACACACACACATATTCTAATTCTTGGAGTTAGCCACACCTTAACACTCAGAGTAGCAGATTGCAAAGTACTATGCATATGGGCAAAGTAGCATATAAAGTGAATTATGGGGGTCCAAACTGGTTATTCAAAATTCCTGCAAGTTTTTTTAACATCAATTCAGTATCATGGTAAATTGGTTAATGAGATGATTACGATGATGGGGGAAAAAATCAACATATATTGCTGAAACAATGGATGCTGCATACAAATGACAATACATCATTTTATGAAAAGTAGCTTCCTTACCTAGAAGTTGAACTGATAGATAAGTAATTCATGAATAAAGCAAGACACATGAAAAGTAGAATAAAGTCATGATAATTATTGCTTTAACTTTAATGAAAGGAAGACAAATAGTTGCATAGTCTTAACAGATTAAATAAATCAAATGAATGAAGAAAATAGGAGTAAAGGAAAAATGATAAATTAAGAAAAGAGAGAAGGGGTGAATTCATTTTAAACTTAAATTTCTCAAATTAGTAGTCTTAAAGTTTATGTCCCACATAAAGTGATACCGGTAAATATCTTCTGCACTGTTTGTTGTAAGATATAATGGCAGTGCCTATATCATTAGATGAATGTGAGATGAATGTATGTTGGGTAAAGGATTCTTTCACTTTTCAGTCACCCTGTTGCATCTTATTGTTTGATACATATAAGTTATTTCAGTTTTTGTTAACTCTATGTGTATTGTTATGTGGCAAAGTCATAATGATAATCCTGTATATATATTTGTGTGTGTGTGTGTGTGTGTGTGTGTGTGTCCTTGGCTAGAGCTCTGAGGTTCATCAAAGGTGAGATTTTTGCATATTTGACCACCACCACCACCACCACCCCACCCCCAAACATTTAGGTAGCCACAATCCCACTTCAGAGATGGTGTCTGAACATGACACCTGTGTGCATGCATTTTGTTTTTAATGTTGTCATCTGTTCTTACCCACAGGAAATAGCCTACTCATCTAAAAGGCAGAATGGGTTTTTAACATGTGTGCAAGATGTTATGTGTGTGTTCGCACATAGGGCCTTGATTCATAATCTCATCTGAAGGACTTTGACATTCAGTTCAACATTTTTGTCAAACTGTGAGGAAAGGGCAAGCCTGGGAATTGAACCCAGAACCTCATGGTTTACTTGTTAGGCAGGTGAACGTCTTAACCATCCTGCCATCTTCCTTCTTATGATGCTATATAATTATGCCACTGATTTGTGTCCGGATAAAAGAACAACTGATCTGAGCACTGAGAATACTTATACCATACAATAGTAACAATATAGAGGGTAGGTGTGTATGTTGAGTTTTCATTATACTGTTATAGGCTTTTTGTTCAAGGTTTGTGGGTGAAAGGCTGACTGGCAAGAAAATATTCTTGCAAGTGGGCCCTTCATAAACTGTATTTAGAGTAGGTATCCTTTTCTTGTTTTATTAAGTTATTGATATTATCAAAGAATTAGAATGATTCCATTGTAAAAATTTATCATTATCTTCTTATTTCACTCTTAAATAATCTATAGATCTACATCAAATAAAGCAAAATTGTATGCAACCAGAAAAAAGTTTAACAGACTTTTTTTTTTCTGGGGTGGGGGGAGGATGCTGTTGTTTTTGGTTGTTGTTATTGCTGTTGTTGTTCACTTCTTCTTGTTGTTGCTGTTGTGTGTTCATGTCGTGTGTGTGTGTGTGTGTGTGTGTGTGTGTGTGTGTGTACATGCATGCCTGTGTGTGTGTTGTTGCTGTTGCTTCGATTTTAGGTCTGTTCACTCAAAGTGATATTAGACAATGGGAAGGGGAGGGGAGGGGACATTGATGTTGACAGTTGTGTGCTGTGAAATTGGTATCTGTTTCTAAATATCATAAGCAGTATACAGAAAAAGGCTAAGCAATGATAACAACAAATAAATATACATAAGAAATGCTAATGCAACTTATAACTACAGCAAATATCCTATCGGACTGTTCATTAAAGCTTTTGTTATACGAAATGCCAAATTAATATTTTTTTATATCTTATCCAAGGATTTTTCAGAAAAAGAAGGTAACAATTGTTTTAGACTCTTACATTAAAAAATTATATGAATGCTAGTAATTTTCTCACCACACAAACATTTTATATTTTTGCTATATTTGATGATAAAAGCATTCAGTTTTATCCTAAAAAAATAAAGCGCTAACTTTTCTTGCCATGACCAAACTTGTGTAGGTTTCAGAGTGATCAACATTCCTAAAAACAGGGACAGTGATTAAAGATTTGTCTGAAAGGTGTTCCTTTTGATAATAAGCTTTTTTAGCCCTCCTCCACGATGCCTCTTCTAGTAAATGATAGCCCTCTTGTAAAGATAATGGAACATGTAGTTCTACAGAATCCTCTCTTTGCAGCTCTGTCAGCCCACTCATTTAGTAAGTACCCCACATGCGAAGGTACCCAACAGAAGGTGACACAAATACCCCTTAAAGCTAAAACATGTATGGTCAACATGTTTGATCTCTAGTACAACTTTAGACATTTTCGTAGAACCTGCGGATTTTAATGCATAGAGTACCGAATTTGAACCAACGCATAGTAAAGTTTGTAATATATTCACCGGAAGGTGTATGTTTGTGTTTGTTTGTTGTGTGTGTGTGTGTGTGTGTGTGTGTGTGTGTGTGTGTGTGTGTGTGTGTGTGTGTGTGTGTGTAAAGTTGACCACTTTTACAGTACACTGTTGCTCAAATCCACATCACTTCACTATCCATATCTTTTTTTAAAAATAATTTGTAAACTTGTACAACTTAAAAGAATGCATAAGACTGAGACACTCAGACAGTGAGAGACAAAAAGAA
The DNA here is from genome assembly GCA_028751875.1 of Rapana venosa. Lineage (NCBI taxonomy): Eukaryota > Metazoa > Mollusca > Gastropoda > Neogastropoda > Muricidae > Rapana > Rapana venosa. The sequence goes on from CM054145.1 coordinate 25,177,438, forward strand.
AGCCTGAAAGGTCAAATGATATAGTATACATACAGTATGAATTTAACGGTGTGTCTGCCTGGCATCACTGATATTCAGTTTCAAATTAAGTTTCATCTTCTTTCCCATGGCTGGACCATCTACCACTAGTTTTAAAAAATATATATTTTTTTTAAAAAGATGAATTAAGAACTGACTACACAATACACTTTGTCAGCCATGTGGTGAGATCAGCTGTATCTCAGCCACAAAGCTGAGGATTACTCCAGATTTTTTTTTTCCTGACATGACCTGTATGATGTATCCAGTCAGTGTGATTGCCATCGATCCTGATGTCATATTCACTTTTCAACTTTGATGTGATGTAATACTTTGACTAGAGTAATAGTGATGTCATGTGCTTACATTTTATAGAAAAACGCATTTTTATTTGGCTAGAAAGCTCTGCAAATTAAAGTTCTACTTTTTGACACTTCTGTCAAAAGTAATTATTACCGTACTTTTCTTGCTTAACTCAAAGTATTACACACACACACACACACACACATACACACACACTCACGCACTGATGTATTTTATAAACATATACCCCCCCCCCCCCCCCCCTTCGATTTTCTATGCAGACCAAAAAGCTGTAAAAAGAGAAATGCACAGTAACACCACCACCCCCTCCCTTTTTTTTTAGGGGGGGGGGGGGGGGGGGGGGGGGGGCAAATTTAATCCATATATATTACATTTTGAGTGTGTATATGCTTACTATTGGTCTGCATTCTTTTATCATATAATAATTGATATGTGATGTCATTATATATTGCAGTTCTAAAATTTATGTAGACTGATGTAGTTAACTATGTCACATCTGTGATATATATATAGTCTACATAAATTTTAGAATATATATATATATATATATTTATATATATATATGTGTGTGTGTGTGTGTGTGTGTGTGTGTGTGTGTGTGTGTGTGTGTGTGTGTGTGTGTTTCATTCCTTTAGTTTGAGGTTAACGGAATAGCACTGGTAATGGTATGCTTTTTTTTACATCCATTCCCAGAGTGAATGCAGTTTTGTAAATTTTGTCATCTGCTCTCATTGGTACACAATGGCCTACTCTTCTGAAAAGCAGAGAAGTTTTGATGTGTGCACAAGATTTCTGCATGTGTTTGCGCACGGGACCTTGGTTTATAGTCTTATCTGAAGAACTTGGGGGAGTCAGCACGGATGTTAACTCCAGGGGAAAATATCCACTTGAATGGGATTCAAACTCAGGTCAGCAGATCAGGAGCGCAATACACAATGCTCTAACTAACCAGTGTGTGTGTGTGTGTGTGTGTGTGTGTGTGTGTGTGTGTGTGTGTGTGTATACTTATGTATGTTTGTATTGTGTGTGTGTGTGTGTAAAGTTCTATATTTACATACGATTATAGTACATGTGTGTTTGTACAAGTATGTGTGTGAGTTGGTTTGGCTCAAGTATTATTTGAGTTCAAGCAGGGCTATCCACTGTATCCAGTTTAGGGACTGCATCATCAACCAACCACCACTACACGCAAATTAAAGATGTGTGTGTGGGTGTGTCTCACTGTCTGAGTCTGTATGAGAGAGAGAGAGAAAGTTTGTGTACGTGTGTGTGTGTGTGTGTGTGCGTGCGTGCATGCATGTGTGTGTGTGCGTGTGCGTATGTGCGTGTGATATTGGACGAGAGAGTGGTTGTGTGTGTGTGTGTGTGTTGTTTGCAGCTCATCAAATCATATCCCTGCCCATTTCAGAACAAACCATTTTTCTTCAGTTTCTTTAGACTCTTCTAGAACTTCAAAATGCTACATCAGTATTTGCGGGTGTGAGGATTTTTATGCACTCAATGCGTCATTGCATGTATTTATCCACTTGTTCATTCATAATCTGATTTGTAGATACTTTTGTTTGTATTTATCATAATACATTCATTTTATGTACTATTGAAGAAAAAATGGCAGATTTGCTTTAATTATTGCTTGTGATCCATCTCTCATATTAATCACAACCTGATATGTGAACTGAAAGTACTGGAAGATCTCTGTTCAGTTGCATACATGTATAATGTACACCATGTGTTTGTTCATTCTTTAGATTTTACGTCTTTTCACAATCAGTGATATTAGACGTGTGTGTGTGCACGTGCGCATTAACTTTCTACCCCATTTACGAGTATACTCCTAAAGTTCGTCCATCCTTACCACCCCATTTATGAGTATATTCATAACTGAGCACTAAGCTAGAATAGAGTGTTCTTATTCAGTCATTTCCAAGATTTACTCAGTCTCATCTCATAAACTTATTCTCAAATGGCTTGTTTACATGCCACTTGGTACTTTCTGTTTATATGAAGTTTCATGATCTATTGCCTATCAATCAATATGAGTAAATGCTCACAGTCACAATGTCCTTCACTGCTTCAGCTATAGAAGCCACTCAGCAGGTTTGTGAGTGGATTATTAACTACAATAGCAATGAATTTGAGGATTCAGCTGAGTGTGATGCTGATATAAGCAACTAGAGTGACATTAGAACTAGAAGTGATGAAGACTGGCAGATCAAATTCAAACTCTCTATCCAGTAATCAATGTAGGTTGGGCAAAGTATAGTCAGGCGGCCTCACTGACATCAAGACGATCGTCGGTACTTGGTGAAAAGAAGATGATTTTAATGTGTATCCCCAAAACTTGAAAATTGAAGTGTAAATTTATACAGTTATTGCAAACAAGACATAAGTAAGTATCTAGCATTCTAGCCTCTAGGTGAAGGGCTGAAGGCATAGATGATAATCAATCACTGAGTCAGTGTTTTCCTAAGGAAAGCTACACACTACCACGCTACATTTGCTTTGAAATGGCATGCACGGCATAGTCTTTGGTTTTGTTTTTATTTTTGTTTTCATTTTTCTGTAGTGGTAGTAAGTTTCATCTACATTTAAAACTGTACAGAAAATGTTTCTATTGCTTCTTTAGTTTTATTGCACTGGTTTCTCAATGTTCAGTTTCATATTAGCAAACTGTTGCATTTTGGGGCTGTTTATCAATGTTGTTATTTACTTCAAACAACCATTTGTTTTTTACTCAATAGCTTGGAAAACTGGACAGTTTGTTGTTTATTAACAACTAACAAGTCATGATGATGAACAACGTAAAATTTCAAAGCCATCAAATTCAATTAAATAGTTTAGAAGTTAGCACTTATTTTCTCAGCATGCCTGTGTTCTCATGCAAACCTGGCTGCACAGTTGGGCAGGGGGAGACAATTCTGGCAGTAACTATGGGGTAAAAAGAATTAAATAATTGAGCGTACACGAATACAGTCTTCCTTTGATCAGCTATCTTCCCAGGGCACTTCGGTTCGTTCTTTACTACTGCCGCCGTACGGAAGTTCCAGAGAAATAAAACAAAAGTAAAACAAACAAATGAATAAATACCTCGGCTAAATGTAGTACACTAGTATGTTGCCTACAATAAGACATGAACAGAACGAAAACTGAAAACAAGTACAAGTAATAGTAATACAAGTAATAAAAGTTAAAACTCACAGTTTTCGGTCTTTTCACTTGGGCAGAACCACCGCAAATTTTACACGACAAAGGCATTCTTCTGGTTAATGACTAACAGCCAATGTCCAAGCAAGATCTTCCTCTCAATATCAGATTTAGCTACACTCATAACACGCAACGTGGTGAAATGGTCAGAAGTCAGCCATATTGTCAACACTAGGCCTAATGCACTTTCCGAAAAAAGGTAAAATGTGATTGGTCGAGCAAAAACTGATTCACCAATAGAATAAATTATCAGGAAAGCAACAAGGAAGTTAACTCATGCCAACTACCGGCAGGTGGTTGCTGTCCGTAGATGTTAAGCAGAACCAAAGTGCTTTACTTTTCGACTACAAATGTGGGTTGGGTGTGAAAGTGATGAAACACGTAGTCCTGCATAAAACTTCAGAAACTCTACTCGCTATTTTCCACGTTATTATTTGTGTAAAAGCCTCTGTATTTTTCCGGATTTACATGAACCGTCTGCTTTCTGTACATAATACAGGACTCTGAGGGAAATCATTGTAATTACACGAATCTTATGAAACATTGCTCTCTCTCTCTCTCTCTCTCTCTCTCTCTCTCTCTCTCTCTCTCTCTCTCTCTCTCTCTCTCTCTCTCTCTCTCTCTCTCTCTCTCTCTCTCTTGTAATATCAATTTTCTAATTGGCTTGATTTTGTTGATGCCAATATACATTGACGATTTAATCATTATATTTGTTTCCATTTATGATACTCTCTCTCACTCGCGCGCGCGCACCACACACACACGCACACATACACGTGTGCACACACACGCGCATGCACGCTTACACGCACACATACATACACGTATGCACGCACGTAGTACTCACACACACACACACACACACACACACACACGCCCCGCGCGCGCCGCGCAAACTCGCGCGCGCGTACATGCACACACGCGCGCGGCGCGCGCGCGCACGCACGCACGCGCACACACACACACACACACACACACACACACACACACACACATACATACACACACCAGTGCTCTTATTTGATATAAGGTTTTTAATGTTCATTTTTTGAAACGTTTCTGTGTGTGTGTGTGTGTGTGTGTGTGTGTGTGTGTGTGTGTGTGTGTGTGTGTGTGTGTGTGTGTGTGTGTGTGTGTTAATCAGCTTCCTCGTGTTGACTTGATTTTGTTGATGCCAGATTTACATTGACAATTTAATTATTTTGTCGGGGCTGTATATCATCCCCGCATGTTTTCAGCATATTGTAAACAAAAATGATCATGAGAAAGGCGGACACAGGCGACATGGGTACTATAGATGACATAATATCACTAACCTCAAAATTAATATGCATATCACAAATATGAGAAGAATTATTTACAGGGTCGATGCAGAGGGCCTTAAGTTAAATGCCAAAAAGATCAAAGTGATGCACATTAATGGTACATTTACCCCTCAAAATATCAAAATGAATAGAACAGATCTGGAATACGTTCAAAAATCAAATATTTAGGCTCTGTAAAAGAGAAGAATGGCTCCCTGTCTACAAGACGGCAAGGCCACAATCGGTATGGCCAAGCCAAAGATGATTTAGCTAACCATTTGGAAAGACAGAGGCATACCTAGATATCTCAAAATTAAAATTGTGAAAAGACTTATCTGGTCTGTATCGCTGCATGAGAGAGGAGCCTGGACACTACTATAATTTCAAAGAGAAAATAGATGCATCCGAAATTAATGTGGTTCTACATGCGACTTCAAAGAGTCAAATGGTCAGACAGGAGACAAAAATTAATGAAAGCATTCTTGATGAACTCTTAGTGCAAAGACAAATAAATATTCGCTGAACCTGATAAGCGCAGAATGAAATGATTATATCGGTCATGCAAACAGAAACGCACTGACAAATCTGATAAGGATAGTTCTCCAAGCTAAGGGTGAGGGCAAAAAACAAAAAAAAGAGGCAGACCACCAACATCCTACAGTACCTACATCGAAGTAGACGTAGTGCAAAAGTAGAGGTGTGAAAGGAGGGGGGGGGTGAGGGTAAGTGGTAGTAGTAGTAGAGTAGTATGGTAGTAGTAGTAGTAGTAGCAACAGCAGCAGCAGCAGCAATCATAGTAGTAGCAATCGTAGAAGTAGTAATAGTAGTAGTAGCAGCAGCAGCTGCAGTACTGTAGTAGTAGTAGTAGTAGTAGTAGTAGTAGTAGTAGTAGTGTAGTAAGTCTGTAGTAGTGGTGCGAAGTAGCAGTAGTAGTGCGAAGCTACAGAGTAGTGGAAGTAGCGTGTAGCGGCAGCATGTAGCCGTGGTAGTAGCGTTGGTAGCGGAGCATTAGCTGGTAGTAGCAGTATTGGTACATCAGGGTAGCTCTATCTCACGGCCTTTCAGTCTAACGTCCTTTTCCACTCAGTATTGCGCAGGAGTCATTGTCTAATTTGTTTGTATCAAAAGAAACAAAAACAAAACAACAACAACAACAACAAAAACGTTTGCTTCAGTTGACGTCTTTGTTCAAAAGATCTGTTTCTAACTCATTCTCTAAGTGTTTATTTTTTAAATGTGGGCTGGTAAAGAGTATTGCCTATGTGTACAACTTGTATTCCTTCATAATAGTATTGCATTGTATCGTATTGCATCGTATCGTATCGTATTGCCTTCAGCTGTTTTGTATTAATAGTAATAATAATAATAATAATGTATGGAATTTATATAGCGCTGAATCTTGTAAAGCAACAAATCAAAGCGCTCAGATTACTTTTTTTTTTTAAATATCGAGGATATTGGAATAAGCACTCATGTGCTTTTTTTTACATTCAGTCCCCGTGTGTATGCGGTTTTTGTAAATTTTGTCATCTGTTCCCACCGGCACATCATGGCCTACTCTTTCGAACAGCGGAGATTTAACGTGTGCGCAAGATGTTCTGCATGCGTTCGCACACGGGGCCTCCATTTATAGTCTCATCCGAATGACTTTGACATTCAGTTCGATTTTTTTGTCAAACTGGAAAGAAAGGGCGAGGCTGGGAATCGAACCCAGAACCTCACGCTTTACTTGTTGGCAGGCAAACGTCTTAACCATCCTGCCACCTTCCTTCCTGTATTGTATTGTATTGTATTGTACAATGTTGTAATACACATTTTTATATCCAATAACAACTGGACAAAGGCTGTAATTATTTGTGTATTGTATTACATAGAAAAACCAGCATTGCATTGCATTGTGCTGCGTTGCATTGCGTTGTATATCTTTTTGCTTTACATCCTGTATTCAGCTTCACATGGAATTCAGATGTACTCTTTCGAATGTGTAATACATGATGAGCATTTTTAGAATTAAAGCCTGGTTCAGCTTTCGAGAAGAAGTCAGTGTGTGTGTGTGTGTGTGTGTGTGTGTGTGTGTGTGTGTGTGTGTGTGTGTGTGTGTGTGTGTGGTGTTGTGTGTGTGTTGTGTTGTTGTTGTTGCTGCTGTGCTGGTGCTTGCTGCTGTTGTTGTTGTGTTGTTGTTGTTGACTTAGATTTTAGTCTGTTCACTTCTAGTGATATCAGACGAATGTGTGTGTTGTGTGGTGTGTGTGTGTGTGTGTGTGTGTGTGTGTGTGTGTGTGTGTGTGTGTGTGTGTGTGTGTGTTGTGTGTGTGTGTGTGTGTGTTTCTTCTGCTTTTGCTGCTGTCTGTTCGTAAACATGTATATATGAATTTCTGGGGCAATACCTTCCTCACATATCTCACCTCTGTGTGTGTGTGGTGTGTGTGTGTGTGTGTGTGTGTGTGTGTTGTGTGTGTGTGTTGTGTGTGTGTGTGTGTGGTTCGTTGGTTGTTGCTGGTTGTTGTTGTAGGTAGGTCTATGTATCAGTTACCAGAATATACCTGGTGGTAACAAGATAATCACTGCATAAAATAGAGAGGGATGGTATAGTGGTTAAAACATCGTATTCGCAATCTGACGGTAACTTAGCATGCGGGTTCAAGCCTTCGCTGGGATGTCTGTTGAAGATTTTTACCCCAGGAGTTAATATCGGTCCTAGTTCCTCTCCCCTGAAAGTGCTTTGGATGAGACTATAAACCGGAGTTTGTGGTGTATGAACGCATGCAGAACAGTTTGTTCACATGTTAAAACCCGATCATGGAAGAGTAGGCCATCTTTGGGCAATAGACAGGATGGCCCGAACATCGCCAGTATGAATGCTGCTAGAAGGTGAAGGGTGGAACCTACCAGGTTCAGCTTGCCAAAACGCAGTGACAAAAATCAGTGTAGTGCCCCAACACTTCCCGAGCAGTTTACAACGAAGGCAATTCCGCATTAGCAGCCGTGGCTTGAAGTTGGTGAAGGCCGCGGGTTCGATGCCCGTCCGAGTTCAGATTTTTCCCAATCACCTAGACCATGAGAAATGGTCTGGGTGTCAGTCTTTTCAATGAGACAATAACCCAGGCCCCATATGCGAACACCCGCAGAACATCTTGCACACACGTTAAAAACCCGTTTCGTCTTTCGGAAGAGTATGCCATTTCGTGCCGGAAGGAATATTTTTTTAAAGAAAAGGTATGCACACAGGGTGTTGTGTTTAGACACCATTCCCGAAGTCGGAATGCACTACCTTGATGGTGGGTAAAAACGGCCGCATACGCAAAATTTCACCATTGCTGAACCTCAGAGCTCTAGCCAAGGAACAAAAACTGGTGTGCCACGTGGATTTTGTACAGGTAAAAGAACCCACGACAACAAGAGGGTTGTTCCTGGAAAAATTATGTAAGGAGAAACCACTCTGATAAAGAAACACATACACAGGTATACAGGAAAATAAAACTGATAACGATGATAGTGTGTGGTGCTGCTCTTGTAGCGATGTGCTCTCCCCAGGGAGTGCAGCCCGAAGTTCACGCAGAGACTGACAGTCAGCTATCGATTATCCCAATGTAAAAAGCCGGTGACTGAAAGTGGTATACAGTAGAATACGATGCAATACACTGCAATGAAATACTATATAATGCGATGCGATGCAATACAGTGCATTGCAATGCGACGCAATACACAATGCAATACAGTACAACGCAATATAACACAACGCAACACAATACAGTATAATGCAATGCAATCCCCTGGGTGGTGGAGAGTTGTGCAAGTCATCCCATCTGCCCTATCCAGTGACCTCACAATCATCGTCATCATCACCACGTCGTCACTGCTGTCATTCGTGCAGATCTGTACTTCACAGCTTCAATAGCCAGACCAGGCCTTCGTGTATATATATATACTGGCAAATACACACGCGAATGCTCGCATTAAATGAAAGAGAACACCATCACAATATTCGTTTTTGTACAAGGCGTTTATTTCATTTTAGGTAATCACTTGATATGTTACACAAATTAGTCAGCAAGATGCATTGTTACATTTTCCACAATTACATTAAGTTAGAGTTGCATTCATTAAGTTTCAGTATGAAACGAGCAAGATTCATAAAAAAAATTATGTTATTCCCCTGCAGCTGTCTTGAATGACATTTCCATTTGAAATAAAATAATGTCTTCAGCTGAACAAACCAACCCGACTTTGTTCATTATTCGCTTAGCAGGTTGACAAAGGCACTTCACTTAATGCAGAGGTTCAAAGTTTGTATTGGATTTATGGGATCTGTTTGAGTTTCAAGTGATTTGAGACGCTGTCATCAGGTATCAGTTTCTTTGTATGAGGTTTCTGGGATGTTAGTGCTTCATGATTCTATAGAGTTCTTGAAGGGTTTTGTTTGTTTGTTTTAAAAAAAAATATTCTTGTATCTTCTAGTATCACCAGTGGCTAGGCAAAAGGCTATAAATACAAAGTGGACGCCGCAAGAAAGGGGGTAGGGATTGCGCGTTGGGTGGGTGGATGGTTGAAGAATGTGAATGATGATGGAGTAATTATTGATATATTTTGTGATGAGACTGTGTAATCACAGAATTTGCTATTATATGCCTACTCCATATTTACAAAGAATTCTCTTAAAAGTTGGTAGTTACGTTTTCGCTATTAACTACTGTGTGGAGTATTGTTCGGATATACCTGAGCGGAACTAAAGACAAAATATTGATTTCAGTGTAACTTTCAGCTCTGTCTGGGTGTGATTCACCAAGGGATAGGAACCAACTCCTGACATTAATTTTTCAGTCAGCGTCTACGTCCACTGGAGTGACTTCAAAACCGAACAGTTCGTTCCCCATTGACCGACCACAGAGTAATCTTACATATTTGTTAGGTCGTCCAACTTATGACGTTGGACATACACGATACATTGCCGAAAATGCGCTAACTTTTTTCGGGTAAACCCGGAAAAATAAACAAACCAACCATGCAACATGAACGAACAAAAGTTCAACTGAATAAAACAAAAAGAAAATTTACAAAAAGGCATCTTCTTTGCCGTAAGGAATGAAATATAGACATGTAGGACTTGCTTACCATGGCCTCGAGCGTAACTTTACCTCTTTCAACATCGGCTTTTAAGGATTAACAAACAATACCAGTCTAAGACTTAACGGCTTAGATAACGGTTTACAGCTGTAATGATTTAGTGGATGTTAGCGAAATTGCTCCAAAGCAGCAGGCCTGTGTATATCTTACATTGTATGACCTCGTGTGAATTTCGATATTCCGAAAATAAATCATCAGATTTTTTTTCTAAAGTGAGCTTTATTTTGAGTGAGAGATTTTGCAGTAACGCTGAAGAAATAAGTTAAGAACCAACTGTAAAGGCTTACGTTTTAATGATAAATAATCCACTGTCTCGCAGAGAAAAAAACTCTAACAACCAACCACATAAAAAGAACCCCTACCCTTTTGAATAAAAAAAAAACTACAGAAAGAAAGAAAGAACATAGATAACAGATAAATAATAAATCAATTGATTAATTAATGAAACAAACGCATCAATACCAAATATAGAAACATCAACGTGATCGTAAACATCAGGGGATTTTTATTTCCCTTCCTCCGAGGTTTAGCAATAGAGGGAGTTTGCGTATGCAACTGTTATTCACCATGAAGGTAGCCGCATTCCGACTTCGACTGTATGTATGCGCTTGTGTGTGTGTGCGTAAGCGCACGCGCGTTCTTTTTGTTGTTATTTTTAATGTCATCCGTTCCTGTCGGCCCGACGGAATACGGGAGGGACGGGATAGCCGAGTGGTCAGAACATTGCGCTCGCAATCTGACGACACGGGTTCGAATCCGTTCAAAGGGATTAACATCAGTGCAGACTCCACTCTCCCCAAAGTCCTTCGGATGAGACTATAAACTGAGGCCCCGTGTGCAAACGCACGCAGAACGTCTTGCGCACACAGTTAAATCCTGTTCCGCTTTTCGAAAAAGTAGGCCATTGTATGCCGGTGAGAACAGATGACAAAATTTACAAAACTGCATATACACGGGGACTGGTGTAAAAAAAAACATGAGTGCTTATTCCATTATCCTCGATATAAAAGAATTTAAAAAATAATAAAATGCTCTACTTTTCCGAAAGGTGAAATGGGATTTTATCAGGACTATGCGCAAGATGTTCGGCTTTTCCTTTTTTTAACATTCTTTTTCATTTTTTTTAACATTCTTTTTAAGAAACGTGTTAAATCCTATTATGACTGTAGTTTAAGCATAGAGCGGGCTTTTACTTTTTGATTATAACGATAAAGACGTCTACCAGTTAAGATGCTTTCGACTTTTTTTAATGTATCATGCAAACAATTTAGGGTGAGTGTGTGTGTGTGTGTGTGTTTTGCTGGGGGGGGGGGGGGGTTGTTTTTTTGGTTGTTGGTTTTGTTTTGGTTTTGTTTTTTGTGGGGGGGGTTGGTGTGTTTTGTTTTGTTTTTTGTTGTTGTTGTTTTTTTTTGGGGGGGGGTTGTTTCTGTTTTGCTTACCACAACCTTGCAAAACGATTGTGGAACTTGGGTATTGTACAAGTTCTTAAACTCCATCCCTTAAACCCGAGAGAAATGTGTCTCAAGCTAGAGCTGAAAACAGGTTGTCGAACAGTTTCAGCCAGGGGTCGGTCGTTCCTCACTTGTTTATTGTATAGCCTGTTTCTACAGGAGAAAGCTTCATTCGCTTTGTGAAAGAGCTTTAGGGGTGTTGACTTAGAGACAAACTTGATTATCTGTGAAATGTTTCCTGTCTGTTTTGACCATTCTGTAAAGCAGTCAGATGAATGTGTGGTATGACGAGTGAAGAGGAGGAAGAGTGTGGAATGATTCCTTCACAATGTCTGATGTTTTTCATGTTAAAATAAAATGACTTGGGCTGGTTATATATGTGTGGATTATGCTGGTACTGATGAGATATTTTAAGAGACATGCTTAAATCATTATCGTGTTTTTAATATTGCTTTGTTGCTGTTAATTATTGCTGGTGTGTGTATGCATGCGCGTGCGTGTATGTTTGTGTACGCGCGCGTGCGTGCGTGTGTGTGAGTGTGTGTGTGTGCGTGGTGTGTGTGTGTGTGATGTGAGTGCGGTCGGCTTTAAGATATGTTTTACTCTTTAATCTGTATTGTTTGATGCATGCTGTGTAATTTTAAAATGCTACTTGTAATTTCTCAAGTTGAGATATTAAAGTATTCTTCTATCTTGAAATCTTTATATTCTTTGTAGCAGTTTTGGAACTTGAGATTTGTAGCCCATTTCAAAATTGAAAAAATTGATTAATACATTAGTGTACCTTTTTTTAAAGAAAAAAATCCTGTAACTTTATGATTGTTTTGAATACTTCAGTTGTATTTTGGGATTATTGTGGGATTATTTCAAAATTGATAAAAGATTAATACATTAATGTACCTCTTAAAAAAACAACAACCCTGTAACTTTATGATTGTTTTTAATACTTCAGTTTTATTTTGGGATTATTGTGTGACCTTTACAACTCCGGCCAATATTTGATGTTAAGGCTATTATAATCAAAATGTATGATCACCTTCGGGATCCATACTTTACTCCATTCTGCTATGGGTTGACTGAAGTAAGAATGATACCGTTTTAGCACAGTCTTCTGCTTGAAGAAATTATCTGTATTCGAAAAAGTAAGTAGTAGTAGTAGTAGTAGTAGTAGTAGTAGTAGTAGTAGTAGTATTATTTCACGCTTGAGGGAAATCGCATATATCAATATATAAAACATGTAATGTTTATTACCATAGTTATCACTGTTATCAGTACCCAAAGACGTTAAGGACTACTTATAATTGTAATGGCAACGTCTGGATTCTGGAATTTGGAAAGAAAAGAAAAAGAAAAAGGCGAAAACAGTCAGCAAAAACTCTGCAAATCAAAAGCAACACAAAATAAAACGAAACAACAAAGATGAAAACAAAAGCAAAACAAAGACAGTTTAAAGAACAGCTACTGGCAGACTGCACAGTCTCGTCTGGTGATATTAAATTTTTGTTAAAGTAAATAAGTGTTTTTGATCCAAGATTCTTGGCCAGTGTAATAAACTGAAACTTTACTTTGCCAATACTTGGTCCGTTTTAAATCACAGGTTTTCGTTGAGAAGACAACAGACAAAGAAGAATAAACAAACGAGTAACAAAAATAATAACAATTAAAAAATAATAAAAAGAACTTAGAAAGGAAAAGAAAGAAAAATTAAATCTAGAACGAAAATGACCAACAGTATTTTTGATTGTTATTATCTAATACTTTTGGAGCATAGTTTATCATTTTGTTTGGACTTGTTACAGTTTTTCTCCGTTTTATTCGTGCGTGTGTGCGTGCGTGCGCGCGTGTGTGTACGCACATACGCCACCTATCAGGTGGTAGTACTTTGCACAAGATGAAAAATAATATCTCTGAAATGTTAGCTGAAACAATGGAATCTTAAAGGAGTATTTCTTTATGTTGTTCTGGAAACTTCAAACTAGTCAGAGAAAACACAGCAAAACTTCAGTGAAATTGGTAATGAAATTTTAATAAAAATATCGATGTTTCACTCAGTAAAACTGATAAACGTCAATGAAAATGTCAATAAAGCTTATTGAATAGTTAATAAAATGCTGATATGAAAATGTTGCTAATAATTCAGTGAAAATGTCGACAAGGCTTGTGTTTTTTTAAAAAGCTATAAATTCAGGGAATAAAGTGGGGGAAGGGAAAAGAAAAAGAACTCCAGTAAAAACGACAACTAGGAATCAGTTTTGTGAAAATGCCGGTAAAGAGTTGGTGAACATTTAAAAGCAGAAAACCCAGTGAAAATATCGATAACACAAAAAAATTGAAAACGATAAAAAGAAAAATCTCCTGTAAAAATACCGATAAAAGTTCAGTGAATACTAAACAAAGAAATTCCAGTAAAAACATATTTTTTAAAAAAGTTTGGTGAAATAATCAAAAAGCAAACCAACCCAATAAAAAAAAAACCAGCTACTGTGAACATGCCGATTAAAATTCAGTAAAATCTGTTAAAAATTATTCCAGCAAAAATGCCAATAGATTCAGCGACGACTAAACGGCAAAAAGCCCTTGGAAAAGTCGATACAGATTCAGTAACAGCTTTTAAAAAAATATTTTTTTAATTTGAAAAAAAAAATTCATTAGAAAGGCTGATAAAGATTCAGAGAAAACTCAAAAATTAAATGACACCCCCTCAAAAGAATGTTAAATACACAAATGAATAAGAAAAGCTCCACTGAAAAATATGGCAATGGCAATAATTTTTTTAAAACATTGAAGACAAAATGGTTCACCTCCACCCTCACCTATTCCGTAGTCTAGTAGACCGTTGGGTTACCACTGAAGATTTTGCGACCAGCCTCCTCCCGGAAAAAAACATAATGGTTATCAGAAAAAAAAACTGCTATGAGGAAATTAACATTCCGTGTGACAGTATCTGGAATGCATATCTTTTCGCAAACTCTCCTCATCTATTGGCAAAATATTCTTTGTACAGAGCATCCTTCAAGAAAATTAATAACATTCATATAAACAAATCAAAGTGGAAGAGTTTAGTGGTCTTGTGTGCCAGGTTACATTTCCATAATACCGTTGCAGTTTTTAAAGTTTGAAAAAGTTGTATCTATACTATGTTCTGGGTTGTCTTACTTTATATAAACAAACTGCAAGCAGATTTTATACATCCTCCAGATTTTTTTCTTTTACATTGGGCGTTCGCGCACACACACGCGCGCGCGCACACACACACACACACAGAGGCACGCACTCACGCACGTGCACACACACACGCACGCACGCACACACGCACGCGCGCGCGCACACACACGCGCACACACATATATCCGCGCACGCACGCATACACACATGCATGCACGCAAGAAATTGTGCACATCACAAATCCATTCTCAGTGTAAGTAAAGAGCAACAATACACACTATTCATTGATGGAGAAAATTCTATTTTGAAGATATTTGCGATCACCTTTCTGTTTTTACATTTGAAAAATAGCGGTGTTGTTGTTGTTTTTATACATGAGCATTAGCTATACATAATGCTACCTTATGTCCCAAAGTGTGTAATATATTTGATTACTTTTTTCAAGATTAATACTTGTACTGTTGAAAAGCCAGAACACGCGTACGTTTGTAGTCCTATGCATGCCCACCACACACACACACACACACACACACACACACACACACACATTGACGGATAATGAAAATAGCTGTCGCCGAGTTAGACCAAAACTGTCCAAGGCACATCTATAAAACAGAAGTCGCCAAATATAAGGCAGATGAAACCCCTCGATTTTGTCGATGTCAAATAATTATAGGACTGCATCCGGTTTCAGTAAACATTTTGAGAACAGTAAAGGAATGCACATATCAAAACATGTTCTCTGAATTGTCAACAACTGCTGCAACCTCTTCTCCATGAAGGCAACAAACTCTGCTTTCCGTGATATTTTAAAACAACTGTACGACCCCATTCTCTTCCAAAAACTACAGGCACCTGTGGCACTAAAAAAAAAAAACCACACACACAAAACCCCACAGAACTTTAGTTTACGGTTACCCTTTACATAAAGCAACAGGAGATGAGCGGTATCGTAATGTTACGCTGTCACGGTCTGTGTAGTTCAACAAAACTAACAAATGGCTTTTTTCTTCAATTAATATGCATTGCATGTCACCTATTTTTGCAGGGAGGGCGGGGAGGCAGTGACGAGGGGAAGGGAAAGCGGCCGATATGGCCGGAAAAGGGCGACCTGACCGAGTCCACCAGACACTGGCTGCACGAGCAGGGCGCGTGCCACCTCCCGTACAGCAGGCCCCGGTGATCGTGGGCAGCCGCCAGAGCCACGTGAGGAGAAGGGGGTGCCGGCACCGAGGCCACAGAGCTGAGAGAGGTGAGGGAGGGGACCCCAGAGGCAGCTGCCGGCTTGCCGGGCGAGCTAGCGGGGGACAGGTCGTGGGGAGACAGTTTGGACGCCGCCACCGCCACCTGGGCCCCGGCCTGCAGGGAGGTCAAGGACAGCGCCAGAGGCATGTGGATCTGCGGATGAGGGTGAGTCACGGGGTGGGTGTGAGGGGGGAGGTTGCCGCAGCCACAGACGGGGGTCCGCTGACAGGTACGGCAGCCACAGGGGTGGGGGAGGGGGTGGGAGGGACGGAACCATGAAGGTGAGCCGGCAGACTTGCGCTGCCCCGGGCAGGAGGGGGGTGAGTCTGGTAAATGTCACTGACCAGCTTCTTCATCTCGTCCAGGGAGTTGTTCAGCATCAGGATGTAGTTCCTCGCCAGCAGCAGCGTGGCGATCTTGCTCAGTTTACGCACGGAGGGCCCATGAGCGTAAGGCATCACCTCGCGGAGGCCGTCCAGAGCGGCGTTGAGGTCATGCATGCGACGTCTCTCCCTGCTGTTGATCTTCAGCCTCAGGGCCTGCAGCTCCTTCTCGTCCAGACACTTGCTGGCCAGCGACGTTTTCTTCTTCATCTTGCTGATCACACCTCCGCTGCCGTGGCTGCTGCTGCTGCTGCCGCTGCTGCTCCTGATGTGGGTGCCGGGAGCAGGGCGGGAAAGGGAGGTGAGGTCGGGTGGGGAGGAGGTGAAGTAATGTGCCTGGGTGTGCTGGTCGAAGTCGTCGTCGTCTTCGGAGTCCATGTCATCCACGGAGATGAGCTGATCGGAGACATCAGAATCCTGGTCTGCCATGGTCCTTCTGCTGCACCGCCTGCCTCCACTGTCTTGGATATCGGCTGTGGGAAGAACAGGCAAACATTAGGTTAGCTGGGACACAATTATCAGTGCGTGCGTGCGTGCGTGCGTGAGCTCGCGTGTGCAAACACACACACAACCAATCAATCAGTCAACCAATCAATCCTATATCTTCGGCTTCACATACTGTCCAGAGAGCAGAGCTGTAAGCTAAACAGCATACGCTGCCCTGTCTCTCCAGGAAAGAAGTCCATTTTTATTTAAGACGACAGGCACTGACTGGACAGAGCATTGGACTTTACTTCAGTCTGCAGATCTTAGGCTTAACTATACACTTCTTCCTCTCCGAAGTTGCCGATGGTAGGCGTGTTAGCTTAGTGGTTAGAGTATACTGATCGTGATCCTATGGTGACTGAAGATCTCTTCTGATTTGTTTGTTCGAGACTTTTCTCCTCGAGTTAACTCTATTACTGACCACACTCCTCTGCAAGTCCTTTCAGATGAGACGGTAAACCAAGGTCCTGTGCGAAGGTATGCAGAGCATCTTGTGTACATGTGATCCACATTTTGTAGAGTAGGCGACCCGCTTCGGCTGGTTGAATGGATGATAAGAACATATCCAGCATGCATCCCTACTAAGAATGGACTTCATCAGGCTCAACTGCGTGAATCTGGATTTGTGTGCAGTGCCTCAAATCATTCTCCATGGTTAAACTGTACTCATGTAAACCTCCCTGTGATTTTGTCTCTTTCGTGAGAATACTCGACCAAAAGCTTCCCTAGGCAGGTTGAAGATCCTGTGTTCGAAGTGGATTTTCAAAGGCTATGGAAATGGTCAGTTGTTTGTGCCGTTGGTCAAACATGTAGTATCTAGAATATTATGGTCGCGGTGACCCCTACCTGGGGACTAAAACTAAAAACAACAATTATATTATATATATATATATATATATATATATATATATATATATATATATATATATATATATATATATATAAAGCCAAACTTTTTTTCCGACAGCCAGTATCTTCATATTCAGATTCGATAACAGACCATGGATCTGAACATAAGACGCACTTAGTGCACGTAAAGGAACTCACGGCAGCAAGAGATGCTCCTGGTAATATTATGCAGTAGATCGATCCCATCCTCATAGGCTAAAGTAAATAAATGTAGATGCACACACACACACACACACACACACACGGACAACAATGATCGGTGGTGTGTTGTCCTGTCACAGCGCTGCGCTCTTCCAAGCAAGAGCAGCCCCAAATGTCACACAAATAAATGTGCTGTGACCACGCGTGCCACACAACGTTACAGTGCCAAGTACAGTTGACATGACATAATCATCATACTTCCAGTCTCCGCTCAGTTGGCCGCTGCACTAAGGGGATTCCCCCGCTAGAGTTAGCGTTTGAACTGACTCCATTCCCCTGAAAGTGCTTTGAATGAGACTATAATCCGACATGGTGTGTGTGAATACATATCAAACATCTTGCAAGCATGTTTAAGCCACATCCATCTTTAGTGAGAATCATAGACCAGCTGTAAGCAGTGGCATAGCTGACCAAGAATTGCCCCTGCTACCTGGAGGGGGGGGGGGGGGGCCGCCAGGTACAACTTGTCTGGAGACACTACCTGAAACTTCAGTGCAGTGCCACAACGACTCCTCAAGGAGTTGAGGCAGAAGTCATGTCGTGAGTGCGGCGACACCCTGGCTGTCATTGAAATTTTCAACTTGCTGTGTTACTGATTCTGAGCAATGATTAAGTCCATACTAAAAGCATAAGCTCCCTGTTGCTTTCAACCAACCTGTGTTCGACATGTAATGTTCTTATTAAACATCTAATTAAATCAAGGATGACGGGGGTTAATTGGATTTTTTTTAAATGATGTTCTTAGTCCCTGAATCGGAAATTTTCGTTTGGACGTAAATATAGTCGCACCAAAAAAGTCGGGGTTTTTTTGCTATCATTATTATTCGGCAACAGTGACATTAATAGACGTGGATTTTTTTCTTCTTTTTTGTGGTGAGCATGCTACCAGTCAGTATTGCCATCAGTTGGCAAAATTACTGTGCAGTCTAACAGACTAGAACACACTTCAGTTCGTTTCTAAAGCTGAGTGTGCACAACTGTCAACTCTCTCTCTCTCTCTCTCTCTTCTCTCTCTCTCCTCTCTCTCTCTCTCTCTCCCTACCTACCTACCTACCTATGTGCTTGAGTGACTTTATCTACCCAAAAAATCTGTTCAACAAAAGAAAATAGTTTTGGAAAAAAACATAGAGGCAATTGAGATCTGGGTTTCCTAATCAATAGGATCACATGCCTTGTAAAGCTTTTTCCGTTGTTTGACATCGGGCCTTCAAGGGGTGCAATAAAAAGTGTTATCAGTGGACCCAAACCCAAACAAGCTTTATGGATAAATGTAAGAACAGCCTGAAGACAGCACAAGGCAAACAGATGACTTGACTTCTCCCGTAACTTCATGAGAAGTCATTGGGGCATGGTACCAAATTTTCTGGCAGTGTGTCTCGAACAAAGTGAACGTTGAGGAATCCAAACTTTCCAGCCTATATTACAGACTGTATGAGCTTATAGAAACCCAACAGTAAATCATTGTCCTGTCGTTATTTCAAGTGAATGTTAACATACCCAGTCTTGAACATTATCTAGATAGGGATGGGTTCCACCAGGTTCAACTTGCCCAGGACACACTGCCTGAAACATTTAGCTGCATTGCCCCAACGACTCCTCAAGGAGTTAAGGAAGAAGTCAAGTTTTGAACTCCAGTCAACTCAGTGTAATCACTCACCTCGCTTTCTTAACTGCTGTTTTCGTGGTTTTCAGTGAGAGAAAACAAAAGGCAACACCAAAGCAGCCCAGCTTTATCCACAGTGAGAATCCACCCTGTCAGCCACATCTACACAGGATGCCAATCTCTGCATGTATCCACACAGGCAAAACGGCTGTTCGGGCAGACGACAAAAAGGCGAGTGGACGAGCAAACCAATCTTTCTTCCTGCTGTCACCTTGTAGCAAGCAAGCCACAGACGACAGAAATCAGTTAGAGCAGTTGAAGCGCTGTCATGGTCTCTTGCCAATCTTTATAGCCCGTCACCCACCCCTCCCCACCCCCCAGAGAGCTTTATCCCAAGGTCCATCCCATTTGGGGGAAGCCACAAATCCCCTGTCCTAAGCAGGCTAGGGGCGGGACATCTGCGCGTGCGCCAGCATGTCAGTCCTTCCGGTGGCGACCAATCAGCGAGACAGGGATGTAGGGTGGAACAGTGAGACATCTGCCGACCTGTGAACAAGTCAGCCACATTACAGGCATCTGTGGGGAGATGTGTGAATGTGGGTGGTTAGGCAAAGTCTTTTCTTTGACACGTGAGAGAGGTTCTTAACTGTGCCCATCATTGGCACATTGTAGCTCTTAGTTAGTTAATGTTGCAGATCTCTGACTGTCGCCAACAGCAGAACCCCCCCCCCACCCCCCCCCTCTTGATTTTCTCACATTGTATCTCTTAGTTAATGTTGCAGATTTCTCTAAACTGTTGTCCACCCCTCCCTCTTTTACACATTGTATCTTTGAGTTAACGTTGCGAATTTCTCAACTGTGCCACCCCCCCCCCTCCCCGCCTCTTTTACACTTTGAATCTCTTGGTTAAAAATGTTGCCGATTTCTTGAAACTGTACCCCCTCCCCCTCTTTTATGCTTTGTGTCTCTTAGTTAATGTCGCGGATTTCTCAAAACTGTAGCCCCGTTTTGCATACTGTACTCATAGTTAACATGACGGGGTTCTCTCCCTTTGCCAATCTGGTTTTCTTTTATTTTCTATTTTGCAAAGTTTGGTAACGAACTACATATTTTGTTGATGTCTTTTATTGCTTGGTGATGATTAACATTACTTCTTATCAATATATTTTTGTTGATGATTATTGTTATTACAAATACACTTGGGTATGTTGGCCTTGACCAAACGCTTTGGCCTATAAAAAAATATATAGATGATATACACAAAGTAGGAAGATCTCAGTTGGAAGATTGTTGTGCTTTGAAATGTTCTGAGGGCATTGTCTTCACTGGCTGCCTGTCTCACAAAGAATAAAGTATAAGATTAATACCCTTTGTTTCAAATGTCTCCACAAATTGCACCTCTTATCTCTGTAACTGTCTCCACCTGTACACTCTGTCCCGTTCCCCCTTCGTTCAGCTGTAGATACGTTGTGCTTTCGAACACCCAGATTTAAACAAACCATTGTTGGCCGTCGCTCTTTCTCTGTTGGGTCCCTCCACATGGAACGACCTCCCTCTTCCACTTCGCCAAAAGCCTTCATTTGATTCTTTCAAATCTAGCATCGAAACGCACTTATACTCTACTTGAGATCTTCCCCTGTTATCTGTTCCTACTTTTCAATACTAGCCTTCACCTCCACCACCACCACCTAAGTGTGTTGTGTGTATAAATTTGATATTTGTTTATCTTGATATTTGTGGATGGTTGCATGCGTGTGAATGATTTGAATGCAAGCGCTTTGATTTGTTTACTTTACAAGATTCAGCGCTATATAAATTCCACACATCATTATTATTATTATTATTATTATTATTATTCATCCATGACAAGCCCCTGCTACACCGTTGTTTGATCTTCACCATAGGAATAACCCTATGAAGTCGGAGTGTGGCTGCCTATCTGGCGAAGAATTTCAAACTGCAATACATTCAACCTTTTCACCAGTGTGCGTGTATACTTCGGTCTCACAGTGATTCCAATGTGGGATGAGTGAGTCACACGGTTTCTGAGTGACCCTCTGGATGTTAAGCTGGGGAACACACAACCGGCGACTAAGTAGGGATTTCTCTTGATTCAGAATTGATTATCTTGAAGAGATATAGCAACGATTTTATTCTTTAAAAAATATAATAACCTTTCCGTCAAAAAGTTTATGCTTAAATTTGAATAAAGATCGCAAGATACAGAAGAAAGAGAAAACCAAAGATGTTATTGCTCTCGGTGGAAATGAACTTTTCGAAATGTATAGGATCTTCTACAATATAGTCACTACTTAAATGATTGCCTTAACACAACGAATTTTACTGTGTTTGTTGTCAGAAGAACCGGTGTATACCAAATGGCTACTTTCTGTCCATACACAAATTTAATAGCCATTTGGAGACAGCTTCCTTTTCAGTTTGCCGTCTCGTGTCACACCATTTTCTTCAAGTATGAAAGTAGGAAAATGATGAAAAACCATACTGGACTGGATTGGGCTGGACTGTGTATGCTATTAATTTTCGATCACGGCAAATTCTCTGTGTAAAATTTGGGTTGCTCTGTCTGGGGAAAGTACGTCGCCACTTGTGCAGTGCCCCCCCCTCCTTTTTGTGAGAGTGTATTACTTAGTCCTTATGAAAATGACTTTCGTACAGAGTTTTGCCAGGCACAGCTTTATTGTCCTAGGCTCTTTGACGTGTGCTAAATGCACGTTGCATACATCGGTTTAATTGAAGGACTAGCACCCTGACCACTACTCAGAGTCTAGTGGATGGAAAGAAAAACGTCAATACTCAGACGGGAATCGAGCCCACGCTTTTTAGGTGGAAGTGTTATCACTACACCAGCGTGTGACAGTATAGATTTGTTGCCCAATTTCTTGTTTATACAGTATAGGCGGGATAGCTCAGTGGTCGGAGCACTCGCTTTCCCCCAGCCAAGTTAAGCAGCGTCGAGCGTGGTTACCAGTTGGATGGGTGACCGTTTGCGCGCCTTGGCTTCAGTACAGTTCCCCCAGTTCACCCAGCTGTAAATGGGTACCTGCCCTCTTTAGGGTCAGGGAAGGTAAAGCAGCGAGGGAGAGGAGATGGGCGCCGCCCTCAATATGCTGGCCCTAGAGAAGTGAGGTCTCTGACGCCTCGCTCCCCTACGACCTTATAGGTTATGGGACTCCTTTACCTTTACCTTACTACAGTATAGGCAATCTTTGTAGGCAAGTTTTGCCTTAGTACTTAATCGCGCATAATAACTATTATGCTTCGAAGCGGATTCAGACAAGCCGTTAAGAAAAGATCAGCTTTGGGAGGGAGGGAGGGAAGGAGCAGACAGGCGGTCAGCGTACGGCCCCGTAATGTGCACACGTGCAGCACGTGACAGGAAACTTGACCCCAATACTGCTCACGTGTCTGTGGCTCAGGTCATTCCCATGGCTCTCATAAAGACTATGACTGTCTTTCTGTCTGTCTCTGTAATGTCAAGTTGATCATTATTTTGGAGTTGTGTTTTTATGACGTTGATGTTTTGTTTGAAATAATACTGTGGTGTGTGCCCGCTCCTCACAATTGTCCCTTGTCAGTGGCCGTAAAAGCTTATTACATTCATTCAACTGTTAATTAGTATGTTGTGTGGCGTGCGTGTATGCATGCGCGAGTGTGTGTGTGTGTGTGTGTGTGTGTGAGAGAGAGAGAGAGGCGGGGAATGGGGAAGGCAGGCGCATCAACTTCAACTTAATGGGGACGGAATCGAGGAAGTGACAGGAACAGAAACAAAAGAAACGACAACAGTAGCAACAACATACACAACAACAACAACAACACACAACACACACACACACACACACACACACACACACACACACACACACACACACACACACACACACACACATCATTAGCTGTAAATCGATTCAGTGAAGCAAAGGAAAGTGCCATGAAGTCCAAACCAAAGTGGGGAGGACTACATGATAACTTCTATTTTTTGTTGTTGTTTTTTTACATCAACATGAATGGCCAGGAATTCCTTCACATGTTGATTGTGTATTTAGAATTTCATAACAATTCGGACAGAAATCTACTGTGACTATACTCAAATCATGGACAACTTGTTAACTTATATAGAAGGAAGGTGGCAGGATGGTTAAGACGTTTGGCTGCCAACAAGTAAACGTGAGGTTCTGGGTTCGATTCCCAGCCTCGCCCTTTCTTCCTAGTTTGACAAAAAAATCGAACTGAATGTCAAAGTCCGGATGAGACTATAAACCGAGGCCCCGTGTGCGAACGCATGCAGAACATCTTGCGCACACGTTAAATCCTGTTCCTCTGTTCGAAAGAGTAGGCCATTGTGTGCCGATGGGAACAGATGACAAAATTTAAAATAAATAAAGAAAACCGCATACACACGCATTAAAAAACAAAAAAATAAAAAGTCATCTGAGCGCTTTGATTTGTTGCTTTACAAGGTTCAGCGCTATATAAATTCCATACATTATTATTATTATTATTATTATTATTATTAATATTATTATTATTAACCCG
Source organism: Rapana venosa (assembly GCA_028751875.1). NCBI lineage: Eukaryota > Metazoa > Mollusca > Gastropoda > Neogastropoda > Muricidae > Rapana > Rapana venosa. Next base: position 25,201,409 of record CM054145.1, read on the forward strand.
AAAACAAGAAAACCTAATAGACTATTTTTTGACTTGTCCAGGTGCAAGTGATATGACGTCAAGGAGGTGACAGACAGGTCTTTTTGACCCACGATTGGAGAGGACCCTTGCAACCTGTGCGGCCAGACTTGTCAGGGGGTAAGTGACGAGCCGCTGCAAAAACTGTGAAAGGTAGGGTTTTATTATTGTTGTCGCTGCATTTTCCGCAGCTTAACACCCTGGGGGTTCTCCAAAGCATGCACGCTGACTCACTCATCCCAACTTGGAATCACTGTCAAACCATGAGTACACATTGCGTGATGACTGTTTGATGTATAAGCAGCCATACTCCAACTTCAGAGGAGAAAGGTGTGTGAGGTGAGGATTATTGCAAGTTCGGGAGTTTCAATCAGGAACACAGAACACACGCGATCAAACACTGAAATAGATAGAGGCTTCACAGTCAGTTCTAAATGGCTGGAGGGTATTAGCCAACTGTTTGTAACAGATCATGATGGATTCCAAACGGTTGGAGTTAACCCCTTACCTTGGGATATTAGAATAGAGCATTAAATGGGGTCTGTGAAGATCTTGGTCGGCAGTGAGCTGTGTAGTGGCATCTCCATGTCACCCTACTGTGGATGTTCTCCTGATGGGGGCATGGGGCGGGGTGCAAACAGCCTCAAGCTCCGCCAAACGGACCATGGGCACAGATGATCAGAGCGATAATAAAAGTGGTTCTGGACATCTCCACTAAGAGAGTTCACGAGCTAGACGGGTCACGAGCTGCCCTGAGGTTGAAATGTGTCGGCTGAGGCCAGCAGGCAGACCTCCGTGCTCAAAAGAAGACCAGGCACTAAGTATTCCATCCAGTATAGGCAGAAAAAGAAACAGTACGTTGATGGCGACAAAGGATCCATCTGGGATATGTTTGTTTGTCCAGATCTCCGCAGCTGTACGCTCTTGGAGGTTTGTGTGTGTGTCGCTCCCTTTAAAAAGACTTGGCAGGATGCTCATAATTATGTGTCACTGACATGAAGATGCTCTTTGGGTGAGATCTCAGCACTTGATGAGACTCAGCCGCCATATTGATAGAAAACATAGGATGCAGATCATGGTCTTGGAGACTCAACGCGTGCGTGCGTGTAATGAACACGATGATTTAACTCATGGGTGTGAGCTTACAACTTAAACCGGGTTGTCATCGTGAGGTTGGCTTCAGCTGTGTTATCTCTTTCTTTTCTGCTTTTTCTTCTGGGACGTCTCTACCTGCTGTTTCCACGACACTCATTTCCAGCCATACCCAGGCTGGTTTTGTCATATCTCGAAGGTCAGAGGTCTGCAGGAAGTTTATTAATAATAGGCCGCTGTGATGACACCAACCAGGAAAGGCCCTGCACTGATGCAGGGTCGCTTCAGAGGGTGATGCCTGTTCCGATCTCTGTCTGTCTGTCTGTCTGTCTGTCTGTCTGTCTGTCTCTCTCTCTCTCTCTCTCTCTCTCTCTCTCTCTCTCTCTCTCTCTCTCTCTCTCTCTCTTCTCTCTCCCTCACACACTCTCTTCTCTCTCTCTCTCTCTCTCTCTCTCTCTCTCTCTCTCTCTCTCTCTCTCTCTCTCTCTCTCTCTCTCTGAAGCTCTTCCATCAGCATCATCTGACGATCAGTTTTCCGAAACGTCCCAGAAGACAACCACCCCACCCCCACCACCCTAAAAAAAACCCAACCCACACGGAAACACACCAGAGTCTCATTACCACGCCTGAGTGACCAGGAAGAGTGGACATCACGGCGTCAGATGGACAGGGAGACAAGAAGACACCACACCGTCCCTGTCCTGTCTCCTGGCGTCTGTCTCAGTGTCAAACTCGGTCCTCATTCAACCCCGTCACTCAACCGTCCCTGTCTTGCTCCTCCTCCGTCTGCTTCCATATTTTCCTCCTCATGGCCTCCCATAGATGCTCTGGTCGGAGATGAGAGAATGGACAATTGTTGCTGTCTCCATAGCGGAAAAGTTGCCGATTGTCGGACGCGGTGGCGGAAGATGGTTCATGGATCGTTGTCAAAGAGTTGTGGCGAGTGTTCTGGCCCTGGCAGTGATAGATCAAAGTGGGGATTGTCGTTTGACGTTGGGTGATAATGTCTTCAATCCTGGCCCCTGATTGACCAGGAGTGAGGTCATGCGAGACGTGTGTGTGGTGAAGGGTGCATGGCATGTCTGAGAATGTGAGGGATGAGGTAGAGATTACGGTGTGGCGTCAACGTGCCAGTTCCAGTCTGTGACACATCGCGGATTAAACACACTGCTGTCAGGTATCTGTAGGAGAGTGGGAGGATTTCTCGTTCTTTCCTTCTTTGGTTTATCTCTTAAAAAGGTTCCAGCAGTGACCTCACTTCAGCCCATGGGCAAGATAGTTAGTTGAAGATCCTGTGACTGAAAACCGGATAGATAGATAGATAGATAGATAGATAGATAGATAGATAGATAGATAGATAGATAGATAGATAGATAGATAGATAGATAGATATAAGTTACGCCAGGTGTTCCTTTTGCTCCACAAGTTCCGATATGAGGACAGAAGGAATCTATTTTTGACGTTCACTAAACAGATTATTACAAAATGAATGACACAAATAATCATGTTAATATTAGATGTGCATCAACGCATTTCGACAAAGTATTCTAACCATCTAGAAATGTTCACAGATGGCTCTGTGTTAGACACTTCAGACAGTGACGCTGAATGTGTCATCCCTCATCGAAAAATTGAAAATATCCTTTTCTCCTGGCAAAGGGTTTTAGATATTTACACCAGAATTGTATGCTATTTTAAAAGCTTCAGACTTTATCAGCAATTTCCCTTGTGTTCTTGTTTTTTCTCTTTGATTATGTGTAGATTCTATATCAGTTTATGTCCTCTCAAGCAAAATAACAAGAGACTTAGAAATGATAAATATTACCTTTGAAATTCAGATGTTGATATTTTGAATTTTGTTGGGTTCCTTCGCATTGTGGTTTATATTGGATTGAAGTATCGGACATGTTGTCACAGGAGAGAGAGAGAGAGAGAGAGAGAGAGAGAGAGAGAGAGAGAGAGAGAGAGAGAGAGAGAGAGAGAGTATGATGATGAGGACAGTAGTTTATTGTAATAAGATTTAAAGCCCATTCACAAGGGGATAGTGGGAGGGGGACTAGGCACAATACACATATTGAACATGAAAACAATTATTGTAGCCCAAAGGGTCGTCATGGCTTGGACTCCACGTCATGGCAAAAAGATGTATATTCAGAGATCCAGAGACAGATCGATTATTGCCAAGAGGTCAGTTAGGTCGGGCCACTGATTCTGCTATTTTGCTACACAAAGCACATGGGGAAAACCTGGACTGGCAAGTATAGGTATGCAGCTGTCCCATTACTCTCTGTCTCTGTCTCTGTCTCTCTTTCTATGTATCTGTCTCTGTCTCTCTCTGTGAGGGATATATATATATATAGAGAGAGAGATACTACATAATAATACATGTACACTACTTTCCCCCCATTATATATATATATATATATATATATATATATATATAAAATATATATATATATATATTATATATGGTGGGAGGGTGGTGTAGGCAGTTTCAGACGTGAAACAGACCAGATGCAGGCAGATAGCTTTGTATGCACAGGTAAAACAGTATGCCTACTCAGAAATCTTCTACCACACCGAACCAGTGTATGTTAACAGATGGTCTCCACGGGGCGTTTTTGTGTGTGCAAACAACAAAGTGCTTGTACGGGCTTTAGACTGCACAGAAAGGAGTATTCAGGGTAGGTAGGATACTCTCTTTTGCGAGACGAAGAACAAAGGGCCACGGGTAAAGAAAAGAGGGGTAGATACGAGTCCAAAGATCCCTGCTTTGATATTTGTGAACTCAAGTTTAAAAAGCGTCTATGTTCCACCACACAGCCAAATGGAATGGCAGCTTTTAAGGATCTCATTCTACTTCGAACAGTTTGCAAAATGCTGTTGGTGTTTTCTCAGCTGTTTGAGAACTCATATGAGAGACCGGCCAGGCAAACTATAAAAATGTATGTATATTTATGTCAAGCTGCAATGGACTGAGACTGGAAGAACCACAGTGTAGGCCTGCATGCATATAACTATACAGTTGTGGGGAACAATCCCCTTCTCGAGCAGTAGACCGTTTTACAAGGCAGGGCTGGAGACGCGGCCACTGTTGTTGTGAAAGGTGTCGTCTGGTAAACTGCCCTCTTGTGCACCCAACTGGAAAACCACTTGATCGGTAAACATCCCGAAGAGAAGGCGCAAACAAGGGAAAACCAGTGCCCCGCCACTCCTCGCTCAACGATCGCTGAGGGCTCTTTTCCACACAGAATACAACAGAAGAGAGCGAAGTGAAACTTCATACACGGGATTTGTTGTGCAGGTAGGGTGAGTGTCACCCGCCAATAGCCAGACCACCTTTCTTGTCAAAGAACGTGTTTATGTTTTACACTAGTTGAGTCCTTTGAATGAGGGTTTGAGGAGCATCCACATGGCTGGGGTCTGTTACACACAGGCCTCCTATTGTAGCCTGATATCTTAGCTGACGATGTCATACAGACCAACGGCAAAAGACTAGTTTAGACCATGGTGACTGTCAGAGATGTTTTGGTGAGCTGTTCAGTTATTTCTGTGCATCTGACGAACACAGACATGCCTTTGTCCAAGCTGTATCAGTTATTTATAAATGCAAATTGGTGAAGTGCAAAGGCATACATTAAAATGCTGCTGTGGCTCCAATATGATACAGGCATTGTCTTCATACATGGTAAGCTTCTAGTCTAACAACACAAACAGTACCTAAACAACTCAGAATGGAACCAGGCTTGAGGTGAAGATGTCAGATCATGGCTTTCATAACATTGAAAAGAACTTCTGTTCAGAACACGTGTCTCCCAAGCACTGTGATGCAGTAGCCTGTTTTCTGTGGTCATTTTATTCCAGTTTCATTTGCTCTCACTTTTGCTTGTAGCAGCTTGCGCATTGTTTCTTTGCCTCTAGCATCCCATAATGAAGTATTCTTGATATCGAGTCTTTTGCATGTTTTAGCGCCTTTGATTGACGGGATGAAAAACATTGGCAGAAAATCAAAAGATTCCGTCCACAAACTGTGTCTGCATAGCATGCCAAGCGGTATTTCCACTTCTGTTCAGAGTGAAAAACATATATAAAATTCAAATCATTAGTATTGTCAGTATTGTCAAACGCATTCACCTTGTCCGTTTTACATGAAAACCTCATCAGGTTTTGATATCTAAAGCAAACATGGGAACACGCTTCGTTGTGAAGCAGTCCGTGTGCTGGTGCTGTTTTGCTTGGCTTTCCTTGCCACACAGCATCCGTGGCATGGCGTCTGCCTGACAATGACAGGGAGGCTGGCTCCACACTGGGGCCGTGGAGGAGAAAGGGGTCATAACTCACTGACAGCGAGAGGGATCGGGTGAAGCAGCTTTCCATGTATCAAGTCCCTGCTGACGGCCCTGGGGAAGGGAAAGCGTGAAAAGCGCGGGGCCCAAGGCTAGCGCGTCAGCCCCTCCACAAAAGCTTGGGGAGGGGTGAAGTGAATCAAGTTTGTTGTACAAGGCCCGGGCTGTGAAAGTCAGTCTTTTCACGGCCCCGCCTTGCTTCATAGGTATCAATTTGGCCCTCGACAAAGCCTCCAAATGAACCTGGCGGCTAGGAGGTGTTTTGCCGGGCCTGATCCGCCCTGAAACAGTGGCCAGGCAGCTTGTGCTGCCATGCCGGCAAGCGGGGAGGACGGGGAGGACGGGCGGGGCTGCAGGCGCTAACAAGACGGAGCACCCTGATCAAGGAGGGGGCCTTCGATAAAACAGCTTTTGTCGCCCTGTCTACTTCTCCTCCGCCCTCCTTTCCCGCCTCCTTGGGCCGGGTAGAAAGGGGGGGGGAGGGAGGAGAATGTAGCTGGAGAGGTGGGGTATGGCGGGTAGATGCTCGTTAGATCTGCAGCCTTCCACACACACAGCCTCAGGCGCCGGCCACAAAAGCCGCTGTCTTGAGAGCAGGTAGGGGGTTTGAACCGAAGATCCCTCGATACAAAGAGGCAGGATTATTGACATTGGAAATCTGCTCCCCTAGAACACACAGCCAGCTCCCTAGCTTTGCAGCACAGGGCCCGCCGCCGCACGCGAGCGCTTTCTGCCTGTGTAGTGCGTGTGTAGGCGTGCGTGCGCTGTGCGTGCTGTGCGTGAGTCAGTATGTCAAGGGGGAGGACAGAAAGACGGATAAAGAGCGATGTTTATAATAATAATAATATTATTATTATTATAATGATGATGAGGATGTCAATGATCTTGATAATGATAACAATGATGATAATAATAATGCCAATGATGATGATAGTAATAATATGATGATGATAATGATGATGATGATGATGATGATGATGATGATGATGATGATGATATGGAATTTATATAGCGCTCAATCTTGTAAAGAAAACAACCCAAAGCGCTTACATTCAAATCTTTTACATGCATGCAACAGTCCACAAATAATTTGATTCATCATCATCATCAGTCCCGTGACGTTGGCGGTCGTGGAGGAGACATGAAAGATAATGCCGTGGTAAGCCTCCTCCATCCATCTCGGTCCTCGGCTCTGCGCAGTAGTGCCGAGTCATTCATCCTGGTCCATTCTCTGATGTTGTCCATCCATGACTTGTTCTGTCTTCCCCTCTTTCTGCCACCTTCGAGTGTTCCCTGCAGTACTGTTTTTGGCAGAGTGTTGTGGGGGGTGACGTGGCCGAACCATGTCAGCTTTTTCTTCTTACGATGGTGAGAAGGGTTCCTGTGGACCTGCCAGCCGTGTTATTTGGCTCTTGACAAATTCATTGGTCTTTCGTTTCTCCAGGATATGCCCAGCAGTTTTCTATGGCATTTTGTTTCAAATGACTGGATTCGCTTTGCTGTTTCAGCAGTCAAATGTCCAGGTTTCACTTCCGTACAGCAGGATAGTCTGAATTAGGGCTTTGTAGAGCTTTAGTTTGATTGGGAAACTGATCTGTTTACTTTTCCATATGGTGGTGAGTTTTGTCATGGAAGATGTTGCCATGGCTAATTTGATTAACAAACATCAAATTCACACACACACACACACACACACACACACACACACACACACACACACACACACACACACACACACACACACACACACACACACACACACACACACACACACACACTTATGAAGGGTAAAGGAGATGGAGATGGTTGTTGAAAAAAAGTAGGGTCAGGCATGAGGGAGGAGGTGTCAGGTAGGGAACAAGTGTGTTTTGAGGCTGGACTTGAAGTATCAAGTGTAGGTTTTTGGCGAATGGAGAGAGAGAGGAAGGGGGGGGGGGGGGACTGTCATTCCAGGTGGATGGACCAGAAATAGAGAACGAGCGACGGCCAACATTTTTGGTATTAATAACAAGCTGAACTTGGCTACCTGAGCTCGTTTTCCTCCACTAATATCTTCCCAAATTTATCATCATCTGATCAAGTGCATTTCTCTTACAAGATGTGAACAAAGCATTTGTCAGTTTCTGTCCTCTGTCCATGCCGAGGGAAATGCATCGTTGGCTGCAACAGGGTGGGGGTGGGGTAAGAGGTGGCGATGAGAAGGAGCGGGGAGACTTCAGAGGTTTGTTTAAAGCGTCAGAGTTGTTGTTGTTCAAGAGTCATTTGAGGTTGCAGGTTCAAGTCACCAACTGAGCTGCGTATTTCACGGGAGGTTTTGTTGGTTTTTTTCCTGGAGGTGGGTTTCCACTCCATACCCCTGCAAGTTCTTCAGGGGGAGGCTGAAGACTGGAGTGCTGTGTACAATTGCATCCCTGTCATGTTGCACATAGGAATCCGTCCTCCTTTTGTAGAAGAGTGGGCCAGTTATGGCAGGATGTATGGACGGCACAATCATATATATCCTTCGTGCAATCTGTAAATTGGATAGGGATGATCTCTGCCCGGTTCGGTTCGCTTACAGCACAGTGAAAGCTTTAGTGCGGTGTCCCAGTGACTCTTCAGAGATTAAGGGAAAGTGGGTGTATATGTATATGTATATGTGTAGATATGTGTAGATATATATATATATATTATCTATGTGTGTGGAGCGGAGTCGGTACTGATGTGAAGTCTAGGGAAAAACCCCCCTTGAAGTGAACGATTCGGTCGTTGCTCAACCCGGGCTTGATCTCAGGCCGTCAAATCATGAGAGCATCGCTCTAACCACTAGGCTGTCCCGCTCCCGGAATGACATATGAAGAGAGATGCCTCAAGAGATGCCACGGCTCTCAGGCATAGATGATTATGAAGACGATGATGATGATGGTGATGATAGTAATGATAATGAAGAGGAGAATGATGATGCTGATTGGGTGAAACGACAAGTCATGAAGGAAGACGTATGCACGAAGTCCTGCAAGCTGTAACTGCCATCTTCCTTCTTTCCCACACTCTGTTAGGACACAGAAGAAAACGCAACGACAAAGGTCAGTCAGTGAGTCAGGCAGTCAATCAGGCAGGCAGGCAGCAGGCAGGCTGGATGACCCCCACATACCTAGCATGTCCTTGTCGGCAGACTGCAGATCTAATCTACTCTGGTCACGTCTCGTTTAGTGGCCCTTTGCCATGGTGCAGTGGTTAGCGCGTTGGGTTACTGGTTTGAGGGTCGCGGGGTCGAATCCCATAAGAGTCAGGGTTTTTTCGGACTTCGACCGGCTCTTACCCAGAGTGACTTTGCTATGGGCTCACCGGGGAAACTGGGACCATGAGTATAGTGCGGCGGTTCGTACCCCGTTTGGACCGGAAACTTTTCCCCCATCCATTAGACCATGAGTGGTGGTCTGGGCGCTAGTCTTTCGGATGAGACGATAAACCGAGGTCCCGTGTGTTACACGTAATTATTTAGCGCACGTAAAAAAACCCACGGCAACAAGAGAGTTGTCCCTGGCAAAATTCTTAGAAAAAAAGCCACTCTGATAGGGAAACAAATACAGTTGCAGACATGAAAAAAAAAAAAGGTGGCGCAGCGCTTGTGGCGACGCGCTCTCCCGCTCTCCCCGGGGAGAGCAGCCCGAATTTCACGGAGAAATCTGCCGTGACTTAAAGTGGTATGAAATGAAATCTGAGCGCTTTGATTTGTTGCTTTACAAGATTCAGCGCTATATAAATTCTATACATTATTATTATTAGTAGTAGTATTAGTATTAGTATTATTATTATTATTATTATTATTATAGTCCTGCTGTACCTACTTTATGGGCAGTATTTTGAGAGCGTTGCTCAGACTATTTACCTGACCAACACTGATCTGTGGGGCCCAGTTGACGCCGGGATATATTATGATAGAAAGCGTAGAATACAGCCCTGTCGAGTTTGGTCTCAAAGCAGGTACACTTCCATAGCAGCATCGCTACATCACCCTCCTCGTCATTGATCATCATGCAATAAAAGAACATGGTCTCCGACTGATGGCCCCTTTTGCTCTGGTCTCAAGGTGACCTCAGTTTCGGTTTCCCTCCCATAGGCTTCTGTTCCTGTGGTGAGTTTGTGTCAAAGCCGTTGAGTTGGTTTGGGGGTTAAATGGAGAGGCTCGTTAGAGGGACACTGTGGTGGCTGCTATCCCGGGTGGGTATCTCACTCAGTCTGGTCCCGCGATTAAACTACTTGTGTCAGCAGGAAGCTTAGTAAGTGGTGCCCTGCGTGTGTTAGCTCAGAACATTGCTGTTGACCACCACCAAGGTGACCATCAGTAGTGTAGTGTCTATCTGGCCGGTGGCCCCGCGGTATCCCCACCCCCTTCCCACCCCCCAGTCCCCCTTTGTTAACTTCTGATACTGAGTATGCGACTTGAGGAGCCTGAGTATGACTGGGACAAAGAGATCGAAAATTGAGCGACGTGGGAGCAGCAAGGCATGAACGTGACAGAAGCTGAGCCAGTGACAAAAAAATGTGTCTAACCTAGTCTAGTCTATTTACTTTATTCCAGTCCAGTCTTGTCTGGTGTAGTATGTAGACAATGTGATGGGCACAGAACAGGCACAGGCTACAATACACCGTTTCAGGTCCAGACCTGTGACCCTCCCAGCGAGAGAGAGAGAGAGAGGAGGGGGGGGGGGAGGGAGAGAGAGAGAGAGAGAGAGGGAGAGAGAGCGAGTCACCAGTCCAATGGCCGACCCACCGGGCGCTTTGCTTGGCTGGTCTTCGCAGGCAGAGGACAGGCAGAGGAGGACAGGACAGTGTAGGTGTAGTGGAGGTGCCGGGTCCAGGGGCATAAGTTTGGCAACTGTTTTCGCCCCTGCCCCTATCACGGCTCTCTCCAGACCCCGGGCCTCCCGGGGCAGGGCACAAAGGGACCCCGGCTAGCCCGCAGTGACTTGGGCTTCATGGCCGCAGAAAGGAGAAGCCCAAGAGGTTGGCTGGGTAAGGTTACGGCAGCTAAAGCTGTGAGCTTTCCGCCAGTCATTAGCCTGTGTGGCTGACAGGCTGGGGCCCTGAGGGACCGGGAGGAAAGGTTTGTGTCCACATCGCCTCAGCAGCAGGGGTGCCGAATATGAGACAGCCCTGCTTCTATTCAGGCGCGCGCTGTATGCAAACTGAAAAGCCACCTTGTAGAGCTAGCTCTCTCTCTCTGTATGAGCAAGAAATGTGTGTGTGTGTGTGTGTGTATGTGTGTGTGTGTGTGTGTGGTGTGTGTTGAGAGGAGGGGAGGGGAGGTAAAGGAGGTGGGAGGAGATGAATGAGGGATTTGGGGTGGGGATGATGAGGGGCAATATGATTCATATACAGCATGGGCAGGTGACTTTGTGTTTGAGAATGACGTAGCGTTCTGTGTGTGTGTGTGTGCGTGTGGTGTTTTAAGCGGATGTTCGCATGTCTGCCTGCTTGTATGTGAATTTGAAGTCTACATAATCCCCAATGACCGCCTTCTCGACAATAGTCTTAAACCATCACGGGAAATGTAGCATCAATAGTTGATAGTTGCTACTACTTTATCCTGAACTGAAATGGTTTCAATTAAATAAACACTTCATGGGTAGCTTTGTGTTTTGTTGGTGCTTGGTTTGTTGCTGTTGTTGTTGGGTTTGTTTGTGGGTTTTTTTACAACAAAAACATGTCTATATTTTATAATTTTATGAGCAGAGCCAAACATAATGCATGTAATTCATTCAGTTTTTGCACTTTGTTTGGCTGTAGTATCCCACACCCTAATGCCGTCAGATCAGGAGTTTCACACCCAAACCACTAGACTGACTGCCCCACCTCCCAGACCACTAGACTGACTGCCCCACCTCCCAGACCACCTCCCAGACCACTAGACTGACTGCCCCACCTCCCAGACCACTAGACTGACTGCCCCACCTCCCAGACCACTAGACTGACTGCCCCACCTCCCAGACCACTAGACTGACTGCCCCACCTCCCAGACCACTAGACTGACTGCCCCACCTCCCAGACCACTAGACGACTGCCCCACCTCCCAAACCACCTCCCAGACCACTAGACTGACTGCCCCACCTCCCAGACCACTAGACGACTGCCCCACCTCCCAAACCACCTCCCAGACCACTAGACTGACTGCCCCACCTCCCAGACCACTAGACTGACTGCCCCACCTCCCAGACCACTAGACTGACTGCCCCACCTCCAAACCACTAGACTGACTGCCCCACCTCCCAGACCACTAGACTGACTGCCCCACCTCCCAGACCACTAGACTGACTGCCCCACCTCCCAGACCACTAGACTGACTGCCCCACCTCCCAGACCACTAGACTGACTGCCCCACCTCCCAGACCACTAGACTGACTGCCCCACCTCCCAGACCACTAGCACTGATTCCTGCAGAAGCCTCCACCACCTGGACCTCAACATCCATGATGGCGAAGTGGATATGTTAAGGTTAGGTTCTCTTTCGCTGTAAAATCTGTCGTGTTGTCTTTGGTTCTAATTTTTCGTGTGGACCTAGCCCCCAGGCGTTGCCCATCCACTGCAGGATGTAACCTAGCCCTCTGTATCACCCTCCATCTTTTCTCATCTTGCGCCTCTCTAGCTGTGCCCTGTCACACTCAGTTCAGCACATCTCTGGCACTGTCGTTTCTCCCATGCAAGAACTCTTGGCAAAGTCATCCATACTTAATGACTCTGTCTTGTAGAAAAATTAATGAAGCTATCAGCTTGTTGCTGCTCCGAATGGATGTGTGTGCTATGTGTTGCTTCTTTTCCGAACAAACCAAATGTTTCAACCAAATGGAATAGCAGTCTCCTTTACATTGTCAAGGATTGTTAATGTCCTTGTCTCCTTGCTGGTCTTCTTCGAGTACAGGTCAAGCGCCTTCAGGCTGTGCACAGTGCAATAGTTAGGACTGTTATCAAATCATGCTATTATGTCTGATCCTGTCTCTTATCTTGGGATTCTTAAGTACCTACACTGGTTTCTTGCTTGTGAACGAATCGTGGACATTGTGAAGCCGCCAGCTGTTAAAGGAAACCTTCCAACAGACCTCTCTGTTCTTGGTTAGTGGTAACACCTATGTTGTGTTCTCCAGACGGCTGGCGGGGCTCTTCCAGCTGTTCCTGACACACGGGATGTCAGCACTAGACGCCACGTCCACCAAGTAATCAACTACATTGCCACAATCATATGGAATCCATTGGGCAAGGATGTAGTAGAACAATAATTATTTGTTTCAGAATCCATTTCAAACATCTTTTTGTTTCTGTTGCTATGGATGTGGAAGCCTCCACCACAGTTATCAGACTCAAAAAGGAATCCCAACCTTCATTAGCAGACAGATTCTCCAAATTCGCATGCCAGGTAAAATCCAGCAGCAAGAAAGGCACTCATGAGCAAAACAGTTGGTAAGAGATGTAAAGACCTTTGGAACCTTCTTGCCCCCTTTTATGACCTTTGAGACATTCAGCACGGATACAGATGTTGACTGCATATGTCTGATAAAACTCAGCGGACTGATGTAGAAGTGAAAGCACCTCATTATATCCTCCTTTTTCTTGCTACCAGCCGGTGCTCGTTCTTCTCTGCGCTGCCTGAAAAAGGACATAAGATAGGATTGTTCTACCTTGTCTCTTCCTCTCCTGGCTCCAGCAGTGCGAAGTAACTTTACTCTTCGTTCCTTTCATCTGCTTAGTTCAAAATGAACTGTCGCTGTTCGCAAAGCACTCTTTTATCTTCGCCAAACTAATGTTTTTCCTTAAGTAAGTGTGTATGTGTGTGTGTGTGTGTGTGTGTGTGTGTGTGTGTGTGTGTGTGTGTGTGTGTGTGTGTGTGTGTGTGTGTGTGTGTGTGTGTGTGTGTGTTGCAAGAATTCCTCCCTTGTTAAATACCCACAACATATCTCCATTCAGTAATCCCCAAGACTCATGACACTTCAATGAACGTAAACACCGTGACAGGAAAAACATGATCCAGGTAAAATAAAATAAAAAGGGCCATAAACTAATCATCCCTATTCAATTAAGAAAAGAAAAAAACCCACAAACACCAGCAGTCCAGATTGCTTTCTTTCCTTGTGCGACCCCCCACCCCCCACCCCGCTTGCTTTCCGACTCAGTGGGTCATGGCACAGCCCCTCATGGAATATAGACCTCGGCAGGAGGAAACCGAAGGCGCGAGGCCCCTCCTCACACTGCCATTGACACCCAGGTGGGACATTTTCCACTGATGGGGTGGCCCCCGCAACAAAAGGAGCAGGACGACAGTCTGTGAGGAGGCAGCAAAGCAGGGTAGTTTACGGAGGCCACCTTCTCGGGTGACGCTCAGGAAGCCAGGCAGAAAACGGGTGTCAATTGGAAAGGCGACATGTCAGACCAGCTTGCCCAGCAGGGGGGGGGGGGGGGGGGGGGGGGGGGGGGGGGGGGGGCAGGGACTGAAAGTTAGCACCCCATGTCTGTCTTGATGACACCATGTGAGCGTTGTTGTGGTACAATGTTGTGGACAGACTCTTTTTTTAGAGAGAGAGAGAGAGGTTTTGTGTGAGTCATTGTATTGTGTTTATGTGAACAGACGGTGGTTGTCTTCTTTAAGTTGATGTTAAGTTTCTGTTGGGGTTTTTTTTTCTTGTACAGTATTGGTTTCATAGTTTGCGGGGTTTTCATTGTATTTTCGCTATCAGGTAAAGTCTGAATAAAATCAATCAAAACAGAATATAAGACAGGTATATCAACAGAGCTTTTCCTTGTGTCTGCAGTTAAAACAATGACCTGAGTTAAGCAGCAAAGAATTCAAGAAATATTTACATAAACAGGAACTTTTTATAACAAGCAGCAAGGCATTCAAGAATAGTTAAATACATAAAGAGGAACTTTTGGCAACCAAATTTCGTTTACAGGAACTGTTTATCAGAAAACTTGTTTCAATAGGAGATAAAAGGTAAAGGTAAAGGTGTCCCATAACCTGTAAGGTCGTAGGGGAGCGAGGCGTCAGAGACCTCACTTCTCAATAGGAGATATTTTCTTTAAAACTGAAAACTCAGAGCTATGCTGGTCAGTAAGGTTAGCCTAGCACAAGTGAGGCTTGGGTGCTCTGCCTCTTACTGCACGCAATGTTTCACACACACACACACACACACACACACACACACACACACACACACACACACACACACACACACACACACACACACACACACGCACGCACGCACGCACACATACATACATACATTCATACATACATATATATTCACTAGCAATATACTGACATGACAACACTGACATACTTGTATAACTTGTGCATAGAGAAAAACAACTTTCCTGCCATATTTAAAAAGGCAAAAATCATACCAGTCCACAAATCAGGTGATACTGCTTGTCCTTCAAATTACAGACCAATTTCAATTCTGTCTGTCTTATCTAAACCCTTTGAAAAACATATCCAAAAATCCGTATATTCCTACTTTGTAAACAACAATCTATTAAATGAAGATCAGTCAGGTTTTCGTAAAAACTATTCCTGTCACACAACTCTTACACAAATTACAGACAGTCTCCTACACAACATCAATGAAAATAAATATACAGGCCTTCTTTTTGTTGACTTTGAAAAAGCATTTGATGTAATCAATCATTCCCTATTATTGCGTAAACTTCACTTGTATAAACTAACACCAGAAATGATAAATCTTTTGAAAAGCTTTTTGTCGAATAGGCAGCAGCTAGTAACTGCAAATAATCAAACATCAGAACTAGTACCTATTAAACATGGAGTACCACAAGGGTCAATATTGGGTCCACTTCTATTTTCAATCTATGTAAATGACTTACCCCAATTTCTAGAATGTAGCTGTGAAATGTTTGCTGATGACACATCCCTCTATTGTAGTGATTCTGACCCCCACATACTTACAATCAAACTTCAACACAATATTGACAGATTGGTTACTTGGACTAAGCTAAACCATATGTCCCTAAATACGCGAAAAACTAAGTGTATGTATGTATTAGAAGGACAAAAGAGACAAAAAATGAAAGATAAATTCCAACCTCTGTTGATAGATAAAAGAGTAATTGAAGAAGTTGACTCCCACAGAATTCTGGGTGTAATTATTGACAAAAATCTTACTTGGACCGACCATGTGATGGCGCTAGGAAAACGTCTTTCTTACAAGCTACTTCAATTATCAAAAATAAAACATTTTCTAAATAACCACTCTCGCAAACTCTTTTTTTGCGGCCATATTTTGCCTATAGTTGACTATGCTTCATCTCTTTGGGACAGCTGCAGTGATACAAATTTAAAATTGATTCATAGATTACATAAAAGAGCACTGAAACTTGTTCTACTAAAATCAAGCTCCCTAACCATCAACGATTATAAGAAAACAAATATCCTAACCTTCAAAAACAGACTTTATCTAAATAAAGCTCTATTTGTCCAGAAAGTTGTCAATGGAAATGCCCCTCCAAAGATCACCAATAGCTTCAAAATCAATGAACACAGACATAATCATCTACTAACATTTCCGAGACCAAGAAATAATCTTTACAAAACAAGCTTCCTGTACTCAGGTAGTGACTTATGGAACAAGCTCCCAAAACGCTTAAAATGTATCAAAAACAAAAATCAGTTCAAGACACAGCTAAAATGAATGAATGCCTAGGAATTGACTAATAAGGCAAATCAACCATGATTAATACGGCAAAATCAACCATACTTACATTTACCAGCACTAATGGTATTCCCTACAACAACAACAAATTCAAGTATATCTTACTGTGACTAGAAATTCTACAGTAACACACTGTATATGTGTGGACGGAGGGGGAGGCAGGAAAGAGGCACACTAATTATGCAAAGAAGTAAGAGAATCTATGCAAGCTAGTAAATAATCTGCAATGTTGAAACAAGTGGAAAGGAGGAAATTTTTAAAAATCTTTTTATGGTAGACCTGATAGCTTGATAGTGTGTCCTTCTCTCTCTCTCTCTCTCTCTCTCTCTCTCTCTCTCTCTCTCTCTCTCTCTCTCTCTCTCTCTCTCTCTTCCTCTCTCTCTCTCTCCTCCCTCTCCTCTCCTCTCCTTCCTTTCCTCTCCTCTCCTCTCCTCATGCCCTGTCTTGTCTAATTCAATAGATTTTATCGTGGAAGTTGTTTTTATTGCAGTTAGCGATGAGATTATTAGTATTATTATAAGCGATACTGTTTTAGTTTGATATTGTTTTAGTTTTGATAGTCCAGTTGATTATGGACTTTTGAATTCTGTATCGTATAGGGACGGGATAGCTCAGTGGTCGGAGCACTCGCTTTCCCCCAGCCAAGTTAAGCAGCGTCGAGCGTGGTTACCAGTTGGATGGGTGACCGTTTGTGCGCCTTGGCTTCAGTACAGTTCCCCCAGTTCACCCAGCTGTAAATGGGTACCTGCCCTCTTTAGGGTCAGGGAAGGTAAAGCAGCGAGGGAGAGGAGATGGGCGCCGCCCTCAATATGCTGGCCCTAGAGAAGTGAGGTCTCTGACGCCTCGCTCCCCTACGACCTTATAGGTTATGGGACTCCTTTACCTTTTACCTTCCTATAGGGGTTCTACTTGTTTGAATAATTGGGGTTTTTTTAAATTATTATTTCTCTATTGATTGAAGGTGTATTTCCCCTTCCCCCTTGATACTCCTCCCCCACCCCCATCCTTTCCAATGCTTTTCTGTTATCATCGTTATGTTGTTGTCTCATGGTGATGGGGATCATTTGTTATATTGTTGTCTCATGGTGATGGGTGATTGTTGTTATAATTGTATTTCTATTATAATAATCATTATTGTAATCTTATTTGACTTCTCTTGCTTGGATAGTTATTGTGTGAATATGTCATTTTTAAAAAAGCGCTATTTGAAAAGTATGAGCGCATAAAAAAAAGCACACCTTTGCTGGGTGGAGGAGGAGAGGAGGGAGGTCATTGAAGGTAATATCAGTAACGACGAATGCCTAGTATTTTCTAACGTTTTATTCCTGTACCTTTTTTATATCTAAAGTATAAACGTGAAAAAATGGATGAAACAGTAAGTGAAGTAATTTGTTTGTCCTGACGTTTTATGCTTTTCTTTTTTTAATTCTTAAAACATTTTTATTTAAATGTGTGTGTGGACGTGAGCGCGCACAGGTGTGCATGAGTATGTGTGTGCGTGTATATGTATATGTGGTAATTTGTATTTTCAATGTATTTCCTTAACGAGTTTTTCCTTTTTTTTTCTTTTTTACTGGTTTTAATTTAATGGTAAATGATGCTATAATGTAGTGACTTTGTATAATCATTACGAAATTTGTTCTTAGATAGATGGCTTGATGAAAAAAAGCAAATGCATTGCTTTTCAATGTACCATCTGGAAATAAAATTTTGACTTGACTTGACTTGACTAGCAATCTTGTGTATTCTATTAGATAGGTCATGAAAAACTGCAGAATCTATGCAGTGACTTCGACTACTCCTCACTTTCCACATGCTTTCAGGAAACAGAAAAAAAGAGAGAACGTTGACAGGTGTCCACAAAAGACTTGTAGAGAAAAACACATTGTCAGAACCGTTCAAAACGATCCGGAGATGACGTCCTTACATATCCTACAGTTTAATCTTCACCAAAAAGCCTGGGCTAAACAGGAACAGACAAGTATAGTGCTAGACACACACCACACTGACTCCACTCCCACAGTCCTCTCCTCCAACAAAGACAACCACCCAGCCATGTCACTGACAGACACAGAGAGAGGGGGGGGGGGATGGGAGAGAGAGGGGGGAGGAGGGTGAAGGGGGGAGGGGGCGGGAGGTGAAGGGTGTTAAGGCAGAGTGTTTTGAGATAATGACTACTTGTCCGCCGACGTTAATCCACACCCCGTATGTGTCAAGAAGCAGCACCGGGGGTGAATGCCTTTCGCGCCGCCTCCTGGCCACTCGTTCATCACGGGGCTGGCACCCGCTTTAGGCAACAAGCTGCAAATGAGCGGGTACACTTGTTCTTTTGGCCTGTGGCCTCCTGGCGGCTCTCAGCAAATTGGCGGGGCCTGAAGTGATGGCGGAGATAGGGTGTCAGGACGTGAGCCGGCCCAGCTCCAGCCGTTTTGTCCTCCACACCAGACCCTGCTGACACGCTTCAGGGCTGCTGGCCCGCCACAGGGCGCGGCCTTCTCTGGCGGGGGAGCTCCTGGCTTTTCCCTTTTGCCGTTTGCTGGAGGAGGGGGTGCGAGTCAGGTTGACCCTCTGTGTGTGTGTGTGTGTGTGCGTGTTGTGTGTGTGTGTGCGTGTGTGTGTGTGTGTGTGTGTGTGCGTGTGTGTGTGTGTGTGTGTGTGTGTGTGTGGTGTGTGTGTGTGTGTGTGTGGTGTGTGTGTGTTGTTCTTCAATTTAACGTCTATTCACATTAAGTGATATTAGACTCTGTGTGTGTGTGTGTGTGTGTGTGTGTGTGTGTGTGTGTGTGTGTGTGTGGTGTGTGTGGTGTTGTTCTTCAATTTAACGTCTATTCACATTAAGTGATATTAGACTCTGTGTGTGTGTGTGTGTGTGTGTGTGTGTGTGTGTGTGTGTGTGTGTGTGTGTGTGTGTGAGTGTTTGTGTGTGTGTGTGTGTGTGTGCGCGCGCGCGTGTGTGTCTGTGTGTGTGTACGTGTATGTGTGTGTGTGCGTGTGTGTGTGTGCGTGTGTGTGTGTGTGTGTGTGTGTGTGTGTGTGTGTGTGTGTGAGAGAGAGAGAGAGAGAGAGAAGAGAGAGAGAGAGAGAGAGAGAGAGAGAGAGAGTATCCGAGGATCTAGGAGAGAACGCCCATTGAAAGTTTCGACTTTATCCTTTTAAAACTGACAATGTCTTTTTAGAGCAATTTTCACTCAGAAAGACTAAACTGCGACCCAGATTTGTTCGTCTATGTTGCTTGAAATATGAAGAGCTATGTGTCTGTGAAATGACTGCCACGGAAATGTAGAAAATCAAGCGCTGCCTGTTCCTAGGTAAAGAATTCCTGATACAGTGCTGACACTAGAGATGAAAGTGTGCTGACACTAGAGATGAAAGTGTGCTGACAATAGAGATGAAAGTGTGCTGACAATAGAGATGAAAATGTGCTGACACTAGAGATGAAAGTCGTTTCCATTGCTTTTTGTTGTTGTTTGTTTGTGAGTGGGAGTGGGATCATGGAATCCACACAAAAAAGTTATATTGTATCATATTCCATTGCATTGCAATGTATTGTACTGTGTCGTACTGTTTCGTGTTGTATTCTCATCTCGTTTTGTGATGTATCATACACCTCTTTAGACCACGGCAGATTTCTCCGCACGAATGTCGAGCTGCTTTTCCTGTGTATCCTGTTGAACAACAGTCAAACAGTTGACTTGTGGGTGGGCTGCTTGTTAGGTTAACTCGATCATCCTTTGTTTACTTGCATTGATTCAGAACAGTGTATGAGTTGGTCGACTGTTGTGACACACAACACTGAAGTCCTCCGTCACGATGCCTGCGTGTATGCAAAGTATGACAGGACTATGATCCCTTTACTTGTTGCCCTGTCGAGGTTATGCTTGTGTTTTTGTGGCGCCTTCTTTCTTCTGTAACATTCTGTTTTTGCTGTTGTTGTTATTGTTGTTTTCCCATTCCTCGGCTACAGCTGTGAAGTTCGCCAATAGTTAGATGTTGCGTGTGCGACTGTTTTTGCCAAGACTATCCTGCAGGCCGGGAACACGTGAAGAACAGGATGCACAACATTACAGACTGGACCAGCCTCGGCATGGTGCTGCTGATGTGAAAGGCTGAAGACAGACCAACCTGGAGTAAAGTGTTGACCAACATGTCCTGCATGTTTCACCAACGACCATGTAGACCAGGGAACTGATGATGAGGAGGAGGAGGAGGAGGAGGACGACGACGACGACGACGACGACTAACTCCTCATACAGAAGTGAATCATAGGGTCAGCATATCTTTTGTTTCCAGACCTCTGCCCCTGGGAATGTGCGGCACTGGAGGACACATGCATACCCAGCATGCACCATATACTACCCGGTGAGATGGGCTTCGCCAGGTTAAAGTTGCACATGACATGCTACCTGACAAAATCTGTGTTGTACCCAGCCACTCAGTTATAGGTAAGTTCTGTTTAACCACTAACACCCAGGGGTTCACCCAGAACGTGCACTGTTGTCTCACTCATCCCACCTAGGAATCTCTGTGAGGTTGAAAGAACACACTGGATGAGCAGTTTGCGTGTATTACTATTGTCAAGTACCTCGAAGTATAGGCAGCCATACTCAGACTTTACAGGATGCTGGGCCTTTCAAAGCGAACACCCTGCCTTGCTGTTGCCCATATTTTCTTGTTAACCATAATTTTTACTGACAGCATAGCTGAATAGTTTCTGACTTTTTATCTGTCTTTGTTATACTTTTAGGAACTATATTTTGAATCAGAACAGCAAATCCCCCCCCCTCTCTCTCTCTCTCTCTCTCTCTCTCTCTCTCTCTCTCTCTCTCTCCTTCTCTCTCTCTCCTCTCTCTCTCTCTCTCTCTCTCCCTCTCTTTCATACACACAGACACACACAAGCTTGTGCGCATACACACGCATACCATACCACCACACACACAACACACACCACACACAACCCATACCCCATGCCACACTACACCACACACACACACACACACACACACACACACACACACACACACACACACCTCGCCAGACTACACCACACACACACACACAGACACACACACACACACACACACTCACACACACACACACTCACACACACACACACACACCACACTCACACACACACACACACCACACTCACACACACACACACACACACACACACACACTCACACACACACACACACACACACACACACACACACACACACAAACACACACCCCACCCCACACCACACGCGCACACACACACACACACACACACACACACACACACACACACACACACACACACACACACACACACACACACACACCGAGGTAAACATCCTCAGTTCTCACAGTAGTGGGTGCAGTTCTAGCAAAACCTCTACACTAGGCCTACCTATGCCTAGGGACACAGAGAGAGCCCGTGAATGATGCTGGCCCTCTGCTCTCTCATTTGCCCACACTAGGGGTGTGGTCACTGCGGTCACTTCAAAGCCTGCACCCAGCCCCTAGGGGCCAGCACCTCCTGTCCGTTAGGGGTCAGACGACAGTCGGAGGGGAGGGGATATGGGGGAGTGGAGGGGGGGGGGTGGCAGTCTACACTAGTATTCCTTCTCCCCGTGGGAATCTGCAGGTCTGTCTGGTTTCTGGTAGGACAGATGGGGGAGAGAACGAGGGGACAGCCTTTGTTTCTGTTTGTTTTATCTGTTTATGTGTTGTTGATGCTTTCTGTGTTTTGTGTGTCCGTGGATTGAGTTGAGTGGACATGCATGATTCTGTGATTGATTTGGGATGATGAGTTTTATGAATGGTTTGTTATTTTAGATGCTTGAGTCAGTAATTGAGGGGGTAATTTATGATATGCTGAATGAATGCTTTTGTTGTTGTTGCTATTGTTATTGTTGTTGCTGCTGTTAGCGTTGGCATTCTCCAGCTTACACCCTAGGGGTCACCCAGAATGGTTTGAGCTAAGTTTGGTCGATAAATGATAAAGTGATCCTTGATTTGATTTTTGCCTGAATCCCTTGAGGAGTCGTTGTGGCTCTGTACTAAGTTCATCTGACTGTATGTGGAGGGTAAGGTGTACCTGGCGGAGCCCACCCCTGTTCAGACAAGCAGGGTGCATGCTGGGTGTGCTTGTCATCCACCTTACCATCAGTATTGTCCTATCATCATCATCAGTCCCGTGACCTTGGCAGTCGTGGGGGAGACACGAAAGGCGATGCCGTTGTAAGCCTCCTCCATCCATCTCGGTCCTCGGCTCTGCGCAGTAGTGCCGAGTCATTCATCCTGGTCCATTCTCTGATGTTGTCCATCCATGACTTGTTCTGTCTTCCCCTCTTTCTGCCACCTTCGAGTGTTCCCTGCAGTACTGTTTTTGGCAGAGTGTTGTGGCGGGTGACGTGGCCGAACCATGTCAGCTTTTTCTTCTTGACGATGGTGAGAAGGGGTTCCTGTGGACCTGCCAGTCGTGTTATTTGGCTCTTGACAAATTCATTGGTCTTTCGTTCTCTCCAGGATATGCCCAGCAGTTTTCTATGGCATTTTGTTTCAAATGACTGGATTCGCTTTGCTGTTTCAGCAGTCAATGTCAAGGTTTCACTTCCGTACAGCAGGATAGTCTGAATTAGGGCTTTGTAGAGCTTTAGTTTGATTGGGAAACTGATCTGTTTACTTTTCCATATGGTGGTGAGTTTTGTCATGGAAGATGTTGCCATGGCTAGTCTGACTTTGATTTCTGTCGTCGATCGCCCGTCCTTTGTGAGTGTAGCGCCAAGGTATTTAAAAGCGTCTACCTCCTCCAGTTGCTGGCCGTTCATGTAAATTTTAGCAGTGGCGTTGCTCGTGCTGTTCACAAGTACTTTACTTTTCTCCGAGCTCACCTCCATCCCATATATTGGCCTATAGTATACACTTAATTTGTGCCTACCCCCCCCCCCCCCCCCCCCCACCTGCCTGCATTTAGTTTGGTTGAGTAATTGACAGGTACATTGTTCAGTGGCTAGCTGGCTGATTTATCATTTCATAGAGTTTCGGCTGAACACATCGTTCCCCATTGATAACATGGCTATCAGCGGTTGTGGCCATGGGTAGACGGCCTCCATCCTGTGGTGTATAAGGCTTGAAATATAACAAATGGTATATTGTTCTGATCAGATAAAGGCGTTCATATAATATAATATAATATAATATAAAGCTTCAAGTACCTGGGAGCCATTGTATCAGACCAGGGATCCAAGCCAGAAGTAGTATGCAGGACTGCACAGACAATAACAGCTTTGTCAAAACTAAACACCATCTGGAGAGATAAGAATATCTCACTTATCTCCAAGATCAGACTAATGCGCTCCCTTGTCATATCCATATTTCTGTATGCCTGTGAATCATGGACCCTGACTGCAAAATTTGGAGAAGAGTACAGGCAGTGGAGATGAGATGCTTTCGGAGACTCCTTGGCATCTCCTACAAAGACCACATAAGCAACGAAAGCGTGCATAACAAATCCAGCAAACCTTTGGGACCCTATGAGAACCTTCTAACGATGTGAAAAAGCGTAAACTTAAATGGTATGGGCATGTCACAAGATCCCAAGGAATTACAAAGACAGTTTTGCAAGGCACTGTCCAAGGAGGAAGAAGAAGAGGCAGACCAAGGAAGAGCTGGGAGGATAACATCAGCGAATGGACAGGCCTAGAACTCAACAAAACCCTGAGAAAGGCAGAACAGAGAGAGGAATGGAGGGAACTGGTTGTTGAGTCTTTGAGGGTGCCCCCACGGTCGTCAGACTACGGGACAGATAGATAGATAGATAGATAATATAATTTAATATAATATTGTTAGAGTTTTGGGTGCTATGGTCTGACTTTTGGGATAAAATACTCAAATTTTAACTTGAGTAAAATGAAACTATTTGTATGAGTATCTATGTCTCTTTGCTCTCTTCAGTTTCTCTCTCTCTCTCTCTCTCTCTCTCTCTCTCTCTCTCACCTCCCCCTCTCTCTCTCACCTCTCTCTCTCCCCCTATCTATCTATCTATCTATCTATCTACTATCTATCTATCTATCTTTCAGTAATGAAAGACTAGTAACCATAATTATTATGAAACGGTGACAAGATTAGGGAAAAAGCAAAGTCAGATTCCCGGCGGATAAAATAGATGATGATATGCAATTACCATACACGATACGCCTGCAGGAGTAGCAGTAAATAGCAATACACCCAAACAACTTTAACACTTTGCAAACCACACAAACAAGCATACATACAAACAAACAGACAGACAGACAAACGACAAAACGGGGATGACAAACGCTGAGGAGAGCCATGCTGCACGTGCCAACAAGACCCGGTCCTGCACACAGCCACGGCGGACAGGTTGTGCCTGCAACACTGAAAGACGCCGCCGCCCTCAAGGAGCAGCAGTATTGGCTTCATTGGCCCGCCTCCCTCCCTGCACTTCGGCGACAACACATCAAGGACTTGAACCCTCGGTACCAAGAGAAAAGCCAGCTCCTTAACCCGCTAGTGGGGGTGCCGCCTTTTCGCGGGAATTAGCGTCTTTGCCCCTCTTGCCTTCCCTGGGAGGGGCAGCAGAACAGAGCTACTTGGCAGGGCCGGTGCTGGGTGGTGTGGAGATGAAACGTGAAGAAGTGGGAGAGGGAGGAGGGGAGGGAGCGGTAATGGAATCCTAATTGGCACAATCGACACAGTGCCAGCTGTCTGCTCTCTGTTGGCTGGCGGCTGTGTTTGTCTTTCTTCTTCTTCTTGTTTCGTTTTCTTTCTTACTATCGTCGTCTCCTTTCTTTCAACCCTTTCCCAACTCTTGCAATATCCTTTCTTTGAAAATTAATCTTTTCTGTTTTTGACTAGTCTAGGTTACGTTGTGTTGCTCGGTTGTAGCTGGTTCACTTTCTTAAGAAATCCGGTTTTGTGCATGTTTATCTGGTTCCAGCCATTTTGAGGTTTGTTTTCTATTTGCTAAGTCAGTCAGACACCCGGTCAGTCAGTCAGTCGGTCAATCAATCAGTCCACATGGCACGCGTGACGGTAAACAGTCGCTTCTTTTCAGAAGAAGAACAAAAAGGAAAAAAATGAAGAAGGTATATCATATTTGGAATAGGGTGTTTTATTGCCGAGGATGATGATTATTATTGCACCTAAATTCATTACATTTTGAATGTTGTTGTCGGGGGTTTTGTGGGGTTTTTACCTCCATTCCAATCCCTTCACAGAACTGTTCACTGTTTCAACCTGAACGAAATGACTAGTTCTAAGTCTGTAAGGTTCCATTTTTTTTAACCATTATTTCAGCTACCCCCCCCCCCCCCTAACCATTTTTTTCAAAGAAAAAAATGTTAAAATGACCATTAATTATACACAAAATTCACGTTGTTGTTCTTATCATTGTAATTTTTTTTAAATTACTCTGTTCACCAAGCCTAATTGGATTAGATTGGTATAAAATAGCGACAAATAAATAGAGAAATTAAGAATAGATGGCTTTGATGTTGCCGTTATATATCGCTGCCATTATGCGTTTACTTCGCTAACCAAAGGTAACATAAATAGAAATATAGTTACTATAACACTCAAAATCTTAAAATTTATCTCTTCTGTCTATCTGTCCTTCCCCTCTCTCACCCCCTCTCTCTCTCTCTGTCTCCTGTCTCTCTCTCTCTCCCTCCCTCTCCCTTCTTCTCTTTCCCTCCCTTCCCTCTCTCTCTCTCTCTGTCCTCACAACACCACACCGGCGGCGCGCACACACACACATACAAGCTGAGCAATTCCACGTAAAGTTTTACAACGTAAAGTCAACTTCATTTAAAGGTCACACGGGCAAACTAAACCCTTGAACAAAACTATAATTATGAACCAATATTGTATCAAACACAAGCTGCCACTTTGAGCGGAAAAGGATTAAGTACGATATAGTATTTGATTTATCCATCTGCTCTACTATTTCTAACATCATTATCTACAGCAGCAGGAGCAGCAGCAGCAGCAGCAGATTTAGTAGTAGTAGTCATAACTGTATTTCAATCCACCACAAGACACACAACAAAAGCTTTGTGTCGGGAGAAGCCCACACATCAGTCGTTTTCAATGATATGTAAATGGTGAAGACCCTTAAGCTGGGGACACACTACACTGTCTTTTTCTTCCCAGCCTTTCAGAAGGACCGTTGGAACCTGTTCGTTCAGACCTGTCAGTGTGACAAGGACGTGCTGCCACACACAACGGTTAAAAGATGTGTGAGGGGAAGGTCATTGTGAGTTCTGGGATAACATCCCTTACACAAAGCACGCATACCTGTTCATGCAGCATAAACATAAACTTCATAGTGAGGGTTGATTGTGGATCGTGCGAGCCATCTGTTTGAAACAGAACAGGGCATATTCCTGGAGAACAAACTGTGACGGCGGATAGCCAAGAGAGACAGTTAAAAACATGTCATAGCGTTTGAGTTGCAGTCGCTACTTCAGAATCTCCGTTGGGACTTTAATACAACTTCAGCAACAACACAACCTATCCTGAGTGGTCAGGTTGAAGCAGAACCTGCAAGCCGCTTGAGACAGTATGTTAACTGTGACAATCACTCCGGCTTAGGATGTGTTTCGCTATACCCGTCCCTGCCTGCCCTATTGTCCAGGAGCCGCTTTGTTGTTGTGATTGTATTTACGCTCCAGCAGAGATTTGCCATGTAGGGACTGCCCGGACGCCTCGTCAGTCACCCCCTTTACTAATCAGAATAGCTGAAGAGCCTTAGCCTACAGCCGTAGTCCTCAGCTGTTGCCACACGTTTCCAGCCCTTGAGGACGGGAGGTTTAGTTAGGCTAGAGAGGTTGGACAACAGCGTTTTGTGTCTGTGAAGTGTGAACACTTTTGTGGGGCTGTCCTGTCTACCAGTCAGGCCTTTACAGCAAGAGGATGGGGAAGACACAACAAAAGAAGTTCAAGGCCATCAAAAGACACCAGGTGGAAAAACATAAGCTTTGCGCTGCCAGGGTTCATCGTTCACCCCCCCCCCCCTCCTTCTCTCTGTCTCTGTCTCTGTCTCTGTCTCTCTCTCTCTCTGTCTCTCTCTCTGTCTCTGTCTCTCTCTCTCTCTCTCTCTCTCTCTCTCTCTCTCTCTCTCTCTCTCTCTCTCTCTCTCTCATCTCTCTCTCTCTCTCATCTCTCTCTCTCCTCTGTTCTGCGGGACAACAAAGGCAGGCACAGGCGTTAGCGGCCTCTTGAAGCGTCAGGCTTTTACGCCCCGTGGACGAGAAGTGGGCCCAGTGTTGACAGGGAGGTATTGATGACATGTCAGCCAAATCATACACTGCAGTGTCGAGTGATGCTTGACAATCTACTCCCTCCCTGCCCTGCCTTCTCTCCACTTCCAGCCTCCCTCCTCCCCCCCCCCCCCTCTCTCTCTCTCTCTCTCTCTCTCTCTCTCTCTCCCTCTCTCTCCTCTCTCTCTCTCTCTCTCTCTCTCTCTCTCTCTCTCTCTCACCGTCCTGTCCTCGCATAGGTTGTGGGAGCTACGCTTTTCAGCAGAGGGTCGCTTTGATACACAGTGGGTTGTTGTTATGAAGAGTTATGTGAAAAAGATTGGCCATGGTGGGTTTTCTCTCGTTTAAAAGACAGTGCCTTCAAATACACACGAAATCAGTGTAATGTGTCAGCTGATTGTTGAGACCTCATGATGGATTCAAGTGTACTGATACCTGGGGTTTCTTTCTTTCTTTGTTTGTTTGGGGTTTTGTTTTATTTTGTTGGGGTTTTTTTTGCTTTTGAAAATATATATGTATTCAAATGTGCAGATTTTCTGTTTAAATTCTCCTCTTTACACACACGCGTGCGCACGCACGCACGCACTCACACACAAAAGATATTAATATGTATGTATATAATTATGTATGTATGTACGTATGTATGTGTGTACGTGTGTATGTATGTATATATGTACGTACGTATGTATGCATGTATGTTTGTATATAGGTATGTATAGATACATTATTGGAAACAAAATCAGAGAAAAATTCTTCAAAACCATGTTCCACGCAAGAAGAAAACGTTCTAAAAATAGCCACACGTGTAGGTACGGACGTCACGTGCACTGCACAACACAGCCTGACACTGTCAGCTGGCAGGGGAGACAAACAGGAAGCCCTGCAGACAACATCCTCTAATCCTTGTCCCCACATTTCCCCCCATCCAAAAAACAACAGCAGTCATCCCGCTACAGGGGTTGTATGTTTTCCTGCGCACAGCCTGGCTTGGCGCACAGTGACGAGTCCAATTTGTCATGGAACAGGCCGCAGACAGCAGAGAAGCATCTGCTACTCACGACACTTCAGCCTCTTTACCAAATCTGTGCTGAAGGCTCAACCTCCACCCCTGCCCTCATCCCCTACCAGAGGGGACAGCGGCCTAGAACACTTCACCCCCACCCCCCATTTCCACCCCTACCCCCCAGCCAGAGCTGCCTGTGTCTGCTGCTGCCTGGATCAGGCCAGGGCCAGATGTGCTGGCCACCTTCTGGCATTGTCTGCTGTCCAGGAAGACACTCCCGCTCGCCTGAGGCGCCGCAGGGGGTCCATTATTTAATGCAACATGGACATTTTGGTCATTTTCTTGGGTAATTTAATTGTCATCGCAAGCATTGTCTGCTGTCCAATTTATGCAAAGGAGCGCGCGCTGGGAGGATGGGTTGTCGTGGCAGCGGTGGCAGGCGAAATGTGACCAATTAAGTGAAGGGTCCTCCTGCCCCGCCCCCCAGATGTTGGCGCTCTGGCACCAAGACGTGGGGTCACCCTGCCACCCTCTTGTAAGGGTGCAGCCTCACGCACTCTTCCAGCCTCTCTGGGTGCTCGTCGCCTTGTGTGTTATTCCGCTGTCTGCTCCCTTGTAAGGGTGTGTGTAGCCTGACATCGCCGCAGCACACTTCTAGCCTCTCTGGGTGTTCCTCGGCTTGTGTGTTATTCCGCGGTCTGCTCCCTTGTAAGGGTGTGTGCAGCCTGACATCGCCGCAGCACACTTCTAGCCTCTCTGGGTGCTCCTCGCCTTGTGCGTTATTCCGCTGTCTGCGCCTCTCACGTCATTCTGGCAGAATGGAAGTGTTGGGCTTCGTGTTATATAACACTTCTGCACTCAGTCATTGGATCCGAGATCAAAGTGTGCCGATGCTAACAAGTAATTAAGCCTTAATGCGGCGACACGCCAGGCTCCTGGATCATGTGGTCTGCAGGGATCAGTGGTCTGGAGGTCAAGCAGCTTCCTAGGAAACAGAGGTGTGGATTTGGTCTCCCTTTGAGCTCAAAGTTTCTTCCCATCCACTAGACCTTCAGTGGTGGTTTGGGTGCTAGTCTTTTGGATGAGATGATAAACCGAGGTCCCGTGTGCAACACGAATTCCGCGCACGTTAAAAAAAACCAACGGCAACAACACATTTGTTCCTGGCCAAATTATGTAGAAAAAGCCACTCTGCTAGGGGAACAAATACCTCTGCAAAGAGGGAAAGAACAAAAAATGGGTGATGCTGCTCTTGTAACGACACGCTCTCTCCGGGAAAAGCAGTCTGAATTTCACGCAGAGAAATGTGCCATGACCAAGTAGTGGATAATCAAATGATATAAACCTATCTCATACAGATGTTTTGTCACGGTAAACATAAATGTTAAACAATCCAGACTCTTGATTTTTACCCGACCGCTTAAAACAGTGGATTAAATCAAATGAAATAAACCTATCTCAAACGATGTTTTGTCACGGTAAACATAAATGTTAAATAATCCAGACTCTTGATTTTTACCCGACCGCTTAAAACACATCATAACAGGTAAACGGTAAAGGTGTTCCCTTTACCTAGTCGATCGTTGGGGAGCGAGATGTCAAAGATCTCAGCTTCTCCGGGGCCAGCATATTGAGGGCGGCGCCCATCTCCTCTACATCGCTGCTTTACCTTCCCTGACCCTAATACATCATGATCTATTCCAATCAGATGGCTTGTATCCTCCAGCCAATCAGTCTCCACCATTCAGCTCAGTTTGCACACACAGCTGTGTGCCTTGTGCATATGAATGAATCCTTGGAACTAACAATGACCTTCACCTTCCGTTTTCCAAACGTTTCGTGTAGCAGCAGCATCTTCATTTCACAGGACTGACAAGGCTGATCTCTTAGTCCTCACTCAGCACTCGTTCAAAAGGGTGTATATGTCACTGCATGTATAAAGTAATGGTAAAGGTGTTCCCATTACCTATACGGTCGTTGGGGAACGAGGTGTCAGAGACCTCAGCTTCTCTAGGGACCAGCATATTGAGGGTGGCACCTATCTCCTATCTCTCGCTGCTTTACCTTCCCTGACCCTAAAGAGGGCAGGTACCAATTTACAGCTGGGTGAACTGGGGAACTGCACTAAAGCCGAGGCGCACGAACGGTCATCTACCCACTAGGCCATTGCGCCCAATGCTGCTTAACCTTAGCTTGGGGAAAGCGAGTGCTCTGACCACTCAGCTACCCTGTCCCCTCTCTGCATTGAGAAAACTTGTCAAAGAAAAGAATTACTTGGCAAGTCATGTTTTCCATGTGCTGGCCCATTGAACACCATCGATATGACTCAGCAGTAGTGGAGGACCTCGTCTGGTGGGTGGCCTTACAGCAGAGAGTCATTACTGCCTCTTTACGGACTGCAGGTTGAGGGATTTGAGAAGATGAGTTTGATTGTGGGTTTTTTATGATAGTTAAATGGGAATGAACAACAGGTCTGATGCCTCACAGAGGATGAGGCAGAACAGATGACGGCATCGGGCAAACTGACTTTAAGTTTGGACTGATTCGCACATGGTGGTGGTGTCTTTTAAAGGGGAATAAACTAAGACGACAATCAAACATTTGGTTTGTTTACCTTTTCTTTTAACAAAAAATGTCTGATTTCACATACTAATTTGAAAAAGATGTTTGAATGAAAATGGGTAGGACTGCGAGGGCTTTTTTTGGGGGGCGGGGGTTAGTACAAACATTTACTTTGACAATCAGTAGCCATTCATTTGACTTTTTGGTCGCAGGAGAAGTGATAGAGTTGTAGTAGCATGAGCAGTAGCAGGAGCAGTACTACTAGTAGTAATCTTCATCGAACGCTCAGACAGCAACTACTGTTGTCTGTCATATGAACGAAAGTGCGTCACGCAGCCGTTAAGCGCCTGACAAGTTAGGCCCAGTGCATCCGACTTCGGCGTGAGACAGAGTTGCTATCTTTTAAGCCTTTCTGGAAAGAAGGGCAGGAGAATGGACCAAGAAGGCAGGAAACAGACAAGAAGGAGGTGACAAGAAGAAAAGGTGCTGGCAAAATCAAAGATAGGTACAGAAAGAATGGAATTCCTAGCACAGAATTTCCAGAAGGTGGGGATGCTATTCATACGGAGAGGGCCCCGGCACCCTCACTGGGGGAACTGCCAGTAATAAGAATGACGATAAGGATGAAGATAAAGATAATGATATTAGACGTAATAGCAGCAGTAGCAGTATTACTACTGGGAGGAGTAATTGCAGCAGTGGTAGTCTTTTCCTTTCTTCTTCTTC
The DNA here is from genome assembly GCA_028751875.1 of Rapana venosa. Classification (NCBI taxonomy): domain Eukaryota; kingdom Metazoa; phylum Mollusca; class Gastropoda; order Neogastropoda; family Muricidae; genus Rapana; species Rapana venosa. The sequence continues at coordinate 25,233,126 of CM054145.1, forward strand.
TTCTTTTTCTTCTTCTTTTTCTTCTTCTTTTTCTTCTTCTTCTTCTTCTTCTTCTTCTTCTTCTTCTTCTTGTTCTTCTTCTTCTTCTTCTTCTTCTTCTTCTTCTTCTTCTTCTTCTTCTTCTTCTTCTTCTTTACATTCTTCTTTACATTCTTGTTTTTCTTTTTCTTCTTCTTCTTCTTCTTCTTCTTCTTCTTCTTCTTCTTCTTCTTCTTCTTCTTCTTTTCTTCTTCTTTTCTTTCTTCTTTTTCTTCTTCTTCTTCTTCTCTTTTCTTTTCTTTTCCTTTCTCTCTTCTTCTTCTTCTTCTTTCTTCTTTCTTTCTTCTTTCTTCCTTTTTCTTTTCTTCTCTTCTTCTTCTTCTTCTTCTTCTTCTTCTCTTCTTTCTTCTTCTTCTCTTCTTCTTCTTCCTCTTCTTCTTCTTCTTCTTCTTCTCTTCTTCTCTTCTTCTTTCTTCTTCTTCTTCTCTTCTCTCTCTTCTTCTTCTTCTTCTTCTTCTTTTCTCTTCTTCTTCTTCTATCTTCCTTCTTCCTTCGCTTCGTAGAAACTCTCGTAATCTACTCAACTCTTTCTGGCAAATATGAAAATGCGTTGGCTGCCATTAAGCGCTGACATTCAGCCCTTGCATCCGACTTCAGCGTGTAAGAATGTAACAGCAAAGTCATGTCTGGGGATAAGAAAAGGCGGATTTAAGCGACCAAGTCAGGGTGCAGACTTTATTGTACTCCAAGGAAGGAGTTTCAGGAGAACGACAAGGCAGAATCAAAGAGAGGGATAGAAAAGAGGGATTTACTAGCACAGAATTTCCTGGTGGGGATGCTATTTATACTGATAGCCCCCCCCCCCCTCCCCCATCCCCAAGGAGGTATTTTCTTTTCTCATCACACTTATGTAGATTTGCTCTGGAGGTGATGAAGCATTGTTGTGGGTTTTCTCGCACACAGTAACATTCTTTCAGAAACTGATCTTATTGTGCCTCTTTTGTGAGAGAGCGTGTGTGTGTGCGCGCACCCGCGCGTGTGTGTGTTTGTGCGCGCAGGGACGTGTGCGCATGCATGCTTACTTCAGATATAATCAACATTTGGAAGCGTTGATAAATGTGTACATGTTGAAATTTGCTGTTGCTTTCTCTCAGAGGTCACTGGCACTAAGGCATTGCCATCCAGTATAATGATTAAGATGTGTTTTTAGGTATAGGCATCGCTTCTTTTCTTTTTCCGACAGAGAAAACTCATGACTCTAAGCTTTACACACAAATCTTTCCAAGCAGTGTACATTCTATGTTGAACGGTCACCCTTGCGCTTATAATTCATACGCGTTAGAAGATGTGCTTCCAGGAAAGAGGCCCTTTTCACCAGCCGCCATGGCGCAGTGGTTAGCGCCTTGGGTTACACACTGTAAGATGGCGGGTTCGAATCCCATAAGAATCATAGTATAGGGATTTTTTTTCGGACTTTGGCCGTCTGCTACCCAGAGTGAGTTTGCTATAGATTTAATTGGCCCGTTGGGTAGACTGGGACCATACAGTCGAGTTCATCCACTTACGGATGCGATTTGGAGAGTGTTGCTCAAATTACCTGACCAACACTGCAGGTGTCTGTATCTCTCGGGCCTGGTTGACGCCGGGATATATCATAAGCGTAGAGTACAGCCCTGCCACGAAGTCTCCAAGCCTGTGCACTTCCATGGCAGCGTTGTTTCATCAACTTCATCGTCATTGATCATCATGTCATAAAAGAAAATTGTCTCTGGTCCGGGGTTTCAAGGAAGATGAGCTACCAACAAAAAAAAGGAAAGAAAAAAAGAGAGAGAGGGCCTCTCTCATTTCGGCTGACAGCAATTAAAGACTGAAATGAAAGGGAGGGCTAGGAGGCAGTGACTGTGATCTGCCATCCCCTCCACAGCAGGGGTCTTCACAATCGCCACCACCACCACCATCACCACCACCACCACTACCATGCCATGTTGCCAGTACAGCCTAGCCAGACCCCGACTACCTTCAGCTCTTCCCTCATCACAAGCTTCCAGCTAGAGCCGCGACAACAGACGCAGAGGTCACATGACTTTCGGGGGTCATATGATTGGAGAAGAAAATGATGGCTGGCCGAGATGTTGATGACAGTCCCAGCTTGCCTCGGCGATACCCGCCTCTTTTCACGCCACCCGAGTTGCCCGCCAACTGTAAATTACTATCATCGGTGCAGAAATAATTCGCTACATGGGTCTGGGAGAGACTCATGGACACAGGAAAGCCTGGGCCCCTGCCGTACAGCCTGGGGATATCCTGATGTTTTGGCGGAGGAAAAAACAGGGCGGGGGAGAGAAAGAAGGGGGGTTGTAGCTCATTACGGACAATTGAGTCCAGCGTTTGCAGGCGGTGTGTTTCTTTGGGCCCTGCCTCAACGCCTGGCTGCACCGCCCTGTGCTGCCTTTGTCAGCGCCCAGCCTCCCAGCCAGTAAGGAACACAGGGCCTGCTGACGATCACCACATGGCTGTCATCCTCATTCATGTCCACTTCACTCAAGCTGCTGACTCCACGGCCAATGGCCTTGAGCAACGTCAGCGGTGTAGCAGCCAACGTCTATGAACTGGAAGAACTGCATTGTCTGGCCAGTTATCATCTTCTGCTTCAAGGATTACTGAGATTTTGTTATCATGTAGGACAGACAGAACTGTGTCGGCTCCTTCAATGAAAAGAAAGGAGAAATGGTGGTAGTGTTATTTCGGTTTTAAATATTGCTTCGTTTTTAATGACGGCTACCCCTTTTTTCAGTATCGTGTTTTTATCAAAGCTCCATTTAGAGTTTTATTTCTAAGTTGAGAAGTGATGACCGAGAAGCTGTTGATAGTGATAAGTATGTTGAAAATATTTGTTTTAGTTTTGGTACGGGGACAATGGGACACAGCCATTCTGTCTGGTGGGCTTGTCTATCAAAAACAAAAAAAGATTAAAAACAGAAGAAAAAAACAGAATAGGTCTTGGAAATAAGCTTATGTACCACTATACCGATCAACATTTGGACAAGACTTTTCTCACAGTACATGAACAAGAAGAGTAGATATCAAGATATGTTTCTTCACAACCACTGTTTGCTGTGAAATCCTGACATCATAGAACTAGTAGTTTTCTTTGCAAACGCTCTCCATTGCCTTCAGCAGATTGTCCTGTGTGATTACTGGACCTCGTGTGGCACACGCCCTCTGCTAATGTCACAAGACACGACGACGCTTGGCGTGGGTCGTTGTCTTCTGCAGATAGTGTTTCTTTCATTTGCCGGGGAGAGGAAGACAAACAGAGTGGAGGACGCTCCGCTGTGTGAGGCAAGGCGAGAAAACAGAAAACAGCTGAAGGAGAGGAGCAGACACCCGCATCACGCCACCCCAGGAGCTGGTACCAGTCCCCAGGCACCCACACTCTGCCTCCTCCTCCTCCTCACACTGCATAATGCAATCAGCCATGTGTTACATAAGGCTTGACACTAGCGGTGACATTTTTCTCTCTTTTTCGTTTGTCAGGAGGACAGTGGCTGTAACCGTCATGAAGGCTGCATGCAGCACGCTGCAGGTCCTGCCAGTCTCCACACAGCCTCTTGGCCACTGGGCTGGCTCTAGCCAGGCCACATCCTCCTTCGGAGCGGCTTGTGTAGCGGGCAGCACTGCAGCACATGGTCTGTTGTCTGGCTGCCAGTCTGGCATGAGAACTTTTCTGTGTGGCTTATGTGGAGTTCATGTGATATGAGACATTATTTTCAGAGGCGGTGGTTAGTTTATCATTTTCATATCGTAAGCCTAATTGTAGTCATATGATCAGGCATGGCATATTTATGTGTTTAGCTGACTTTTGTTTTAAATACGAACACGGGGGTACTCTTTTCTTCCTTCGGTGATGTCTGACTCTTCTGACCCTCTATCACTCAGAGACAGAATAATGATAGTGTTTTCCGAGACTGTCAGGCAGTGAACTGCTGTATGGCATCCTCACTTCAACCAGCTTGCTGTCTGGTTTATGACGCCATTCCACAATGAAAAAGTTTTGCTTTCTGTGAAAACTTATTGAAAACCTTCCCTGTACTTCGAATACCTGTCAGACCTGAGCCTATTTTCTCATTATAATGGGGGTATTTTTAGTTTCTGTCATAATGACTTGAAACTGTGTGTATTCCTGGAACTCGATTTGAAAGTCATATCTCTCATATTTCATTTATCTTCATTTCTAAGTCACACCGACCGTTTATTTTTTTTTAATACTTTTTAAATAAGAACAAATCATGAATGCCCGTATCTCTGTGCTGTGGGCCTTAAAGACCCATACTCCGTTAAAAGAGTAGAAGTAAGTGTAGCGACTCTACCACCTCCAACAACAACAATAATAATGTAACAAAAAGAAGAAGAGTGGTAATGATTATTTTACCTTGGAGTCTTCTTTACTTAGAATGCCTTATCGCATGACAATCAAGCCCTATTGATCAACAAAATCAGTTTCATCTAATGATAGTGGGAAGTGGGGTATGTGGTAGCTAGTAATTTTTTTTTTTAATTCTTACAAAATGTAAAATTTCAATCAGCTTAATTGTAAAAAGGAGACATTGAAAAGTTCATTGTTTCAGTTGTTACCTTAATCACAAAATGTTGCAAAGACAGTCATCAACTTCTTTGCTTTCTCTGTCTTTTCCCTCTTCCTCTTCTTTCTTTTTTTTTTAAAGAAGGTGGGCGTATGATTTTTTTTTGGGGGGGAGGGGGGGGTAGAGGGGGGGCGGGTATTTTTTCCTTAATTTTTTTTTGAAAACTCTGCACGACAGAACTGATACAGGCCCGAGCGCGAGAACGCCTGGTGAAAGTCATCAAAGCTAGCCCCGAGGCGTTTAGAGAAAAAAGTCTGTCATTTTCGCCACACGAACAGTTAAGCCTCTGTGGCCCTCTGTAGCCGCCTGCTTCCCTATCGCTCCACCTATCAGATAGGGGCGGTAATTTCTCCTGTCGTCTGCCAAGTCGAGAGGAGCAAGACAAAGCCCAGGAAACTAGCCATGAAATTTTGATGCGATTTTCCCCTACTGACAGCATCGAGGACTGACTTTGTGGAACAGAAATCACAATCACACACACACACACACACACACACACACACACACACACACACACACACACACACACACACACACACACACACACAATGCGTGCTTTCAGTTACAGAGAAGAGGCTGTGTAGGCTAGTGGTGATTTTGTTGGAGGCTGAGCAAGAAGATGGAGACGTTGTAGTTATTATATGATGGAGACGTTGTTTTGTGCTGGAGAAGTTGTAGTTATTATGTGATGGAGACGTTGTTTTGTGCTGGAGAAGTTGTAGTTATTATGTGGTGGAGACGTTGTTTTGTGCTGGAGAAGTTGTAGTTATTATGTGGTGGAGACGTTGTTTTGTGCTGGAGAAGTTGTTTTGTGCTGGAGAAGTTGTAGTTATTATGTGTGGAGACGTTGTTTTGTGCTGGAGAAGTTGTAATTATTATGTGATGGAGACGTTGTTTTGTGATGGAGAAGTTTGTAGTTATATGTGATGGAGACGTTGTTTTGTGCTGGAGAAGTTGTAGTTATTATGTGATGGAGAAGTTGTTTTGTGCTGGAGAAGTTGTAGTTATTATGGGATGGAGAAGTTGTTTTGTGCTGGAGAAGTTGTAGTTATTATGTGATGGAGACGTTGTTTTGTGCTGGAGAAGTTGTTTTGTGCTGGAGAAGTTGTAGTTATTATGTGGGGAGACGTTGTTTTGTGCTGGAGAAGTTGTAGTTATTATGGGATGGAGAAGTTGTTTTGTGCTGGAGAAGTTGTAGTTATTATGGGATGGAGAAGTTGTTTTGTGCTGGAGAAGTTGTAGTTATTATGGATGGAGAAGTTGTTTTGTGCTGGAGAAGTTGTAGTTATTATGGGATGGAGAAGTTGTTTTGTGCTGGAGAAGTTGTAGTTATTATGGGATGGAGAAGTTGTTTTGTGCTGGAGAAGTTGTAGTTATTATGGGATGGAGAAGTTGTTTGTGCTGGAGAAGTTGTAGTTATTATGGGATGGAGAAGTTGTTTTGTGCTGGAGAAGTTGTAGTTTATTATGTGGTGGAGAAGTTGTTTTGTGATGGAGAAGTTGTAGTTATTATGTGATGGAGAAGTTGTTTTGTGATGGAGACATTGTAGTTATATTGTGGCTGGGATGTTGTAGTTATTTTATGTGGAGACATTGCAGTTATAGAGTGGTGATGTTGTACTTATTATTTGTGATGGAGAAGATGTGTTGTGGTTAAGATATTGCAGTTATAGATGTGATGGAGAGGTTGTAGATATTATGTGGTGGAGAATTTGTTTGTGATGGAGACATTGTAGTCATATTGTGGTGGAGATGTTGTAGTTATTTTATGTGGAGACATTGTAGTCATATTGTAGTGGAGATGCTACAGTTATTTTATGTGGAGACATTGCAGTAATAGTTGTGGTGGAGATGCTACATTTATTTTATGTGGAGACATTGTAGTCATATTGTGGTGGAGATGTTGTAGTTATTTTATGTGGAGACATTGCAGTAATAGTTGTGGTGGTGATGTTGTGGTTATTTTATGTGGAGACATTGCAGTAATAGTTGTGGTGGTGATGTTGTAGTTATTTTATGTGGAGACATTGTAGTCATATTGTGGTAGAGATGCTGCAGTTATTTTATGTGGAGACATTGTAGTTATATTGTGGAGGAGATGTTGTAGTTATTTTATGTGGAGACATTGCAGTAATAGTTGTGGTGGTGATGTATATATTTTATGTGGACACTGCAGTAATAGTTGTGGTGGAGATGTTGTAGTTATTTTATGTGGAGACATTGTAGTCATATTGTGGTAGAGATGCTGCAGTTATTTTATGTGGAGACATTGTAGTTATATTGTGGAGGAGATGTAGTTATTTTATGTGGAGACATTGCAGTAATAGTTGTGGTGGAGATGTTGTAGTTATTTTATGTGGAGACATTGCAGTAATAGTTGTGGTAGAGATGCTGCAGTTATTTTATGTGGAGACATTGCAGTAATAGTTGTGGTGGTGATGCTGTAGTTATTTTATGTGGAGACATTGCAGTAATAATTGTGGTGGTGATGTTGTAGTTATTTTATGTGGAGACATTGCAGTAATAATTGTGGTGGTGATGTTGTAGTTATTTTATGTGGAGACATTGCAGTAATAATTGTGGTGGTGATGTTGTAGTTATTTTATGTGGAGACATTGCAGTAATATTTGTGGTGGTGATGTTGTAGTTGTGATGGAGAAGTATTATGTGTCGTAAAGACTGTATTATTTCTTTCATGACTTACGATTATTTTGTGGTGGACAGGTTGTAGTTTTTTGGCGCTAAGAAGTTGTAGTTATTAAGCTGTAGTTATCTTGGGGGTTGAGAAGTTGTAGTTATTAAGCTGTAGTTATCTTGGGGGTTGAAAAGTTGTAGTTATTAAGTTGTAGTTATTTTGGGCTGATAAGGTTAATTTTTTTTAATTAGTTATCCTATTTTTGGCACATAAAAGTTGTAGTTATTGAGTTGTTGTTTTGGAGCTGAAAAGGACTTTTTAAAATTATTATTAAGTTGCAGTTATTTCGGGGGCTGAGAAGTTGTAGTTATTTCGGGGGCTGAGAAGTTGTAGTTATTTCGGGGGCTGAGAAGTTGTAGTTATTTGAGGGGACTGAGAAGTTGTAGTTATTTAGGGGGACTGAGAATTTGTAGTTATTTAGGGGGCTGAGAAGTTGTAGTTATTTAGGGGGCTGAGAAGTTGTAGTTATTTAGGGAGCTGAGAAGTTGTAGTTATTTAGGGGGCTGAGAAGTTGTAGTTATTTAGGGGGCTGAGAAGTTGTAGTTATTTAGGGGGACTGAGAAGGTGTAGTTATTTTGGGAGCTGAGAAGTTGTAGTTATTTATGGAGCTGAGAAGTTGTAGTTATTTAGGGGGCTGAGAAGTTGTAGTTATTTAGGGGGCTGAGAAGTTGTAGTTATTTAGGGGACTGAGAAGGTGTAGTTATTTTGGGAGCTGAGAAGTTGTAGTTATTTAGGGAGCTGAGAAGTTGTAGTTATTTAGGGGGCTGAGAAGTTGTAGTTATTTAGGGGGCTGAGAAGTTGTAGTTATTTAGGGGGACTGAGAAGGTGTAGTTATTTTGGGAGCTGAGAAGTTGTAGTTATTTAGGGAGCTGAGAAGTTGTAGTTATTTAGGGGCCCCGAGAAGTTGTAGTTATTTAGGGAGCTGAGAAGTTGTAGTTATTTAGGGAGCTGAGAAGTTGTAGTTATTTAGGGGCCCCGAGAAGTTTAAAAGGTGGGAGGTGGTAGTTTATATTGTGGTGCGCTGTGTGCTGTTTCTTCTCTAATTTTTTTTTGTTAGTTTCCACTTGCAAGTTCTTCGGCAAAGGTTTACCATGATTTATCTGAAAACGTGAATTGTGTAAGTTGTTCAGCTGCTGTGTCTCTGTGTCTCTCTGTCTGTCTGTCTGTATGTTTCTCCTCTCTCTCTCTCTCTCTCTCTCTCTCTCTCTCTCTCTCTCTCTCTCTCTTCTCTCTCTCTCTCTCTCTGTCTCTCTATTTCTCTCTCTCGTTCTATTTTGGACATTTTATTGCGCGTTACATGCATCTTACTCTTCGTGTTGTTGATTTTTTTAAGCTTTCGTTTGTTATTAATTTTGTTGGGTTTTTTCGATTCATAGTATTGTTTAATAAAAACAGAAAGGTTTCTGTAATTGTTTGGCTATATCAATCTAATTTTTTCTCGCTTGGATTGCTTGATAATGATGCAACCTGAAGAAATTCTCTCTCTTTTTTTTAAACGCTATTTAAATTGTTTAATTGTAATCAATGTATTTGTTTTTATAGTAATGTTCAAGCCAGTTGGGAATTGTGTGTTTATTGAACACATACTTTTCTTCTTTTTCGAAGTAATAATAATTGATGTATCTCTGACATTTATGTTCAGGTCAATTGAGGATTATGTGTTTGTTGAATATACATTATCTTCTTTTTTAAATCACAGGTTGAACTTTTGTTGTCGTTGTTGCAGTCAGGGTTTTGATTTGTTTTTTGGTACATGTCTTTTGGTGATAGTCCCTAATCAGGGCAAGGGCCGGATGAAAAAAAGTATTTGAATACTTACTTTGCTACCCTTGGAAAATAAAGATCATTCATTCATTCTCTCTCGCTCTCTCGCTCTCTCCTCTCTCTCTCTCTCTCTCTCTCTCTCTCTCTCTCTCTCTCTCTCTCTCTCTCTCTCTCTCTCTCTCTCTCTCTCTCTCTCTTTCTGTCCCTACGGGCGGGGACTGGATGTAAAAAAGCATATGAGTACTTATTCATTATCCTGGTAATAAAAGAATTTGTCTCTCTTACTTACAATGTGTAGATGTTCTTTTTATGACTTTATTGGGGTTTTTCCCCCTCTTTATTGTATGAGTGTATGGGTATTTGGCTTACTTTATCATCATGACATTCAATTTGTATGAGTATAATCAAAAAGTGTTGATGGTGATCGTGTGCTATGTGAGTATTATATATTTAGCATTATTCCTGAAACACACACACACACACACACACACACACACACACACACACACACACACACACACACACACACACACAAACACACACACACACACACACAAACAAACAAACAAACAAACACACATTCTCTCTCTCAATGACTGTATAGGTTTGGATTTCTTCTTTTCTTTTGTTTCTTGTTTTTTGTGTGTGAGTGTATGGGTATTGAGTTCATTTCATTATCATGACATATAATTTGAACGAGTATAATCAAAAATGAGTGTTGATGGTGATTGTGTACTGTTTTGAGAATTATATATTTGATATTATCTCTGAAACACACACACTCACACTCTGTCTCTCTCTCTCTGTCTCACCTTTTATCGTTTTGCTTATAGTTATAGTGTATCCTGATGAAGGATTCATACTCTATATTTTCAATACTTTATTGGGCTTGTCGGCTGTACTTAAGTTTTAATGAATGCCCTATTTCAATATCTTATTGTTATATGTAACAAGTATGTGTACCATTTGACAATGTGTAGATGTCTATTTTTATGACTTATTAAGTTTGGTTGTTATTTTTCCTGGTTTTGTTGTTATTCTTATTGTTGTTGTTGTTTTTTTTCCTTTTTTTTCTTGTTTCTTCTTTTTGTTGGTTTGTTTTTTCTGTTTCTTTTGTTTGTTTTGGTTGGGGGTGTTTTGGGGGGTGGGGGTGGTGTTTTTTAGGGTTTTCTTTTATTTGTTTGTTTTTTTGTTGTTGCTTTGTGGGGGGGGAGAATTATTTCCCTTTGTTTCTACTGTGTGAGAGTATAAATATTGGGTTATTATTAAGATTTATCCATACGGGCGGGGACTGGATGTACAAAAGCACATGAGCGCTTATTCATTATCCTCGAAATAAAAGAATTTGTCATTGTCATTTGTCTCTCTCTCTCTCTCTCTCTCTCTCTCTCTCTCTCTCTCTCTCTCTCTCTCTCTCTCTCTCTCTCCTCTCTCTCTCTCTCTCTCTCTCTCTCAATCTTTCTCTCAGTCTCTGTCTGTCTGTCTATCTCCTCTCTCTCTCTCTCTCTCTCTCCTCTCTCTCTCTCTCTCTCTCTCTCTCTCTCTCTCTCTCTCATGATAGCATCTTAGTGTGGAAATCCCTTTTTTAATGTCTTTAATCACGGGAGGGGGTTACGAAGCATAAAATTCAATTCAATTCATGCATTCGACGTTTTCGTTCTTGAAAATATCCTTTGAAGAAGTTGATTTCTTGTATATGTGTCAGAGACAGAGACACACACAAGGGTAGAGACAGAATCAACCAAGCAAAACCAACAAAATACAATAAATAAAACGGATCTCACTCACTCCAACCAGCCAAAAGCCTCAAATAACCGGAACTTAACAATCCCCTTCCTTTCAATCCACCCAAGTGCCTCTCTTGACACAGCAAAGAGCTTCTCGAGGGGTAGCCACAAACCTGAGGACACAGGACGGACAGGCAGGCAGGCAGGCAGGCGGAACACACTATCACCAGCAGGCCTTTTGTCCGGCAAGTGGTCAGCCTCTTCACGGCACAGTGCCAGAGAACCTGCAGTCTGAAAAGATTCGAGTTTCCGAGAGAACGACCGTTTGTTTTCAAGTGGACAGCTCCTGTAGTGATTGTCCTCCTCTAACTCCCCCTCTTCCTCCTCCTCCTCCTCTTCTTCCTCCTCCTCATCGAAAGGGAGGGAGGGCGAGGGTGGCGGCAAAGAGGGTGGCGTGGGAGGGTGATGATCGAGACATCTCGGGTGGTCCGAGTTTGCGCTGTGTGGTTTGTAGTATATAATTATATATGGGTTGGGTTGTGGTTTTTTTTACTGTTGGCAGCCCTCAGTCTCGGAAGACTATGGAGTTGCGCTCTAGGTGTCCCTCGCTCTAGCTTTGTAGTGTGCATGGAGTTGATAGTCTTCCGGTGGATTCATGGGTTCAAATCTTGGTATCGGTCTTTGTTGAATTAAGAGGGGTGGGGTGGATTTTACGATCTCCTGGGCCAAGTTAAAGTGCACACTTGCCAGAGGCTTAATTCCCTACATGCATAAATAAAGACGCAGGCAGAAGATCAGATATGTACGCTTAATATCCCTTCATTGATGTCAGCGTTCGTTGGGTTACGAGAGTATAAAACGTACTCAGCATGCAACCAGTCCATGGAGAGGGATGGGCTCCGCCAGGTTCAACTATCGCAAGAGATATGCCCTGAAAAACATTCAGCGCCGTACCCTAACAACTTCTCGTGGAATTAGAGAGAGAGAGAGAGAGGATACTAAGTCAGAATACTTCAGTATCATACATTGAAAGTTTTTTTTAACAGCTCCAAACTTCGATTGTACAGAAAACAAAAAACAACCAATAATAAAACATGAAATTTGATACAGTACATGGATTCAACAGCACCAAGATGCTTTGTATTTTTATTTCATGCCAACAGCACTCAAGTACTTTTTAAATTTTTGAGACAAAAAATTGAATATGAAAGCACATTTTCTAGTGTTTTTTCTGATGTAAAGAGGCTTTTTCTGCACCTTCTCTTTCCTTCCATTTTTAATTCAAGATCTCTCTCTCTCTCTCTCTCTCTCTCTCTCTCTCTCTCTCTCTCTCTCTCTCTCTCTCTCTCTCTCTCTCTCTCTCTCTCTCTCTCTCTCTCTCTTGGGCCAATGGCCTTTTTGTGAATAAATCATTCGAGTTCGAGTTCTCTCTCTCTCTCTCTCTCTCTCTCTCTCTCTCTCTCTCTCTCTCTCTCTCTCTCTCTCTCTCTCTCTCTCTCTCTCCCCTCTTTCTCTCTCTCTCTGTCTCTTTCTCTCTGTCTCTTTCTCTTTCCCTCTCTCACTCTCTCTTTTTGTCTCTCTGTCTCTATCTCTCTCTGTTTCTCTCTCTGTCTCTCTCTCTCTGTCCGTCTGTCTGCCTCTCTCTCTCTCTCTTTCTCGCTCTGCTTTCAATATATTATTTGAAAATCAAAATGCATTCCATATTTTATTATCATACTTTAAAATGCTGCTGCATATTTCTAAATTGACTCGACATATAACATTAAGATTCTTTGGCTTGCACACACTCGCGCGCGCGAACACACACACACACACACACACACACACACACACACACACACACACACACACATACACACACACACACACACACACACACACACACACGCACACACACTCACACACATACATACATACAAACACACACGCACACACACTCACACATACATAGATACAAACACACATACACGCACACAAGATAAAAATTCAAAGGCCAGCAATATCATCAAAGTCAGCACCACACGCAACTTGCGGCGTGTGTGATATAGGTCATCATTGAGCCATCCATCATCTTCATCGTGGCCATTAACCGTCACCATACGGCAGGGGCAGACAGAGGCGTTTGTCTGCCCCTCTCCCGGCAAACACTTCCAGCCCATTTCTGATTTCCGCCACACTGACGAATTTGCCCGCACCAGGGAGCGATGGGTCATAAAAACAGCTTTTAACTTCCCTGCTCCTCGCCACTGTTGCGTACAACACACGTAACTTGGCTTAAAGGTGCTGCAGCCTTTCCCATTTCATTTCAAACCAGCTAGGTGAGGAGGATCGTCTTGTTCTGGGTTTTGTACAGCAGTATGCAGCAGCTGCGCTTTAAAAACAACAACAAAAACAAAAACCAATATTACTTTTTGCGTATGCTGAGATTATATACTCACAAACATGAATTTCTGTGCACTCAAATTTGCTGACATTTCAGCTATGGAAAGTTGAACTTGAGTGTGTCAGGTACCTCCACCTCTGTTTTTGGTTGGTTGTCTTGGGTTGGGTTTTGTTGGGGGCTGTCAGGCAGTTTGTCTTGGGCAAGGTGAACCTGGCAGAGCCCCTCTGTCCAGGTGATATCAGGCAAGGTGTTCTGCATGCATTTGTACATGGGACCTGGATTTACAGCCTCATCCCGAGAACTTTTAAAAGAACCGAGTTGGAACCAACAGAATTATCACTAATCATCAGCTATATTTGCTACATCACCAGCTGCCATGCTTCAGTACTGGATTGCAGACTGGAAGATCACAGGTTCAAATTCCATGTTTTCACAGGGTTTACTCAGACTTCAATTGGTTTCAACACAACTAGTTTTTCTACAGGCTCTTTTGGGAAGACTGGGACTGCATTGGCATTGGGTATCATCTACTTTATAAATGCGATTTGGAACATTACTTGACCAGTACTGCAGTTGTCTGTATCTGCTGAGCCCTGTTGACACTGTAAGATACTAGGATAGGAAGTATCAAATGCGCCCCCCCCCCCCCCGTCTCAAAGTTGGTGCAGCTATCTCAGAAGCACCCTCTCTATACCACGCTCATTACCATTGATGATCATGCAATAAAGGAAGTGTCCCAGATTTGGTTACCTCTGTTGCTCTGATCTCATGGTGACCTCACTACTGGTGTCCACTAGTGCACTTCACCTCTGGGCCTGTAGTGCGTTTGTGTCAGAGCCTTCAGATCTGCAGAGCTACAGAAACGGTCGTTGGAGGGACGGTGTGATTGGTGGCACTCCAGGTGAATGTCTCCCACAGCCTGGCTCCCTGTCTCAGCTGGCCGGTACTGTCGTCAGGTGGAGGTTTAGAAGGTGGTGTTCTCCCTATACTGCATCACAACAGGCACCACTGAAGTGACCTAGCAGCAGTGCAGGACCGTTCTGGTTGGTGGCCTCGCAGAGGCTTTACATTAAAAAGCTCCCCGTAAACTTGTGGCCCCAAGGATACAACATGATGAGCTAGGCTTCTTAACACATTTATTGCAGATTTTTTCCATATGAATACTTTAAGAATAGGCCAACAGATAGCTCTGCTTAAAAGGTAACGTCTTGTTACTTATCTACTTATTTAGCAATATTTCTTCTTCTTCGTCGTCGTCGAACACTCAGACAGCAGCTATTGTTGTTTGTCATATGAGCCAAAATGCCTTGCGCTGCCGTTAAGCACCTGACAAGTCAGGCCCAGCGCATTCGACTTCAGCGAGGAAGAAAATGGCTATGTCTTTGTGGAAAGAAAGACAGAGGAACGGACCAAGGGGGCAGAAACAGACAAGAAAGAGGTGACAGAAAGAAAAGGAACAAGACAGAAACAAAGGGAGGGGTAGGAAAGAGGGAATTCCTAACACAGAATTTCCAGAAGGTGGGGATGCTATTTATACTGACAGGCCCCGGAATCCCCACGGGGAAAGCAAAATTTCAGAATGACTCACTTGAATTTACTGTGCTTAAATAAAAAATATGATTTTTTGTAAATATGGGGACGGGATAGTTCAGTGGTCAGAGCACTCGCTTTCTCCAGCTAAGGTTAAGCAGCATCGAGCTTGGTTACCACTTGGATGGGTGACCGTCTGCACGCTTTGGCTTCAGTACAGTCCCCCAGTTCACCCAGCTGTAAATGGGTACCTGCCTCATTAGGGTCAGGGAAGGTAAAGCAGAGAGGAAGAGGAGATGGACGTCGCCCTCAATATGCTGTCCCCTTAAGAAGTTGAGGTCTCTGAAGCCTCACTCCCCTACGACCACATAGGTTATGGGACACCTTTACCTTTAACTTAGTAAATAACACTTCTTCGGAAATTAGTCATGTGCGTAAATGATCGCATCGATTTTCCTAATTCAGATACAAAACAAAATGCAAAGGGGTGAATGGTTTTAATTTTTCTTGTCGTTAAACATTCATTTAGTATTTGAAATAAAAAATTTGAAAGTTATAGAATAATACTTTTATGCAATGCAAGTGTATTAAAATAAAACAAATAAACAACGGAGCACAAACCGATAGCTATCATTATGTACAAAACTATCACTGCTTCAATTCTGTCCTCAGTGGGAGGTAATGTTTGTTTTGCTTTATGGGGGTGATATCCCAGTAGATAGTAGATTCTGGCTTTTGGAGCTGTGCGCTGTTTAAAGAGTTGTTGTGAGGGAGATACCTACACACGTGATATTTCTGATTCCTATACTTTTGTCACATTCGATTTGTTATGGAGGAGGTAAGCTTCGAGAAAATGGCAAGTTAGATCTACACTACACACACCACACACCCACACCACACACACACACACACACACACACACACACACACACACACACACACACACACACACTCAAGAGCGACCAAATCAAGGTAAAAGCACAGTTTGGGCTCAATTTTGCTGCACACAGTTTGTCATCTGCTCCTCTTAGTAACATGTTCTGTATCTAAAAACGAAAACTTTGCAGGTTGAAAAAACCGCTTTGACGGGAGTTGTTGAAATGCAAGGTAACCCCCTCTTTGAAAGCAGGGTCCAAACCCATCAGCGGAGAGCGCTTCACGGCTGGTTAGCCTAGGATAGTGGTCGCTTCATCCGCCCTATTCCGGGAGCACACCGTTTATTGACAACGCCAGTGCGGCGGGCGGGGATGGCGAATATTGTCCAAATAAAGTGTCAAGCTTCAAACAAGTCTTCAGTCCATTAACCATCTCTTAATCTACTCCCAGACACAAGGTGCCTATCGTCTCTTGCCACGGCTCCGTGACCAGAGAAGGGTTTGCCAGGGCTTAGTTTGCCGCCCATTAGAGGGGAGCCGCTTCATACAGCGACAACTCCGGGGCTCCTCGCTTGGGCAGCTTTCAGAATGCCAGGAGTTGTGTCTTGCACGCTGTAAGTACTGTTCCCCCCTGCGTGTGAGACAGACAGGGTCACTGTCAGGGATTGGAGCAAACCGCCGCCCTTTATTCCTCCCCACAAAGAGGCAGGCTGCAAGAGGTGAGGACTCGGATAAAAAAGGACAAGGGCTTTAGCAGAACTGCCCTCCCTCCAACTGACGGTTTTATGGCTGCTCACTCGCCTGGTGTGGTGCGGGGACAGGAGTGCGGTGTCCTCTCAATGCCTGCAGACGGCCACAGAGCGAGCGGCAAGCCGTGGTGGACCGAAATGAGGCGCGTCAATGAGTGGGATTGAAGGACTTAGAGAGATCCAGCAGATCCCCAGCACAAGTGACTGACTCCCCGGGGAGTGTGCAGTACTCCACCACCACCCCCTGCTCCTACCCCCTCCCCCCCCCCCTCCCGGTTCTCCCCCCTTCTCCACCACCGTCACGACTGGACTGGCGGGAAGAAAGGGGGCCCTGGTTGGAACAAGTCGGCGGAAAGAAGTGGTGGTTTAAGATGGGGCCATAAGCAAGGTGGGGGAGAGAGGGAGGGAGGGTCATCACAAGGGGAGGGTTATCCGGAGGCCATAGCTCATAGGAGGGACTACTAAGCGGTAGTGTCGTGGGCCTGTACTACTAGGGGCAGTAGGCTAGAGCTAGGCCTAGCTGGCTTCTGCTCTGTACACTGGTCACCGCAGGCACCCAAGAAGTCTAAAGCCCCGTTCTTTCCGCCTCATTACAACCTACCCCCACCCCCTTTCCCTCAGCTCCCTCCCCTCCTCCCTGCCTCCTCGTCCAACCCCCCCCCCCCCCCTTCACCCCCACTCCCCCCTTGCGCAGCACATCCATCATGGAGAGCTACAGGCAGGAGGAGAGACCTCGCCCCCTTCTCCTGGGACAGCGCCTCTAGAGGCCAGGGTCTTTGTCCCCCGTGTGTCCAGTGGTGAGCTTTATGGGGCCTCCCTGCCAGCCGGGCTAATAGCTTGTCCACTTGCCCGGAGAGAGGGCCACACCTCGCTGTTTGTGACCACCAGGAGCTGTCAGCTGCAGACAGGGCAGTGGCACCAGGGGGAGGGAGGGGGGTAGGGTGGGGGAGGGGGTAGAGTCTTTAAGTGTCATGATCTGCTGGGCAAGGCTTTGAACACTGGACACCAGCCTGACTGACCATTCTGAAGTAGTCACTGGTCTGGCCACTCAGCGTTGATGAAGACAGTGGTTTTGTATGTGTGTAGGGGGAGGGGTGTAGGGGGGAAGGAAGGGGGAGATGTAGCTCTTGTTTGTGTGTGTGTGTGTGTGTTTTGTGTGAGGATCCATTGCTGCAGGACTGACCGCGTTCACTTCATTACCCTCTCCCCTGTTCAGAGACCAGCTTCATTCATCCCCGCGGACAGATTTACGCTTGCTGGCCATGCTGGACATTGGGCCTATAGGTGAGGGAGGACACAGCGCGCTGCTGGCAACTTTACGTGCACAGATGATCTGTGTCTGCCGGCCATGCTCTCTATCATCACACGGACCAGTGGTCTAGAGGTTATAACATACCCTTCTACAATGCCACAAGTCGCAGGTTCGAACTCGGTCTCAACCCGAACTCTTCTCAATCCATGAGTGCTGGTCTGGCTGCTAGTCTTTCGGATGAGACGATCAACTGAGGTCCTGTAAAGAACATGCATCCAACGGAGGTGAAACCCCTCACGGCATCAGAAAAGAAGGTCTGTGTCTAGTGTCTCAGCCGAAAGACATGCTCCCAGACCTCCATTCAAAGTCTAGAAGATAGAGGGAAAGTTCCTGTTGTTCGGATGGGGATGGAACCCGCGACTTTCCGTGTTCTGGACAGGTGACTAAGCCACCGTCACTTGACCTGTGCTCTTGACCACAGCTGAATACATGGACAATGTCAATCTCCATGCCTTGACCCTCAGGTCATGGAGACTCTGCTCGATAGCTTGAGAATCGTCCACTACCTCTGTCTATTGTGCAGCAAAACATTTTCATATTTTTTGTTTGTTTTTTTGTTCGTGGATTGTTGTTGTGGTTGTGTTAAAATCCCAGCGGAGATTTCCGATTAAGTTCCTATAACTCAGTTTGCAGGGAAACATTCTAGTTAGCTCAGGAGAGACAGACAGACAGAAAGACAGACACACAGAGATAGAGGCAGAGAGATCTCACCCATATATTTGCACATGATAAGAGGGGATTGTTGGGTTTTTTGGAGGGTGCTGGCCTGCTTGTTTGTTTTTTGTTGTTTTTTGTGTGGTTTTTTGTGGGGGTTTTTAGGGGGTGTTATTGAGCTTAAAGACATGGAATGCAAAAACCTGAAAACAAATATCATTTGCAGTTGTGATACCCTTTCAGTCCGTCATCCATTACTTTGCTTGTTCAGTTTAGAGTTTTAGAAGAGCGGGGGATTATATTTTACAACGGTCATGACGTATTTTACCGAGTCTCTACCCTCTGTACTGTCAGTTGCAGAAGTTGTTTTGAAGTCCACACTAGGAAAATTATTATTGTGACTTATATTGTGTTTCATCAGTCGTGTATTTCATTTTAGGACAGTAAATATTCTGCGTGTTGAACAGAAAAAAAGCCTCCTTACCTGTCTTGCATCTATTATTGTTGTTGTTGTTGCTGTTATCATCATCGTCGTCGTCGTCATCATTAATGTTATTGTTATTAGCATTATTATATCTGCTACTACTACTACTACTGCTGCTGCTGCTGCTGCTGCTGCTGCTGCTGCTGCTCCTCCTC
Organism: Rapana venosa; assembly: GCA_028751875.1. NCBI lineage: Eukaryota > Metazoa > Mollusca > Gastropoda > Neogastropoda > Muricidae > Rapana > Rapana venosa. The sequence continues at coordinate 25,252,075 of CM054145.1, forward strand.
CTCCTCCTCCTCCTCCTTCTCCTCCTCCTCCTCCTAGTAGTAGTAGTAGTAGTAGTAGTTATTGTTGTTGTAGTAGTAGTATCATCATTGTCATTATCATCATTATTATTGTTATCGTCATCATCATTATCATCATCGTCATTATTACTATTATTGCAAGTATCATCATTATCACCACCATCATCATCAAGATCATCATAACTGTCCTCATTATCTTTATTATCATTATTGTTATTGTTGCTGCTGTTGCTTACTTTTATACACTAGTTTGAAAGGCGTGTATGTCTAAGCCACTTCCGAGGTAAACAGACAATTGACTAGTGAGCAGAGAGATTGACTAGTGAGCAGAGAGGAAAACTTCATGCCCATTTTCTGTTCTGTCTGAAAGTCAGGAAAGGTCCAAGCTGTCCACTTCTTTCTCTCGTCTGTCCATTTTTTCTCTGCCTGCCCCCCCCCCCCCACCCCCCTATCTCCCTACCCCACCCCCTTGCGCCTGCCGTTGTGACCTGCAAGATGGTCCTTGCAAGACGATCTTTTGGTTGGTTGATATTGTTATTGCGTTGTTTCAGAGACTGTCAAATTCTCTCTCCTCTCCTCCCCTCCCTCTCTCTCCTCTCTCTCTCTCTCTCTCTCTCTCTCTCTCCTCTCTCTCTCTCTTTTCTCTCTCTCTTCCTTCTCTCTCTCTCTCTCTCCTCTCTCTCTCTCCTCTCTCTCTCTCTCTCTCTCTCTTTCTCCCACCCTCTCTCTCTCTCTCTCTCTCTCTCTCTCTCTCTCTCTCTCTCTCTCCTCTCTCTCTCTCTCCTCTCTCTCCCTCCCTCCCCCTCCCTCCCTCAGACTCCAGTCTCTTAATCGTGCTTCCTTCCTTCCTTCCTTTCCTGTGTCCACACACAAAGCTTCGTGCACAGATGTAGTCGTAACTTCTCCCCTCCCAGGGAATCTCCATCCCCCTTCGGACACACCCTACAGAGAGAGAGAGAGGAGGAGAGGAGTGGGGGGGGTGGCACCGGGGGGAAAGTGTAGCCTGACACCACATCTCACTAACAGCCCATTCAGGCAGCAGAAGACGCT
>CM054145.1:25255642-25275642 GCA_028751875.1 Rapana venosa
GTGTGTTTGTGTGTCTTTGTGTGTGTATGTGTATTTATAAAATGAGAAGCCGAACCAATTTCTCTTCTACCATCCTATCCGCTTTTCTTTTCTTTCTGTCTGCAGACGTATAACGGCAACCTCAACCAGACGGAACAGCTGACCGTCATCAGAAAGGGTCCAGAGTTTGACCAGTGACCATGACGTCAGCAGAGGGAAGGGCAGAGGTGCTGACAGCTGAGGTCACCAGAACAGAGAGGGGGCAGGCAGGAGCTGGATGTGCTGAACAGCACTAGGCCTACTTCACATCCAGTCTCTGGGCCCCACCGGCAACTTTGCTGTGGGCGTCTACCTGTGTGTCGTTGGTGAGTAGGGGTAGGTTCTGGCTGGCTGCCTAGCAGTATGTCTCTGTCTCTCTGTATCTGTCCCTCTGTCTCTCTCTTTCTGACTTTTTGTCAGCTTGGTTTTTATTGCTGTTGGGCGTTCCCCAACTTAACACCCTGGGGGTCACCCAGAATATACATTCTGAATCAGTCAACCCACCAGGGAATCACTGTGAGACTGTAAGTACACACTGGATGAGAAGTTTGCCTGTACGCCTGTTTTCAAATACCTCGCCTTATAGACAGCCACACTCCGACTTCAGAGGATTTGTTTCTACTTAAAGGAGAGTGCGAGTTGTTATGCTAAGAGCTTGTCATGTCTGAAGACAACCTCAACATAACATTTAAAAACATAACAACCTTTTAATGGAGGCCTTGGCACTCAGCTGACATGCTATGAGACATCAGAGCTGCCGTATCATGAAGAGTGTGGCCCATAACAAAATGGAGGGTCTGAGACGACAGAGTCCCCCATGGGGTTGCCGGGGGCCTGTCAGTATAAATAACATCCCCACCTTCTGCAAATTCTGTGCTAGAAATTTCCTCTTTTCTATCACTCTCTTTGTTTCTGCCTTGTTCCTTTTCTTCCTGTCACCTCCTTCTCGTCTACTTTCTGCCTTCTTGGTCCATTCTTCTCCCTTTTTTCCAGAAAGACTTAAACGATAATAATTCTCTTCATTGCTGAAGTCGGATGCGCTGGGCCTGACTTGTCAGGCGTTTAACGGCAGCGTGATGCATTTTCGCTCATAAAACGGACAACAATAGTTGCTGTCTGAGCGTTCGATGAAGAAGAAAACGACAGAGAAAAACCACCGACTTCCTATGTGAAGAACAGAGCGGACGGAGTTGTGGACAGATGAAATCTACAGAAGGACTGAAGACAGGAGGGGATGTGGACAGCTGACATCAGCAGTTAGCATCAAAAGTGATGACTCCGCCAGGTGAACACCATCTCCCTTTCCTGATAGAGTAGGCCAGCCAGCTAGCTAGTAGGATGGATAACCTGTACATACCCAGCATGCATCCTGCATACTTGGAGAGGGATGGGCTCCGCCAGGTTCAACTTACGCTAGATACACTGCCTGAAAAAAAATCCAGTGCACTGCTGTCAATGACTCCTCAAGGAGTGGAGAGAGAGAAGAGAAGTCTGTTGTGTTGTACGCGGGTCGTTATACAAATGGTAGCATTCTTCGGAACATTTTTAACATTTATTATTACCCCCCCCCCCCCCCCCCCCCCCCCCCCCCCCCCCCCCCCCCCCCCGTACCACCACTGCTGCTGCTGCTACTCCATCTACCACCACCACCACCACCACCACCACTTCTTCTACTTCTACTACTAGTACTACTACTACTACTACTACTACTACTACTACTACTACTTCTACTAATTCTACTGTATCCTGTATCTGTTACATGCCTGTATTGTGAACACACCAACTTTTCAAGCCACAGCACTAACCATTCCTTCACCTCCAGCTGGCAGCCACGCTGTGGAGCAGTTCTTCACGGCCTGCAGCGTGGACTGGAGCAGCGTGGAGGAGGCGGACGTGCTGGATGTCTGCTGCCTGGTCCTCTTCTGCTGCCTGCTGCCAGTGGTCATCATGACCGCCTGTTCCTGGAGGGAGGATCGCCCAAACTGCCCTCAGGCTGAGAAGCGTCCCTCCCAAAGTGTGGGACATCGAGGAGCGGCCTGTCACTATCGTCTGACTGCCCAGATTAACCTTAGCGAGGTAAGGGTTGCGTTTTGGGGTTTTTTATTTGGTTGGGGAAGGGGAAGAGGGGTGGATTGGAGTGGAGGAGGGGGGAGTGTGTGAGTGTGCTGGTGGGGGTGTATGTATGTGAAAGGGGTGGGACTTTGTGGAATTCAATATGAAAGCAAACAGCATTACCAAGACTAACAACGACAACAATGGCAGCACAAGTTTTGTAAAAATTGTATTCTGTCAGTATCAAGATATACAGAAACAACAGCAACACAGAAACCAGCTAAATTAACAACTTAACAAACAATTTGACACAAAACCAATCAAAACTAAAAAGAACATTTAAAAATTTAAATGATGTCATACACACACACACACACACACACACACACACACACACACACACACACACACACACACACACACACACACACACACACACGCACGCACGCACGCACGAGTGCACATTCATATATATATCATCATCATCATTAGCCAGCGGTGTGTAGGGCAGCAACAAAGCGCTTCCACTCCTGCCTATTCTGGGCCAACCTAGTCACTGATCCCCAAGAGTGCTGCATGGCCTTCATCTCACTGTCTACAGTCCTCCACGTTGCTTTTGGTCTTCCTTTCTTTCTTCTTCCTTCTGGGGTCCAGTGCAATGCTGTTCTTGTGATTAACTGTGGGTCTCTTCGGAGGATGTGCCCAATCCACTTCCACCGTCGTCTGGTGATGATGGTTCCCATGTCTTCTTGCCTGCATCTCCGTAGTAGGTCTTCATTGGAGATCTTCTCTGGCCAAAAGATCCGGAGAATTCTTCGCAGGCATATGGTGTGGAAGGATCGAAGTTTGGTAAGATCCACTTCCGTCATCCTCCAGCACTCAGAACCGTACAGGAGCGTAGACACAACACAGCTCTGGTATAGCTTCAGCTTGGTGTTGGTGCTGTACTGAGTTGATCTCCAGATATTGTTCATCTCTTTAAACACATTCCTGGCCTTGCCCAGTCTGTTGTGGATGTCTTCTTTTGTGCCGCCCTCTGGTTTGATGCTGCTGCCAAGGTACGTATATTATATATATATATATATATATATATATATATATATATATATATATATATATATATAATATATATATATATATTCATGCACATACACACACCACCACCACAGCCTACACACAAACGCACATACCAGCAACAAACAAGAAGGAACCAAACCCACTATCTATACCCCTCCTCCCATCAACAAGAGACCTACGTGCTGATAGCTTTGTTCTACATGGCTGTGCGCGCCCCCCCCCCCCCCCCCCCCCGCCCCCCCCCCCCCCCCCTCCTCCTTACACACACACACGCACGCACGCACGCACACACACACACACACACACACACACACACACACACACGACGGCGCCATAACTCACCACACCTACCCCACACTCAACCCTCGCACCCACCCACCCACAAAACCCACTAATAATAATAATAATAATAATGTATGGAATTTATATAGCGCTGAATCTTGTAAAGCAACAAATCAAAGCGCTCAGATTTCATTTCATACCACTTTAAGTCACGGCAGATTTCTCCGTGAAATTCGGGCTGTTCTCCCCGGGGAGAGCGGGAGAGCGCGTCGCCACAAGCGCTGCGCCACCCTTTTTTTTTTTTCTTTTTTCATGTCTGCAACTGTATTTGTTTCCCTATCAGAGTGGCTTTTTTCTAAGAATTTTGCCAGGGACAACTCTCTTGTTGCCGTGGGTTTTTTTACGTGCGCTAAATAATTACGTGTAACACACGGGACCTCGGTTTATCGTCTCATCCGAAAGACTAGCGCCCAGACCACCACTCATGGTCTAATGGATGGGGGAAAATTTTCCGGTCCAAACGGGGTACGAACCGCCGCACACTTCAGACCCGGACTTTTCGCTTTCTAGACAGGCGCGTTACCTCTAGACCACCGATCCACTACAACATACACAATGGAAGGCGGGATAACCTGGTGGTTAGAACGTTGCGCTCGTGATCTGACGACCTGGGTTTGAGCCACCCCTGAGGAGACCATTTTAGAGGATATACCTTTCTCTGCCTCTCTCTTTCTCTGTCTTCAGCCTCTCATAGTGTTCCACTAGCCTCAGGGCTGTCCAGTATGAGATGTTTGTTTTCTCCCTGTGTAAACACTGAACATACATTAATATAAACAGTTGTCTGAAGGGGAAATAAAAGAAACCGAAGACCCGCATCCTTCCAGTTTTAGATTACGCTTTATGCCAAACGTACAACAAAAACTGCTACATGTTTCAACAACCCCCATCCCATCCCATCCCCCTCGTGTCCCCCTCAGAGAACGATTGCTACTTAATTGTAGCCAGGGAGCAAAAAGTCAAATATACAACTTCTGCTTCTGTTTCAAAACTATGAATACAAATGCCTTTCGCATTTTGAAAACACTTTTTGTTTTCATTGTAAATGTTTGTTTTGCACTGAAACCGATCAAAATTAAAAGAAAAACATTTGTTAATCCTGTCAAAGCCATCCGAAACGGTGGGGAAATTTTCAAGGGAAACAATTCTCTTACTAAGTGGAAAAGTACGTCTGATACTAGTTCCTTCCCTTCCTCTACCTTGGGCTTGTTCATCAGCATCACAGCATCTCAGAGTTTTTTGTTTGTTTGTTTTTTTAAAGATAGAACGAAAATAAAATAACATTATGACAAAACAAAACAAATAAAGTCAAAAGAAGAATATTGATTGCCAGATTTGTCTATGGTTATTGTCATTGTTTATTTTGTTGCTGTTGCTTTTCAAGAGTCTCCAGAAGTTATGAATGGCTGGATGCAGCCCTGTCCCCTTTGATAAAATGTGTTACAGGCTGAGTTGCTTGCAAGTGTTGTTGTTGAATTTTTCCTAACATCTTCTGCTGACCAGTTCAGAATGAGTGACCTTGGAGCAGTGGAGCAGGAGCTGCATAGGAGATTAGGGGAAATACAAAACCACACACACACACACACATACACACACACACACACACACATACACACATACAACACACACACACACACAACACACACACACACACACACACACACACACACACACACACACACACACACGAATCGGTGGTCTGGAGGTAACGCACCTGCCTAGAAAGTGAAAAGTCAAGGGTAAGATCCCCGTTTAAGCCCAAAACTTTCCCCCCATCCACTGGACCCTGAGTGGTGGCCTGGGTGTTAGTCTTTCGGATGAGACAATGAACTGAGGTCCTGCGTGCAGCACGCACTTAGCGCACCAAAAGAACCCACGGCAACAAGAGAGTCGGCCCTGGCAAAATACTGTATTGAAAAGAAACCACGCTTATAGGAAAACAAAAGTTGATACACATCACAGCTGTCAGTTCCCCCCACTTTCAGCTACTCTCAGCTGGTATCCATCCCATCCCATCCCAGCTGGTGCTAATTATAGCAGGAACTGACCACACTTGGACTAGGTAAATGGGAGGGGAACGCTAAATTTAGCACTCTTTGACTGAGTGATGTTGAATTTTCATGCTGTGACATGCAGACAAGAAAAGAAAAAGTGATGGATGGCGCTGTTCTTGGTGGTGACGCGCTCTCTCCGGGGAGAGCAGCCCGAATTTCACGCCGAGAAATCTGCCTAGACCTAGAGTGTTATAGAAATACAAATACGCGCGCGCTAGTATAAGGGAAGTAATAACTTCAGACATTCATCAGCAACACTATATGGCAGTTGTTTCCCTTGGCCTAGTCTCCCATTGTTCAAGACCAGTTCTCTGACATCAGAACTAGGACACCCTGGCCCGGCCAGGCAACAAGTGTTGCCAGTTAGGCTAGTGATGTCAGCACAACGCCAACTCCTGCAATAAAACGTTGTTATGTTACGTTGTATGTGATGCTGAGATTGTCTTCAGCCATGACAAAGCTCTTGGCATAATCTTACCCTACACACACAACAAAAACCTCCCCTGAAGTCCAGTTTGGCTGCCTATTATAGCGCGGTATGTGGAAAGCAGTCATACACGCCAAACCGCCTTCAGTGTTTACTTCCAATCTGACAGCGATTCCCAGGCGGGATGCGTGAGACAGAGTGCACAGTCTGGAGGGTCTGTCTCCAGGCTACAAGCTGGGAACACCCAACACCTGTATGTATGTTTGTCCGTCGTGTCCGACGATGACCTCTAAAACAGCAGAGGATGCAGCTGCTGTTTTGGAAACTGGGCAGAAATTTGATTATAGTGGAGATGCCTTTCCCACAGTACATCCCCACTCTCTCGGCCAAGTGGGCATAAGGACAGTCAGTGTTGGAGATGCTCTCCAAAGGCCAACTAGCCCCCAGGGCTGCAGCACATAAGGACTGTACGAGTCAAGCCTCCTAGTCAGAGAGTCATAGTCGATCACTAAAGACTAAGCTGTAAAGTGGAATTCCATGAGTGGGAAAGCCACTGGTCATACAGCCTCTCACTTTGCTGTTGCCCCCAGCGTCAATGGTTTAATCAAGATCTTTGATAAAGCCCAAGCGCTGACGGCTAACACCTAACAACTACGAAACCGTATCCATTTATTTATTATATTTATTTTATTCTTTAATATCGAGGATAATGGAATAAGTACTTATGTGCCTTTTTTTTTTTACATCCAGTCCCCGTGTGTATGCGGTTTTGTAAACTGTCATCAGTTCCCACCGGCACACAATGGCCTACTCTTACGAAAAGCGGAACAGGATTTAACGTGTGGGCAAGATGTTCTGCGTGCGTTCGCACACAGGGAGGGCCTAGGTTTATAGTCTCATCCGAAGGACTTTTGGGGAGAGTGGAGTCTGCACTGATGTTAACTCCAGGGGAAAAAATCCATCATTATACCGGCAGGTAAACACGTACGTAAACAGTTTATTATAGCTTGTCTATTCCCTGCTTTAAAAAGACCGAGGGTCGGAAGGGGGGGGGGGGGGGGGGGGGGGGGGGGGGGGGGTGTTTGTAAACCTCGTGAATGACATTAAATGTTGCTACGACATCTGGGATCGACAAACGCTGTGTTGTGTTGTGTTGGTATTGTACTGTATTGTTTGCATTGTAGTGTATTGTGTTGTATTACATTGCATTGTGTTGCATTGTATTGTATTCTAATTTATTGTATTGTTGTATTGTATTGAATACCACTTTTAGTTACGGCAGATTTCTCTCAGGGAAATATTCGGGTAGCTCTCCCCAGGGAGAGCGCGTCGCCACAAGGACAGCGCCACCATTTCCCACAACCCCACCACCTTTATTTACAGAATTATAAATAAAAAAAATTATATGCTTTCCTAAGAGAGGTTTTTTTCTACGTATTTTTCTCAGAGGCAGCTCTTTTATTGGCAGGAGTTCTCTTACGTGCACTAGATATTGCCACACTTGGAACTCTGGTACACATTCTCATCCGACGAAAGACTAGCACCCAGACCACTATTCGTGGTCTTCTGGACGGGGTGGGGGTGGGGAATTTGGGGGCTTAAGGGGGAATCAAACCCACAACCTCTCACTGTCCATACGGGTGCATTCTCTGTAGACCACTGATTCCCACCCCACCTCCCACCCCCCACATACACGCACGCACCTCGCTGTCAAGTGTTGATGGCAATATTAGGCAATCAGCTTTGTCATCGTGGAGTGCCGAGGAATCTTTTGTGTCCATAGAGAAAACTAGACAATATCGATTCTACATTCTTTGATCTATGCTGGTGTTTTTAAGTGTAAATCTGTTTCTGTCTGTCTGACTGACTATGTCTGTCTCTGTCTGTCTGTCTCTCTCTCTCTCTCTCTCCCCCTCTGTTTGTCTGTCTCTGTTTGTCTCTCTCTCTCTCTCTCTCTCTCTCTCTCTCTCTCTCTCTCTCTCTCTCTCTCTCTCTCTCTCTCTCTCTCTCTCTCCCCCTCTCTGTCTTCTGTCTTCTGTCTGTCCTCTGTCTGTCTCCTCTCCTCTCTCTCTCCCTCACTCTCTCTCTCCCTCTCTCCCCCCCCCCCCCCCCCCCCCCTCCCCCGTTGTGTGTGTGTGCGTGTGCGTTTATTTTTATTTTCTTTTTTTCTTTTATATCGAGGATAATGGAATAAGCACTTATGTGCTTTTTTATATCCAGTCCCCGTGTGTATGCGGTTTTGTAAATTCTGTCATCTGTTCCCACCGGCACACAGTGGCCTACTCTTACGAAAAGCGGAACAGGATTTAACGTGTGCGCAAGATGTTCTGCGTGCGTTCACACACGGGGACTCGGTTTATAGTCTCATCCGAAGGACTTTTGGGGAGAGTGGAGTCTGCACTGATGTTAACTCCAGGGGAAAATATCCCCTTGAACGGGAATCGAACCCGGGTCGTCGGATTGCGAGCGCAATGTTCTAGGCTATCCCGTCCCCCGGGTGTGTGTGTGTGTGTGTGTGTGTGTGTGTGTGTGTGTCTGTGCGTGTCTGTGTGTGTGTGTGTGTGTGCTCTCTCACAATGCATGCAAAGCTGCAGTGAAAAGTGACACTTGCTCTTTGAAGGGCACAGTGCACAGCCACAGGCTATGGCGCTATACTGCCTCACAGTCACAGCCACAGGCTATGGCGCTATACTGCCTCACAGTGCACAGCCACAGGCTATGGCGCTATACTGCCTCACAGTCACAGCCACAGGCTATGGCGATATACTGCCTCACAGTCACAGCCACAGGCTATGGCGCTATACTGCCTCACAGTGCACAGCCACAGGCTATGGCGCTATACTGCCTCACAGTCACAGCCACAGGCTATGGCGCTATACTGCCTCACAGTCACAGCCACAGGCTATGGCGATATACTGCCTCACAGTGCACAGCCACAGGCTATGGCGCTATACTGCCTCACAGTGCACAGCCACAGGCTAGGGCGCTATACTGCCTCACAGTCACAGCCACAGGCTATGGCGCTATACTGCCTCACAGTGCACAGCCACAGGCTAGGGCGCTATACTGCCTCACAGTCACAGCCACAGGCTATGGCGATATACTGCCTCACAGTGCACAGCCACAGGCTATGGCGCTATACTGCCTCACAGTCACAGCGGGCCGTCCTCTCGCTTTACGCCACAGGGACGCCCTGGATACATGTGTGTGTGTGTGTATGTATGTGTGTGTGTGTGTGTGTGTGTGTGTGTGTGTGTGTGTGTGTGTGTGTGTGTGTGGTGTGTGTGTGTGTGTGTGTGTGTGTGTGTGTTGTGGTGTGTTGTCAGCCTGTGCCGTCACTCACACACACACACACACACACACAGACTGCTTGTTCTTTCAGTCACACACGTTTGCGCGTGCAGGCACACGCTCATACACACACACACACATATATATATGCATAGGCCCTACATGTGTGCGTGTGCTCTCACGCGCGTGTGCACACACTCATATACACACAGATCCATCACCACCATTAATGTGTAACAACCAACAAAAGGAACAATAGCAGCAACAACAGCAGCAACAACTACAACGGCAGCGGCAACACCTACACCATCACCATCACTGACTACCATCTCTGCACATTCATACACACACGCGTGCTCACACACGCACACATACAGGTACGCACGAGCTTATGCATGCACGCACTCACGCACGCGTGCATGTGCATACGCTCGCGCACACACACACACACTGGAGAGAGAGAGAGAGAGAGAGAGAGAGAGAGAGAGAACGTGTGTGTGTGTTTGCATGCGTGCGCGCGCTGTTGGAAGTGCTCACATTTACTAAACGATTAAAGATGTGATATAAAATGAAAAAGGTTTCAAACTGTTGTGTAGTACCGTACGTTAATGTTGTTATTTTTTCGGGCGTTGAATATATTAAAAAGCTGAATCACTACCGACAGCAGTCGATGAAAGCATGGCGTAAAATAATTAGTCATTTCACACGTGAAAAAAATCAATCTCTCTCTCTCTCTCTCTCTCTCTCTCTCTCTCTCTCTCTCTCTCTCTCTCTCTCTCTCTCTCTCTCTCTCTCTCTCTCTCTCTCTCTCTCTCTCTCTCTCTCACACACACACACACACACACACAACACACACACACACACACACACACACACACACACACACAATAACACACAAAATAGCCGGGATAAGCGCGCGTAGATATCACACACACACACACACACACACACACACACACCACACGAAACGTTCTAAATTTATATTTTCAGTCAGTAGAGTTTGAAAAGGCTTTCGTTTCAGTCAACAAAAAATGTTTTATGGCATCTCGCGAAGAACACTAATGGCAGTGGAATATTAAACTTGGCACTTTGTATACATAATCAGGTCGTGTAAGCATTCTTGGTAGATGTAGGTGTAGTGACGTATTTTCTTTTCTTGTGGTGTCAAGCAGGGGTGTCTTTCAGGTCCTCCACTGTTTGTTTTCTTTAGAAACGAACCGGAGAATAGAATGTTCGGAAAGGGAAAATGTGCTATATTGACAGTTCAGTGCTCGAACTGTACAAAGATTTTTATTACTAGGATTTTCTATGTCATTGTTATGTTGCGATAAAAACAAATCGGAAAACTTCAAGTAGGTGTAAATTTAAAAGAAACACTATTCTGCATAAAGATGGTTGTCTGTCTACCCAATAGACTGGTCTGCAAGTGACAAGAAGGTCTTTACGATGAAGTTATACATCTATATATTATCTTCAAATCCAGCTAATTACTAGTGCGTACAAAGGCAGTAACACACACACACACACACACACACACACACACACACACACACACACACACACACACACACACACACACACACACACACACACACACACACACACACAAATAAATGGATTGCTGTGAAAGACATTTAGCCTATATTATCCCTACAACATCTTAAGATATTTCCTAATATCCCATGGTTGTTTACCAGACATTATTCGTGGCGATTACAAAATGCCTTTGAGTGTAAGGGTTTTCGTGTACTTTATAAATCACAGATCCATTCATTCGCTCCTTCATTTATTCATTCATTCATGCATTCATCCATTATTGCTGTTTGAATTACCCAATAAAATTGTTGCTCAATCCGCCACATCATTTTTTTTTTTAAGAAAAAGAAGAAAAGAAGCCATCATGAGTGCTTATTCTTTTGCCTCAATAAAGCAACCCCCTAACCCCCCCAACCCCCGCCCCCCGCCCCCCCCCCCCCCCCCCCCCCCCCCCCCAAAAAAAAAAAAGTTACAGGATGAAATGTTACCCCATCATTGTGCCTAAAAGTGGTAGACAATGCAACACAACACTACAACAAAACACAACACAATACAATGTAATACAATGCAATATAACACAAGACAAGACAATACACAACACAAGACAACACAATGTAATGCAATGCAATATAACACAAGACAACACAAAAACACAACAAAACAAAACACAAGACAATACAATGTAATGCAATGCAGTACAAGACAACACAACACAACAACACAACAACACAATACCATTCAAGACAACCAGAACAAAAAATGAACGGGGGGAAAAAACAAAACCAACCCTACAACCTCTGAACACAACAAGTCTGGTCAAGAAAGCATTTCACAACTGAACAAAACGAACGGGTGATATGAGTAGAGGTGGAGGGGGGGGGGGGGGGGGGGAGTTTGGGAGGTGGTGTGGGAGGACAGCTTTCCTTACAGCTCACCTGATCCCCCTGTTACATCCTCAGTGTAGGTAAACAAGCTACAGCCCCGGGACGTGACCTACCAGCCCCGACACGCACGTGCCCCTGTGTCAGACGTGACTATACACACCCCACAGCGGCTGTGTCCTGCTATACTAGGCTAGCTCACTTTCTACAGCACTTCAACAAATTGAACGTCAAGAAGAACAGATGAAAAGTGAAAGGAGAAAGGAAGGGAGAGGGACAGAGAGAGAGACAGAGAGAGAGACAGAGAGAGAAGATTCTTTGATTTCGAGGAGAATGGAATAAGCATTCATGTGCTTTTTTTTTTTTTTAATCCAGTCTCCGTGTTATGCAGTTTTGTACATTTTGTCATCCGTTTCCACCGACACACAATGGCCTACTCTTCCGAAAAGCGGTACGGGTTTTAACGAGTGCGCAAGATGTTTTGCGTGCGTTCGCTTATAGGACCTCGGTTTATAGTCTCATCCGAAGGACTTTTTTTTCGGGGGGGGGGGGGGGGGGGGGGGGGGGGGGGGGGGGGGTGGAGTCGGCACCGATGTTAACTCCAGAGGAAAAATCCTCTTGAACGAGATTCGAACCCGTGTCAGCACAGATAGATAGATAGATAGATAGATAGATAGATAGATAGATAGATAGATAGATAGATAGATAGATAGATAGATAGATAGATAGATAGATAGATAGATAGATAGATAGATAAACCGTTGCCAAGCAATCTCGTGCCATTAAAAAAAGACAAATGGGGACACGTGCTACCTGTCACGCTGTCAGGGTTACGATCATCTCTAATTCATGATCAAATAACTGCTGCTGATGACCCTGGAGCCACGAGCAATTATTGGAAATGGAAACACAGACACACGCGCTCACGCACGCACACACACAGTAACACACACGCACGCACACACGCATGCACGCAAGCGCGCGCGCACACACATAAACACACCCACACACATACACTCAAGTAGGCGCGTGCACGCACGCACACACACACCACTACCACCACCACCACTACCGCCAGCAGCACAGTAGTTGTCAGCCTAATGGCTATAATACATGATGTGTGTATCAACTCTGCATAACAGAGAAGGACAAAGCACCTGACAGCTCAGACAGCAGGACAGCAAGAGAACGTAACGGTTTGTGTGTTTGTACACGCGCATCTCTCTCTCTCACTCTCCCCCCCCCCCCCCCCTCTCTCTCTCTCTCCTCTCTCTCCTCTCTCCTCCCCCCTCCCTCTCTCCCTCTCCCTCTCTTCCAGTAAGCGAGAATTCTCACTTCACAGAACAGAAATAAAACAGGAAACGGCCTATCATTTATTAATAATATACACATACAGCCACACATTCACTGATATTGATCTCCCATCAATCAAAGCTTACCCACAGACGTACAGACAACAATATCGCTCTCCAATAATAATAACAATAATAATAATATCTCACAGACTGTCTGTCAGCTGTCCCTCTGTCTCTGCACTCCCCTGTCTTCTGTGCTGTTTGTTGTGGTCAATCAATAGTGAAAGTCTGTCAGGAGTCGACACACGAGCCTTTTCGACACTATGGGTCAGGAGGACTGTTCCATCTGGTTCCATCACTGTATGTATGTAGATGGTGTGTGTGTTGTCTTCTGACTTGAGAATGGTGGTGATGTTACAGGGCGATGTCCGTATTCTGTTTAATGGGAGAATGTATATATGTGATGTGATGTGATGTGATATCTTGTATGAATGTATGTATGCATGTATGTGATATAAAAAAAATTAAGCCAGCAGTCGGAAAATGCCCTATCTGTGTTCATTGTAACAGACCCTGCCTGCCCTGTCTGGTACCGGTGCCATGTCATGTCATGCCATGCCCTCCCTGTCTGTCTGTCACTGCCAACAAGCAACCGTTGCTCTCTGCTGCGCGTGAACCTGCCTGGTTTTGAAGAGTCTGGAACCGGTGTCAGGACAAAAACTTGATCCCCTTTCAATTTTTGACCTCCGGAGGTATGTTTTGATTCTGTCGCGAATGATGTCGTTGGTGGTAGTAATGGTGAGGTGTTTGTTTGTGGTGTGGTGTGGTGTGGTGTGGGATGGTGTGTTTTGTTGTGCTGTAGTGTGTGTACTACACTGTATTTTTCTGTACCATACTAATCTAGCCTACATTATTGCAATGTATAATTCTATCCTGTAATGTACCATGCTTTTCTGTACTCCACTCCACTCCACACCAGGCCTACCTCAGAATGTTGCTATGGTTGAAAAGGTATGTTGAGACTGTCTTCAGCCATGGCAGAGTCTGAGCATAACTACACCCACTCTCCCTTTGAATTTAAGGATTTTAAAAAGTCCTCTGTTATTGGAGTACGGCTGCCTATAATAGGGCAAGGTACTCTGAAAACATATAGCCACAAACTTCCTGTCCGCTGTGTAGTGACCGGCACGAAGTGATGCCCAGGTGGGGTGTGCCAGTCACGAGTGCATCTTTGGGATGCTGGGGAAAGTACAACATCAACAGCAACAACGAAACAACACAAGCGGAGCATAAAATTAATGTTCTCTCTCTCTCTCTCTCTCTCTCTCTCTCTCTCTCTCTCCTCTCTCTCTCTCTCCTCTTTCCTCCTCTCTCTCTCTCTCTCTCTCTCTCTCCTCTCTCCTCTCTCTCTCTCTCTCTCTCTCTCTCTCTCTCATTGTGTGGGTTTGGGACTTGTTTTCATAATTATCGTGATGCAATCCTGATAAAGGCGGGGACTGAATGTAAAAAGCATACGACCGTGTGGCTTAGTCATTATCCTCGAAATAGAGGGAAGAATTTTAACTCTCTCTCTCTCTCTCTCTCTCTCTCTCTCTCTCTCTCTCTCTCCTCTCTCTCTCTCTCTCTCTCTCTCTCTCTCTCTGTGTGTCTCTCTCTCTCTCTCCTGTCTCTGTCTGTCTCTCTCTCTCTCTGTCTCTCTCTCTCTCTGTCTTCTCTCTCTCTCTCCTCTCTGTCTCTCTCTCTCTCTGTCTCTCTGTACACAGTACTGCAGTCAGTGCACAGTCCTGCCCCACACACTGATCGATGTTGCTGCCCATGTCTGAGCAGTTCAATCACGCTGTCAAACGTTATTAATGGTGGCGCTAGTTTTGAATGGCCGCCAACGTGATCATACACTTGCCTGCGACCTACATTGTGTCGTAAAATGGCTATTGTCCTAAAGTGGGCAGGCTCAACAGAAACAAGAACTTCTTCCTGAATCTGGAATCTTCTTGTGGAAACTTGCCCTCACCTTTCCTTCACCAGCTGGGGGGCTGCCGATGCCCAGACTGCAAATCGCAAGACAAACTATTCCAAACGTGGCTCTCCCTGTTGTCTCTGTGAGCCTGTGGATTGGGTACAACAACCAATTGTCCTGGAAAAGTTGGGGAGTAGGCTGCTCGTCTAACATTCGAGTCTCGACGGAGTTTTTGTTTATGTAATATATTCACGGGTGACCGTTTGCGCGCCTTGGCTTCAGTACAGTTCCCCAGTTCACCCAGTTTTAAATGGGTATCTGCCTCTTTAGGGTTAGGGAAGGTAGAGCAGCAAGGGAGAGGAGATGGGCGTCGCCCTCAATAATTATGCTGGCCCCTTGAGAAGTTGAGGTCTCTGACGCCTCACCCCCCTACGACCTTATAGGTTATGGGACACCTTTACCTTTATAATATATTCATATTACTGTTGTTTTTGGGTCGTGTTTTCTTATGTGTTGATAGAAAATGATGTGCAGAGCAGTTTAAAAATACCTTCAAGTTATTCTTTGAACTGGATCGCGCAGTTGAACGCCTGAATTCAGTTAGCGACAAGAAAATCATTTAAGGACATCACAAAGGAATGTCTTGACAATTTTCTTTCTTGTCAGGGCTAACACAAAGCTCAGCTAAGACAGCAAGTATACCATAGCCTAGCTCTTGAAATCTGTGAAGGAAACGTGAGTCATGGGAGATTGTCTATCAGCTCTCTACAGAGGGAGTTGAGAAAGGCATTCCGGACGTGGTGTCATGTCGGTATTCGGAGTCGCGGTTTAATTTTATCAGCTGTGGGTGAAATTAGTGCGAGCGCGCCGCCCATACAGGCTTGGTCGGAATGACCGCCGGTGTGGGTTGAGTGTGGAAAGTGGGCTGATAAACTGGGGTGGTGTACTGGCAATAAAAAAAGAAAATGTGGGCTGTTTTGCTGTATGTAACAAAAGTTATCATTCTTCTTTGTTGTCTAATTTTAGATCATGGCCTACGCTTTTTTGTATGTGTGATTTGGTATCAACGTTGTTATGTGAATACTGTATTTGTATAGATGTACTGTGTGGTACTCTGACTTGATTTCTTTTGACACTCCTTGAGGAGTCACCGGGGCACCAGACTGACTGACATTTTCAGGCAATGTGTCTTAGGCAAGTTTTAAGCTGGTGAAGCCCATGCCTCTCCAGGTAGCAGGGTGCAGATTGTATGATGCCGGTAATTCACACACACACACACACACACACACACACCCCCACCACCACACACACACCACCACCACCACCACCACCACAACACACCACACCACACCACACACACACACACACACACACACACACACACAACACCACACACACACACACACACACCACACACACACACACACACACACACCACACCACACCACACACACACACCACACACACACACACAACACACACCACACACACCACCACCACACATACACACACACACCACACACACACACACACACACACACACACACACGCCCTATGCTTGGTGATAGACAGACAGACCAGAGTGACGCCACAGAGTAGTGTGCTGGAGCAGAGCAGACAGAACGCTTCACTTCCCTCCTGCCACTCACCAAGCTATGGGTTCGATTCTTGATAGTCGCGTCTGGTAAATTCAGGGCTGGAATTTTTCTATCCCATACTCCTGGGTCAACATAAACTGCAGACCTGCCAGTGCTTTAATTCCCGTATATTACGCGTACAGAAGATTAAATTTACACGTTAAAAGGTTCCTGTAAATCACGTCAAACACAAACATAATAATAATGTATGGAATTTATATAGCGCTGAATCTTGTAAAGCAACAAATCAAAGCGATCATACCCAGCATGCACGCTGTATCTGGGGAGGGATGGGCTCCGCCAGGTTCAGTTTGCCCGAGGCAGGCACACAGCCTGTGAAATGTGAGTTCCTTGCACCAGTGACTGCTAGTTCATGGAGAGAAGAGGGAGAACAAGACTTGTAAAGACATGGCACTGATGGTCACCCCTGTGAGGACCTTGGGGTCCTACATTGAAGATCCTGTACACATTGTAGTGAAGAGGTCAGGACCAAAGAAAAACGCACACTGGTTTATCGAAGAGCATTTTATTTTCTCGATCTTTGAAAGTTTGTATCTAAAAAGCTTTTCAATAGTTGTTTTTTAAACTTAGCAACACTGCACCATTCATGAGTCAGAATCTTGTATTTCAAAGGCTGGTAGTAGACTTACAGCCCAATGACTTAAAAAGGTAAAGGTAAAGGAGTCCCATAACCTATAAGGTCGTAGGGGAGCGAGGCGTCAGAGACCTCACTTCTCTAGGGCCAGCATATTGAGGGCGGCGCCCATCTCCTCTCCCTCGCTGCTTTACCTTCCCTGACCCTAAAGAGGTCAGGTACCCATTTACAGCTGGGTGAACTGGAGGAACTGTACTGAAGCCAAGGCGCGCAAACGGTCACCCATCCAACTGGTAACCACGCTCGACGCTGCTTAACTTGGCTTGGGTAAAGCGAGTGCTCCGACCACTGAGCTATTCCGTCCCCTTACTTACCGTATGAAAAATCAGAGTATAATAGATTGTACTGTACAGCTGAAACCTTTTATGCAAAATGTGTCACTTATGGCTTGAACATTACGACAGGAATGAAAGAGGTGCAGGGGAGGAGGAGGAGGAGAAGGAGGAAGGGGTTGGGATGTGGCCTTTGTTGCACACAAAAGACAACACAGCAGGTGGCTGTCTCTCCCCGAACTGGAGGGCTGGATGTATGTATGTATGTATGTATGTGTGTGTATATATAGCTAGGCCACATTCTTGTGGCATAGGGCTCGGCTCGTTGTCTGAGGCGCTCCTCTGTTTACTATGGGGCCTACATTAAAAATTTTGAACATTTGCCTGTCTCTGTCTATCTGTCTGTCTGTCTGTTTGTCTATCTGTCTGTCTGTCTCTCTCTCTCTCTCTCTCTCTCTCTCTCTCTCTCTCTCTCTCTCTCTGTCTGTTTCTCTCTCTCTCTGTCTGTTTCTCTCTCTCTCTGTCTGTTTTCTCTCTGTCTGTCTGTGTCTGTCTGCCTGTCTGTAAACATGCATGCCCGCACGCGCATGTTTGAGGCGGCGTGCTTTTGCATGCATGTGCTCGAATGTACATGGCTGTGTATGTGTGTTGGTGGGTGGTCTGTGTGTGTGTGCGTGCGTGCGTGCATGTGTGACGTGCACGCAGGCTTAGACAGATGCCTAGGTACAGAGACTGAATGTCTATATATAGCCGAGAAGGCAAACATGCTGAGCCTACCAATGTACCATGTCAATAGACTCACAGGGAGTCACTCAGCCTTCACTTGGAATCTTCTGTAATCAGTCTATTTGCACACACACGCACACACACTCACCATCAGCTACACCTGCATCCTCATCATTTATCATCATCCTCATATAAAACACACACACACACACATTCGCGCGCGCGCCCCCGTATGAAATTCTTTAACTATTCACTTCGCACGTCATGTCAAAGTCGGATGCTTAACGGCAGCCAACGCATTGTCGCGCATAATTGTGACCCACAACAGTACTTGCTGTCTGAACGTTCCACGAAAAAGAAGAAGAAGAAGAAACCGCAGGTGCACGCGCGCGCGCGCGCACGCACACACACACACACACACACACACACACACGCACGCACGCACGCACACACACACACACACACACTCAGACACACACACACACACACACACCGCACACACACACACACTCTCACACACGCACACACACACACACATACACACTCTCACTCTCACACACACACACACACACACACACACCTCTCTCTCTCTCTCATCCTACTCTCTCTCTCTCTCTCCACCACACAACACACACACTCTCTCTCTCTCTCTCTCTCTCTCTCTCTCTCACACACACACACACACACACGCGCGCGCGCGCGCGCGCGCGCGCGCGAAAGGCATCTATTCAATAAAACTGCGCCTTAGAAAATTTATACAAGTGTGTAATGTTTTCCTAAGGCGGGAGAGAGACAGACAGACAGCCAGAGAAACAGAGAGAAAGAGAGAGAGAGAGAGACAGAGAGAGAGAGAGAGAGAGAGAGAGAGAGAGAGAGCGTTCTTGTTAAAACTGGTTTGAAGTGGACTGACTGTTTGCGCCAAAAAAGCAGGGGTGGGGGGGAGGGGGGGGGGGGGGGGGGGGGGGGGGGGGGGGGGGGGGGGGGGGGAGAGAGAGAGAAGACAAGTGGGGGGGTGAGTGTGTTCCATTCCTGTCCTGGTCATCCGCTCAGCGTAAAACTACAATTCCTTCCATTCAATGGGTCACAGTGGACACTGCTCCCATCCCTACACTGCTGACATTAGGTTTCCTCTACTTGTAGTGTAGTGTAGTGTAGTGTAGTGTGGTGTAGTGTAGTGTAGTGTGGTGTAGTGTAGTGTAGTGTAGTAGTAGTGTGGTGTAGTGTAGTGTAGTGTGGTGTGGTAGTGTAGTGTAGTGTGGTGTAGTGTAGTGTAGTGTAGTGTGGTGTAGTGATGTAGTGTAGTGTAGTGTGGTGTAGGTATGTAGTGTAGTGTAGGTGTAGTGTAGTGGTGGTGTAGTGTAGTGTAGTGTAGTGTAGTGTAGTGTGGTGTAGTGTAGTGTAGTGTGGTGTGTGTGTGTGTGGTGTAGGTGTAAGTGTGTGTGTAGTGTAGTGTGGTGTAGTGTAGTGTAGTGTATGTGTGTGGTAGTGTAGTGTAGTGTGGTGTAGTGTAGTGTAGTGTGTGGTGTGTGTGTGTGGTGTTAGTGTGTAGTGTAGTGTAGTGGTGTGTAGTGTAGGTTGTGTAGTGTGGTGTAGTGTAGTGTGTAGTGTAGTGTGTGTGGTGTGTGTAGTGTAGTGTGTGTAGTGTGGTGTAGTTTTGTAGTGTAGTGTAGTGTGGTGTAGTGTAGTGTAGTGTGTGTAGTGTGGTGTAGTGTGGTAGTGTGGTGTAGTGTAGTGTGGTGTGGTGTAGTGTAGTGTGGTGTGGTGTGGTGTAGTGTGGTGTAGT
>CM054145.1:25280642-25283142 GCA_028751875.1 Rapana venosa
TGTGTGTGTGTGTGTGTGAGTTCCCCTTATCCTACATAGTTGTCTTGAGGGCTACCTTAACAATGTTCTTAATCTGACAAGCCAGCAACACTTAGACTATTACACCACAGTGTATGTCCAGTCTTGTTTGTACAGCATTCCTTACCTGTCCCTCACCCCCCCCCCCCCTTCCCACACACACCCACCCACCGTTATGACACAAAGAAACAAATAGACACATTCTTAGAGCACAATAATTGAATTAGTCAGAAGACAATATTTGCGGACTTTCAGGATCCTTATAACTCTCTCTCTCTCTCTCTCTCTCTCTCTCGGGGACGACGTGACGGGACGAGAACTGAACGGGTGTGCTGTTAGTAAGCTGCTGCAAATTTTTGCATTTTAGCTTCAAAATGTCAGTTACTGGCCTTCCAGCTACTGTAATAACAACTTTAAACGCCCTGCTGATCGACAACGTCGTATCGAGTTGGAAAGTCGCGGGGGAGAGCGGCAGTGTTGTGTTCGTCTTGCGAATGAAGCCAGCTGACAAGCCAGTGTCAACAGAAATGGCGGACCCGGTGCTGAACCGTAACTCCCGTGTTCAGTACTATCGCAAGAAACCCCCTTGTCAAAGACGTCGCGATGTTCAAAGAAGTAGACAACACCAAGAAGACAGGCAAGTCGCCAATGTGACAATAACAGTGTCTTGGAAGAGCCGGTCTTGTGTAACATTGACTCCCTGCTCGATGTGGAAACAGAAGGAAAACAAACCAGTGTGTACACAGAACTATGTGTCAGCAGTGAATTGAATGCCTCAGCCACACCAGATTCACTTGTTCTACTGTGTGATCCAGCAACAGACAACAAGATCGGTGTGTCTTCTGAGGCGCCTGATGTGCAGGAAGAGCTGACAGTTGGCTGCACAGTGGATGACTCTGATACTGATACTGGTATTGTGAAACAGTATGTGTCTACTCTAACTGACAAACGTGTACAGCGTCGATTAAGGGACAGCAAGAGAAACACACGGTTTCGAAAGGTGGTGGTACATAGTTCGGTTGATCAAAACATTGTGATGTGTGAATCAGATGACATCATCCTGGAATACTCTTGGAATGGAGATCCTGGCGAGGAATCTAAGTGTGTGTTCTGGTACATCAAGCAAGAAGAGAAAAACATGTTGCCAGAAGAACGTGTCAGGCTTGCCAGACTTCGTAAAGGGAAACAGTGTACTAACACACAACACACAGAGACAGTGGTGGCGAGTGCTGAGCAGGAGTTACATCATCTTCGGGACCTGATCCGGTCTTACATGGGCTGACTTCGCTGGCTGTAGACTGGAAAAGGAAAGGCTGGTTTGAAAATTGAGACACTTGAGACACAGACAATAATGTATCGAATCTTGATGTACATACCACCACTGCCATGGTTTCCATGTCATTGTAATCGCGTCGCGTTCGATATCGTTGTTACCGCGCCACAGTGCTATATGGCTTGATCGCTAAATAGCAATAAAATTGTGTCAATTGTGTCAATTGTGTGTGTCTCTCTCTCTCTCTCTCTCTCTCTCTCTCTCTCTTCTCTCTCTCTCTCTCTCTCTCTCTCTCCTCTCTCCCCCCCCCCCCCCCCTCTCTCTCTCTCTCTCTCACCGAGGGCTGGATGTAAAAAAAAAAAGTAAAAAAAAGTCTTGTGCTTATTCTATTACCCTCAGAAAATAAAATGTTGTTATTGTTATTTCTCTCTCTCTCTCTTCTCTCTCTCTCTCTCTCTCTCTCTCTCTCTCTCTCTCTCTCTCGCTCTCTCTGTATGTTTGTGTGTGCGTGCGTGCGTGCGTGTGTGAATGTATGTGTGTGTTAGCGTGTGCGTGTGTGTGTTCATGTATGTATGTATGCATGCATATGTGTGTGGGAATATGTGTCTGTGTGCGTGCGCGTGTGTGTACTTCCTTAAGTTGACATGTAAACAAACTATATATAGGATACTAGGATAAGACCAGCAGAATGAATCATAAATGCACTACTTAGAACTAGTTCAATAACACCAACAGGATCTATATTCGATATTTGTACATTCTCGTCTTTGCCACAACCATTATTTAATCTCTCTCTCTCTCTCTCTCTCTCTCTCTCTCTCTCTCTCTCTCTCTCTCTCTCTCTCTCTCTCTCTCTCTTTCTCTCTCTCTTGACAAACAGGACATACAGTTGAACCGGTCCGTTTATATATTTAAAAAAACAACATAACCAGCTGAAATAATTAACGGCGGAGTCAACTGCAACGACAAACTGGCGTCATCTCTGCTAAATCCAAGCCCCTACTATTCAGCTCGCTATCAATACTACTCGAATTCTTTCAGCACCTTAGCAACTGGAAATACAGGGCCATGAATGCACATGCGTTGACGTCGTTGTGAATTTCCCACACTACAACTTCCCATATATGGAAGGTGCAGTTTTGGCGCTTAAAACATTTTGCCCCTTCTCTCTGTTCTTTTTTAACGGCATATGTTCTAAACCCTCCCAGG
>CM054145.1:25288142-25300642 GCA_028751875.1 Rapana venosa
GATTGATTCAACAAGGTTTTTTCTCGGGTGTTAATCAGTTAGCCTAAAAAGGTTGGGGGGGGGGGGGGGGGGGGGTGTTAGTGCAGTGAATCCCAGACAGGTAGCTGAATTGAATGTTTGAAATGTCATGATTTGATTGTGATAATTTGAAAGATGAATGATGCATGGGGAAATCCCATCATGCAAGTCGCAGACTAGTCATTGTTTATAAATGCCAATAATTATGTCAGTATGCCCTCTGATTTGTAATTGCAAGATATAGCCCTATATAAATTCCATATATATATATATATATATATAATATTATAATTATTATTATTATGTGCTATTGTATCCCATTGTTCAGTGGATTGTTGCTGTTGTTTAACATTGGAAAAGAGAGGGGAGATTGAGGGAAGGGGTGGTACTAGATTTTTCAGCATCAGTCTGAGTTTGTGACTGATGCCTGCAACAAAGGACTGGTGTCATAGGTTTCAAAGCCTGATAGTGATCAATACACAATATAGCATTGGTCATCAAGAAGGCTGAGCATGTTCAGTGTCTACTGTTTAAGACGTTTTTAACCATCTCCTACATCGTTCGCCAGCAGCGTTCTCTCCTTCGTAATTATACCCTTGCAGAATACAAATACTCACGTTAAAGATCCGTTGATTCACTTAATAAAAACAAAAAAATATATTTAACAGGGGCGTGAGGTGTGACCTGCACATTGGACTGTTAGTGTCAGGTCGAACATAAGCAAGCTGGTCAGTTTACCTTATATAATTATGGCTTATTTCTGACTGCAATAGTCAAGAGCTCACTGTCCGTGTTGTGACAAAACAAAAGTATCTAGGCCTTCTGAGTAATTTTTTAAAAACTTCCTTGCCCTTACTTCAAATCTTGTCCTCAATCACACACAGTGACACACACACACAGTGACACACACGCGCGCGGACACACACACACACACACACACACACACACACACACGTACACACGCAGAGAGCGAGAAAGAGGGAGAGAAAGAGAGACAGACATAGCGAGCCGTTGGGGGGGAGGAGGGGGGGGGGGGGGGGGGAATAAAAGACTGAAAATACAAGTGTTTCGTCTGAAAAGCTTTTTCATTTTGAAATGCCAACGACACCTGCAGTTTGCCTGTGTGTTCAGTGACAACATGTGGTTATTTACCTGACATAACTCTCAAGTCTGCTCTGGGGCTTCAAGTGTATTCAGCTTCCTTACGCCACTCGCCCTGCTTTCTCCTCCGTCCTTTCTCTCTCCTTCATTTCTTTCAGAGAAACTTCAAAGCCTTGGCGAAATTTGTTTAGGAAGAATTTTAGTGGTGTGTGTGTGTGTGTGGTGTGTGTGTGCGTGCGTGTGCGCGCGTGCGTGCGTGTGTGTGTGGATTTGAAGTTTGGCCAAGGGAGTTTAAAAAAATGAGGCATCACAATTTGACTGTTGGACCAAAGAGGCTGCAAGACACTTGAGTGTAATTAAATGTAAATATATACTGAAGTCTGTAGTACTGTAATGATGCCTGTCGGTAAACTGACCCAAGAGCCTACTGTTATGCGTGATTGAAATTCGCTGCGTTTTCGATTTGACGACACAGAGAGAGAGAGAGAGAGAGAGAGAGAGAGAGAGAGAGAGAGAGAGAGAGAGAGAGAGAGAGAGAGAGAATGTAGATCTGTATTGTGGGATGTTTTCCTGGTGACGAATGTGATGATGGAGGCACTCCTTCGTGTCGATGTTCAACTGGTGTTTGTGATGTTGCCTCAACATCGATCAGACGAAGCAAAGGTCCCGAGCTACGTTTCCCCCAGGCTCAGAGTAGCAGCTGCGACATAGGTGTTTTACCAATAATTTATACAGTAGTAGTAGATTTACAAGTCCTTGATAACCCGTGAGGAAGGAGGGTGGTGGGGGGGGGGGGGGGCAGCATTAGACCTTGTGATCAGCCGATAACAGAAGGTGTGGATTCGCTTAGACGTTAAATTGAGGGGATTTTTCTCTTCTGGAGTTTTAAGTCGGTACTGACTCCACTGCCCTGGAAGTCCTTGGGATGAGACTAAAGTCTCTAGAGACGAGGTCCCATGTTTGAATGCTCGCAGAACGTTTCACGCACACGCCAAAACCCATCCAGCTGCTGTTGAAGAGATGGCCAGCTGTGGCCAGTGGTATGGATGACACGCACGTACTCAGCATGCATCCTGCGATATGGAGAAGAACGGGCTCCGCCAGGTTCAACTTGGCCGAGAGACACCGTTCTGCCTGAAAACTCCAGTAGGGTACCACATCTCCTCAAGGACTTGACGGGAAAAGTCAGGTGTCCAGGATTTGATAACCTCTCGCTAGATTAGATGCAGAGGGAAATCTTGACATCCTGTCTATTTTTGAAAAGCTTTTGTGTGTGAATAATGGAATCAGTATAGTGAGTACGGACTGTGTTTCATATTGCTACAGTAGAAGCCGATTCTATGACCTGCCCTTGAGTGCATGCATACAGGCACTGATGGTTGCATAGTGTTGTGAATGAAATCTGTTCTAGGTACCCCACAATTGACTTAACGCGTACAGGGTCGTAGACTCCGAGTAAACGACTAGGTCTTTTTCTTTGAAGGCTCGGACAGCAACTAGTGTTGTCTGTCAGAATTATGAGCGAAAATACGTTGCGCTACCGTTAAACGCCTGGCAAGTCAGTACCAGCACATGGCGACCGGCGTGAATGAATATTTAAGGCGGGAGGAATAGGAGTGACTAGACACACACACACACACACACACACATACACACACACACACACACACACACACACACACAACACACACACACACACACACACACACGAGCTTTGCAATGATGATATTGCAAGTGAAGAGTGTAGTCCTCAGTTTAATTTAGCCCCGACACAAGAAAACCACTTTCCTCTGATAACTGGCACACTGGCGAAGTATAAATATGAAATAGCTGCACGTCTCCATGTAGTGTATCTCTGTCAGAGTTGACACTTGATTGTGTTCAGCTAGCCCTCTTCCTGCCATGTGAGACAGACATTGTCTGTCGTGTTATACACTCTTCAGTCCCTTTCCTGCAGAACGGGTTTGCTTTGTGATACAGGATTGAGGAATGGGGGGGGGGGGAGCTTTTGAAAGCTTTTCAGTAGCGGCTCGGCAGCAAGCATTAACGGTCATTACGCAGGCGCACAGCAAAGTCTGGGTTCTGTCTGACCTGCAAATCCCGACAGGGCAACATGTTGACACAACGTGTGGTCAATCAGCAGCAGGCTGCCAGTCCCTGGCCTGGCCTTTCTTTCCGGATAGAAGTGAGGCCAACAGATTGTTGTCGCCGGCACTGAAAGAAACAGCGGAGCTCAAGAAAGACTGCGGGATTACAGGGTGCTGCCTGCCTGCCTGCCTGCCTGCCTGCCTGCCTGCCTGTCATGCGTGTGGGCACGAGAGGAGGATGACCGGTAGATCTTTGGGCCTCCTGCCAACACACCGCCACCCTAAACCGCAGACCAGTGGGGTAGATGTTCACATCCTCCCCCCTTCCTCAACACACACACACACACACACACACACACACACACACACACACACACACACACACACACACACAATTGACGTCCCCACCCTTTCCAGTCCCTACAAAAGTCCATTACTGCATTAGCCTAGACAGAAGCAGCAGTTTGTGGATTTGTTGGTAATGTCTGTGTTTATGCCTGCCTGACTTAATGCACCGCTGTGTAATTATTTTGGTTAACGATTTTAGTTGGCAAGGTCCCCCCTTTCTGACCTTTTCAGCTGACAGTTTTATGTTAACCAGAGGACCTCGCCTGTCTCACCTTAACCAGAGGGTACTGAGTGATATTGGACCACACTGCGTGGGCCCAGAAAAGCTTTGCTGAGGCCCATGCATTGGTTCACCACTGTCACAAACAATGCCTGTGTTTGGGTTAGTGTATCAACCCCACTACTGCTAGTAGGAGTAGTAGTAGTAGTAGTAGTAGTAGATATTTTAGTGGGCTTTTTGTTTTGTTTTGTTTGAGTCAAGTATTTTCAGTCTTGGGAACTTAGTTTGTAAGGGTTTTATAACACTGTCAGATGGTGGGTGTGTGTTGGGAGGGGGGAGGGGAGGGGGGTTGTAACTGGAAGTTTTTAAAGTTTACTTCTGCTCTGCAATCGCATCAGAAATTCCAAAGGTGTGAACAAAAATGGTTGACCACGCGTTTTGGAAAAAAATAGAGGCAAAGTGTGTCATTTTTTCCTTTGGCAGTTGATCTTTCAGTAATGTTTCGTTGACGAATAACGTATGGAAAAAAAAAAAAAAGCTGCTGCAAAGCTAAAGCAGTTTGCTGACTTTGTCACGAACGAAAAATTTATGTTTTCGTCTCTGTCTCTGTCTGTCTGCCGGTATTTTTTTCTCTCTTTCTCTCTCTCTCTCTCTCTCTCTCCTCTCCCTCTCCTCTCCTCTCTCTCTCCCTCCCTCCTCCTTCCCTTCTTCTCCTTCCCCTCCTCCCCCCCCCTTCCCCAAGCCTTCCTGCATGATCTCAGCGTTTCTGTATGAGGGATGGGGTTGCAAGGTTGGAGTGTTTATCAGCTCACTTGAACCATTACGTATAGAGCCGGCCCTGCTGTCGCTTTATCCGCCGTGTCTGTGGAAGAACGAAGCATCCTGTGACCCTGCCGCCCTGCGCCATTACACCAGTGGGGGCCGGCCCCTTCTGCACTGCACTGCGCTGGGTGCATGGTTTGATATTGAGGTAGCATGGTGCTGCCGTATGTATATACATGTATAAGTATCGGGTGCATCAGGTGATATTAACATATATTGTGTAAATATGTAAGGATACCGTGTGTCGACTTGCATCAGTTTGACATCATTAATCAAGTAGCGTGCATGCGTGATGATATATATTGATTCCTGTATGCTTGAGGTAAAACTCTCTCTCTCTCTCTCTCTCTCTCTCTCTCTCTCTCTCTCTCTCTCTCTCTCTCTCTCTCTCTCTCTCTCTCTTCCTCTCTTTCAACAATACATTTTCTTCGTCTGTAGCTTCTACTTCTTCCCACCCCCCTCACCTTCTCAAATCCCCCCCCCTCCCCTCCCCACTCATTTTGAATGAAAAGATGTAATTGAAGTTGTTAACATTGAAGCTGTTAAAGTGGTAAAAAAAAAAAGAAACTGTGTTTTGAGTTCGTAGAATATCTTTAACTTAAGAGTATTTGTATAAGAATAGAGGATATTGCTTGGTAAGAGATTGGGGGAGGGGTGGGGGTGGGGGGTACTTTGACACATTGGTTTTCAATGCAGGCTTTACAAATGGTAATTAATTTTCCTAACACTTTTTGGGGTGGGGGGGGGGGGAGCACACTTTGGTTTGCTTTACAAATGGTAATTAATTTCCCAAATACTTTGTGGGAGGAGTAAGATGGGCGGGTATTTTGATGCTTTGGTTTCAATGTAGGCTTTACAAGCGATCCTTTTCTTTCACAATTTTATTTTGGATACGCTCCAACCGTGAGCCTGTTGTCTACCAGTGTAGAAGGTGTCTGTTGGGAGGGTAGTCTGTCTGTTAGTCTGTCTGCTTGTGGGAGGGTAGTCTGTCTGCTTGTGGGAGGGTAGTCTGTCTGCTTTATTGATTTCCTTCGGTCTGCCCTTCAATGACCGTGTTCTTGGTCTACACTGTGTAAGTTTGCTCAAGTATGAATCATCTTCTGCCTCCCTCCCCACTCCACCCCCATCTCTCGCTGTGTGTCGGTCTTTCTTCCCCCCCCCCCCCCCCCCCCCCCCCCCCCCCCCCCCCCCCCTCCTCTCTCTCTCACCGTTTTTTCCCCTGTATTTTCAGTTGTAGCAGTGTTTTCATGAAATGGACTTCACAGTATTGGCATAGTCCTCGTCCCACTGTTAGTGTTAGTTCCCCTTGACATGGGCAGATGGCCCGGGATCATGTTACACAGATGTTGACTTTTTGGACTCTCCCTGTCTCTCTGTCTTCTCTCTCTCTCTCCTCTCTCTCTCTCCCTCTCCCTCTCTCTCTCTCTCTCTCTCTCTCTCTCCCTCTCCCTCCCCCTCCCTCTCTCTCGCTCTCTGCAATCTTTTCGCACCACCGATACCATCAGCGCTACCATGCTGATGAAAGATAGGAGATGGCGAAAATCTAAAGAAAAACGAAGTGTGGGACCCTGGCTTGCTGAAGTGAGGGGGAAGGGGGAAGTGAAACGGAGGAGGGGTGGGTGAGTGGACTGCTGCATGATTTAGCAAGTTCTGCTGGTATTTGCGAAAGGATAGGAGTGGGAAGGCGAAAGAAGGAGAAGCACTGTACAACTGCATGCAGCGGATTTGAAGCAAACACCTCTGCGCTCATTATTTGCCAAAGGGGCGCGCCTGGGTCTCCTATACCTAGCCTACCTGTAGCGGGGACCAGCATGGAGTGGAGTGGAGATATTCATTCTCATGGATTGAAAGGGATTGAAGTAGACTTAACTAGGTATTTTCTCTGCGGTTTCAAAAAGAGATTTCTTGTGATCTACACGAACATGATAGATATGTAGCCCCTTTGGTTAAAGTAAAGGAGTTATGTGATATTTTTTTTTAAAAAGCGGAGATATGCTTTGGAGCAGATGGAAAGCTAATTTCGTGATTTTAGTGTAGACGTTATTTTTCCTCTGCAAATTATAGTGAAATAGCGATTAACTGTGAATTTGAATGGGAAACATATTCTTGGAAAGCAGCTATGGAGAAAAGTATTCTTGTTGTTTGTAGTTACTCATTAGAGGTATTAACATTGAGATTTGTTTTTAATTGGTTAAAGTCAAATCACGGATCTCACGAGGAGACACATCATGAAATTGAAGTCAACACACACGTGGGAACTGAAGGTTTATGACGTCCAAAAGTGTACAATTCAATATTAAGCGATATGAAATTATAACAAGGGCTAGAGAACCTCCTTTCTCTCTCTCTCTCTCTCTCTCTCTCTCTCTCTCTCTCTCTCTCTCTCTCTCTCTCTCTCTCTCTCTCTCTCCCTCCCCCTCTCTCTCTCTCCCTCCCCCCCCTCTCTCTCCCCTCTCTCCCCACACCCCTGTCCCCCAAGTCTGGTTCCCTTCAGCCTGTGTCCCTCTGCACGAAGCGTTGTTTAAGAAGAAGGACCAATATTTGTCCAGAGGTAGAGAGCACCACTTTTACTTTCTCTTCAACGGTGTCGCCATTATTTTAAAAGCAATTTATTCTAGTGGTAGCCATAGACGCTAAGCTCTGTCAACTCGAAGTCCTAAGGGGTGGAGACAGACAGACAGACAGAGAGGGAGGGAGGGGGGGGGGGGGTAGAATGGGTTCGGAGAGTCGGAACATTCTGGATATTTTTTTCCCCTGAAGGGACTACGTGGTGTTGACGCGTGCACTGCTGTGACCTGTGGAGGTGCAAACATAACGTGCACATGATAATGGCTGAGGCTGAGAGAGAGAGAGCGAAAAGAGAGAAGAGAGAGAGAGAGAGAGAGAGGAGCGAGGAGAGAGAGAGCGAGAGAGAGAGAGAGTGAGAGAGAGAGAGAGAGAGCTGTGCGTGTACACTGGGTAATGAGGTGTATGTATACATGTATGTGTGTACCCCAGGCCTGCATTTCGCCAAGTGAGGACAAAGAAGTATACAACTGTTGGCTGACATGGCCAGGGCCAGTCATGTTGACCTACACACTGCAGTGGTGACAAGTACATTGATCAGGGTTTTTTTTGGGGGGAAGCTCTCTTTTGTACCTTTCAATCATTTGTAAATGATGGTTTTCCAAACGTTCATACTGGCTTTTGAGTACTGTAGATTTGTTCACAGGAGAGCAACGCTTGTACATGTTTGCAGAAGCACCATTTAGATCGCCAGACGTGTATTTATGTTCACTGACGTGTATTGTGAAAAAGGAAAGGCAGTTTTTTTTCAAGATCAAGAATCTTTGACCCAGCTGTTTCTGATCAAAAACACATATAGCATAAACCTGTGGCTGAATAGACCTCACATACCTATGTAGCCTCTATGACGTGGACACATAGCTGTATTGTAGCACTCTTCACTACCCATTGTACATGCTTCCAAACACGCTGTTTTGGGCCTCAGCCTGCTAACCTCAGCTGGGAATTGCCTGGTGCCAGAGACTTCAGTTGAAGGAGGTGTCGCATCGTGGAGACGTACGTACGCTTGAGGAGTTCTGTGCCACAACTGTTTTCTTGATCATCAAGCGCAAATCGCCAAACTGTTAAAAACTTTCAGCTGTTTTTCAGTAACATACTGGAACACTGTAAAAGCATCTCATGGCATTTTGCTCTCCTGAAGTTGGAGTATGGCTGCCTATACGGCGAAGCGCTTGAAAACGGTCATACACGCAAACTTCGCATCCAGTGTGTACTGGCTGTGATGCAGTGATTCCTAAGCCTGATGAGTGAAGCAGAGTGTATATATATTCTGGGTGGCCCCCAGGGTGTTAAGCTGGGGAATGCATAATGGCAGTAACATGAAATCATGCAGTTAACTGTTTCAGTTTCTGGTTCAGTATTCTTCCACCAACACTTTCACAGCGTTCTGCTGGGCTGACTTGTAACCCCTATACTACGCTGCGTCTGCGTAGTCTACGAATGAAAGAAACGAACATGTCTTCACACCCCCACCCCCTAAAACATGTATCAGATATTGCGTGTGTATACTGGCGCCAGCATACAGGCGGCATGAAGAAAAAGTGGCAGTCTTCAAGACCACACGACAACGTTCTGCTGGGCTGACTTGTAGCCCCTATACTACGCTGCGTCTGCGGAGTCTACGAATGAAAGAAACGAACATGTCTTCACACCCCCACCCCCCAAAACATGTATCAGATATTGCGTGTGTATACTGGCGCCAGCATACAGGCGGCATGAAGAAAAAGTGGCAGTCTTCAAGACCACACGACATCGTTCACTTCTGCTAGTGTGCCTGTGCTTGCCAGTGGGTGCACAGAGCTACCTCGCAGATAATGTTACACACACACACACACACACACACACGGAGGGAGGAAGGGGGGGGGGCATGAAGAAGCTAACAATGAAGCGCAAAGCCATGAGCCCTACCTGTCACTGCCCTAAAGATGCAGGTGTCATTTTAATTCAGTCCCTGTCATTGAGAAATGGCATGCAGACACAGTCACCGTGACACAACGCATTAATGATATTACTCTCACTGAAAGAGCAAAATGTATGCCCTAGATTAATGAACGAAAGCAAGAAGAAAGAAACAAGAGTTTATTACACAGATGAACTCTTAACTGAATCTAAAAATGAATGGACTATTTAACTTTATTAGGTACTATCTCTGTAACTATTTCCATAAAGTTGAAACGGGGATTGACTTTACGCATGACAGTCATCGTAAAACGGAAAGGCAAATATTTTGATACCTGGTTTTCAAATCGTTGTCACGCTGTTTTAAAAACCTACAAAACTTCAAACAACTCAAAATGCTATCAGCAGAATCACCATGAAGTCTTGCTGTATCATCACACGTTCAGACAAAAAACGAAGATCAGATAAAAAGCAGCAGCCTTTATTGGGTCAGAACAGTGGTCAGATCAAAGCAAAAACAGGCGTTAAGCTCCACAT
Source organism: Rapana venosa (assembly GCA_028751875.1). Lineage (NCBI taxonomy): Eukaryota > Metazoa > Mollusca > Gastropoda > Neogastropoda > Muricidae > Rapana > Rapana venosa. Next base: position 25,297,740 of record CM054145.1, read on the forward strand.
TATTAATTCTGTAACACACACACACACACACACACACACAGTCTCTTGACAACAATAGGAGGTGGAATGTTGTATGTAGCACTGGGTTCAACTCGACTCGACTGGACTCACAGGCAGCGTGGCCTAGATTCCTTCAGAAGTGGACCCCATACATCACTCATTGTGCTCCGCATGACTTCTTTGCCCCAGGCAAGGAATGGAGTGGAGTGGAGTGGAGAGTGTGTGTGTGTAGTCCCAGCACGCCCATCCATCCGCCCCGAGTGGAAAGAGAATGACAAAGCTGCCATCTCCCTCTGTACATCTTGACAAGAAACACACCATCAAATTGTGGGAGAGTGGTGTTGGTATAGTAAGCAAGACAGGAGTGTCATATACCGGACATTACTTTATGTACGTGTCTGTCTGTCCCTGTCTGAGGTTTTCCTTTGAATGGTGGTGTTTAGTGTTGGCTGTGCTGTGCTGTGCTGTACCTTCCTTCACCAGAACAGGATTGAATATGATTTGTTTTGTGGGGGGTCCTCGCTCTTCTGGTGGCGGGTTGCTGGGGAATGTCAAAGTTCAGAAATGTCAAGAATGACGGGAATGCGGCACTGTGCGCTATAAACCTCCAACTTAGACTGGGTTTGTGCAAGGCAATCTTGTTAGGGATTTGAAACAGATGACCACAAGGAATCGTTTCATTGTTAAAGTTAGCTGGTATATGATGTAGCAAACCTACCTGCCTCCCACCCCACCCCCATCAAACACACGCTCTCTCCTTCTCCCCCCCCCCCCCCCCCCCTCCACACACACACACACACACACACACACACAATAGGGCATAGTTCGTAAATCTCGAGTCTCTTTCCAGCTTTCCAAGTCATTATTTCCCTTTTTGCATGAAGTCTCTTTGACAAAGCAGGGTCAAGGTTGGTGGTCACCATGTTGGCAGATGAGATAGCTGGAGGGTAGACCATCATTGCTGAGTGTTGTGAATGTTATGACATACAACCCATTACTGCTACCCTAGAGCGTTGGACAGACCATTGCAAACCCCATGCCGCTTCAGGAATGCCCGGCTGGTCAGTGAGCATGGCGGCAACTGTTCCCTTGATTGCATACCACGGACTGGTGAGGGAGGGTCACAAGTCACCAGGAGGAATTCTCTCCTTCACCACAAACATCACCACCGCCACAGCCACATACCATGCCTCCTTTCGCACTCTGTGAATACGGGCATTACCCAGGGCTTTATCACTGGATCTGTCATCAGCGCGCACAGTGGTGTGGGTAATGCTAGTGGGAAGGTCCATGGCAGGGTTTCGGTCAGTGTCAGGCCTGTGGGACAGGGAAACGAGTGGATGAAACACAGGGGGTCGTGGGACAATGGGCCCAGTCTTTGAGAGTCAAATAGCCACACGTAACTTTTCGCTACTAGCCCACACTTGTTTTGAGAGTGGGTTAGTCTGGGGTTGGGGTTTCACTGATAACATTGTTCGGCGTGTTGAAAATGGACCGTGGCGTTCCAACTGCCTGAGTGTGGGTTATGTACAGCGTTGTGCTGGAAAGAGCACTTCCAGAGTAGGCTACCCTCTGAAAACACGAGATAAGGCAGAGATGTACGAGCTCTGTTTTGACACGGGCAAGGCAAGGCAAGACTGGGAAATCCACAATGGACAAAGAAGGCAAAGAAAGGGAGAGAACTGTCTTCAAAAGGAGGTAACAGAGCGGCGGCATTACCAAGTAGTCGTGGCGAAGTAGCGAATGACCAGTGAGGATGGTTCGGAGGATAAGATAGTGCAGGAAAAACATGAGGAATGCTGACCATGTGCCCTACTGCTTACGCCCAGTAGTAGATCAGGCATTAGCTTTTGCAAAAGCGTAAGATAAAGGCACACACAATCGAGGATGCATCTGGGAGGCAGCTTGCATTGAGGCAGAACATTTCCTAACAATGTCCGTGGTTTTTTGCTGCCAGGACGGTTTTGTGTGTGTTGTTGTTGTTTTCTTTATTGATGGCACCACCGTTCTTGTTGTCGCCATCATTCATCCTTGGAACTGACCATGAGGTCAGACATTTGTCAACAGCTTCAGGAGAAAAAGAGTGGTTTGTGAATTTATCTAGTTAAACAGGTTTTCCTTTCATCTCTTTCAGATTGGAAAAAGACTGTTGTCCTTTCTGTAGAATGCAGCTTATTTATACATGGTTAACGTGCTATGGTCAGCACAACAAACACACAAACAAGAAAAAAAGCTGTGTATCTGTGATTCCCTCAAGTCAAGCTCTCCGGACCCTAGAAGAAAGTTGGACACTGTCATGAGTGTCAGTTACAGGCGTTAGTTAGCAGTGAGGTCAGCCTGTCACTATCAGCTTGGCTGACCTGATCCTTCAGCCCTGAGAGCAGCCAGTGTCAAAAGACAAGCTGGGAAATCTCAGACGCTCCTTGGCGCAGAAACAAGTGGGGTGGGGGAGGGGGATAAAAAGTAGCTAGGCCGGCAGGCAGGCAGGCAGTACAGGCCGGCAGGCAGGGTCAAGTAACGGCGATAACGCCTGAGGAAGCGACAGGCATGCACCTGTTTCATCCACACTGGACATTCTGAATAGAGGGGTTGCCCCTGGTGTTGGCTTCCACTGGTCTGGCTACTACTACTACACCCTGCCTGTCTGCCTGCCTGCTTGCCGTCTGCCTGCCTGCCTTTGACGCTGTGGTTTCTTCCAGGCAGGTGGCCATGAATACAATGGGGGTGGGTGGTTCTAGCCAAGGGGGTCACCCTACTCCCCTCCCTTCCACCTACCTGTACCCCCTCCTCCATTCTGACCCTTGCCATGACATTCTATGGTCCTCTCTGTGGTCTGCTCATCACCTACACTACCACCTCACTCACACCTACCACCCCACACCACTACTCTACTCACCCACCTC